>BMAV01006375.1:72101-108181 GCA_019973955.1 Trichonephila inaurata madagascariensis
ATGGTGTGCGGGCAAACCAGTTAAGGGGTTCATCAGTTATAAAGTTATGTTGAATTATTGGAGGCTAATACTCTTGAAACCATAATGAAGCTCAAACTACCCCCTACAATTATGTTAAAAATCAAACCTAATTACTAGATCAAATTAAATTTCTCAACGAAAAATTCTATCTTAAAAAATATGGAAAATGACGGTGAGTACAGAAGTCATACTCACGCACTAGTGGTGAATGAGGACTTCAAATACTACGTCATCTAGCCAAAAGAGGAAAAACTAATCATAATTGTTATTAAAGGATTCCTTACTTTTACTAAAACCCATGAAATCAAGAATGACCTAGAAAACCTCGGTTTCTCAATTACATATGTACAGTTAATTTCTAAGAAAACCAAAGCTCCCGTCCCTTTTCTTCCAAGTCACATTGCTGAGGAACGAAGAAAACGCAAACAATTTTAACCTCAAATATCTCGCCCCCATGCAAGTTAAAGTTGAGGGATTTCTCGTTAGAGAAGTTTCTCAATGCTTTAACTGCAATCAAATTTTTCATACCGTGGCAAACTGCCACCTAAAACCCGGATGCCTAAAATGTGGTAAAGAACATCTTAGCAAAAACTGCGAAATCAAAGAGAGGCAAGAAAACCCCTTCTGCTTTAATTGTGAGGAGTACGGTCACACTATACCAAATGTCCCGAATGCCCTACACTGAAAAAAGAACCCTCCTAGAAAACCGACATAAAACTGATAACTTCAATAGTAGTATTGTTAGAAAAGGAGTTTCCCTAACATTTTTAGTGGAAGCATCTTGAATCTACCCACCCAAAATCTTGATATTCCACCTAACAGTGTTAAAAAGATGGAACCCCCATTTCTGTCATCCAACCCAAATAGACTACACAGAGCAACATCGTAATTGTAAATAGGACTTTGAAAGTTTCTGGCCAGATCAGTTTTCCAGTAAGAACAAAAACCAAACAAAGGACATCTTAAAGAAATTTACTAATGAAATATGATGAAATTTTTCTTTAAGTTCAATGTCTTTTCTTTAAGCTGAATGTCCGATTGTAGATCTAAACATAACATTGGAAATTGTCAGGTGATAGACTGAAAATGTGCGACATGGTCGATCTTCGTTGACCATATCGTGGGGTTTCACGTAAGTTAGAGGTGTGGGATTCTCGAAATGATGAGACATTTTAGAATTCTTAATATGACTTTTATTAAGAATTTAACTTAAATTACTTATATATCGAACAAACTTATATTAAGTGAGAATAAACCAAAACACGTAGCCGTTATTAACACAGATCGCGCAATTAGATCACTTATCAAAATAATTATACTATATCCGCCTAATCTCAATCTCAATAATATATTCGCGTTCACAGAATATAATCTTCCTACCTTGGTTGAATACTCAACGCCCAATCTACTTCAATTATTTCTCCAAATGGTCGTACAATGGTATGTACCTTGGTTAAATGGCGAGGTGGTGTCTTGATTCTAGGTAAGCCGTCTATCAACACTTCTATCTTCTCTGAACTGAACTTTCTCTATAAATTGCCATCACGCTCACTAAAACTTCTATCCTTTTAAAGGTTATCTTATTTGCATCTATGCTTCGTTTCACTTCTTGGATTTGGGTTGGAAAAGATTTGCCATTAATCGTGGCCGTCGAAGAACACAGAGGTTATGTTAGAGAAAGGACGCGTGAGATGTCACAGTGGTTAATGGTTAATCATTAATCGCTAAATCTAAAAATAAAGAATGGTGAACTGCGATTGGGAGATTGCACAACCTGAAATTTATATTCATCGTAGAATCCACCAGGAGTTGTGGAAATAAATAACATCGGAGCTGTGACTGACGTGTCGGGGTTCGATATGAATCGTCATAATCGTCATCGCCTGTTTTCTCCATTCTAGCATAGGTTTTTGTTTGGATTCCAAAACCAACATAATCATTGCATTTTACTTGATAAATCACCACAAACACTATTAACGTCTAAACTTTGGATTCCTCGACTCACAAAATAAAGAGCATTTTGTGTGGTACAATTGCTTATAATCAGTTATTTTGGAAGCTGTGCCATACGTTTGCATGTTTCTTGGTAACTGTGGGATGCACAAGAGCATTAAGCACATTATATATTATTATGTCTAAAATTAACTACTCTTAAACGCAGCCATTTTTTATAAATTCGTAGCCATTGCACATGTATATTAGAAAAATATACACGTAAAAAGGCAAATACAATTATTCTGCGAACGATTCTATTATTTTTAAAGTATGTCTTGAATTGAAATATTAATCGTTTATTAATTAATAACGTGGTAAGATTATTTTTCTAAGTCTATATAATGACATTTTCAGTTGCAAAGTTTGACAGCTTACGATTTTTTGCAGCCACGGGGTGGAAACTCCTGATTTAAATGGAGTACTATTTAAATTAGGCACTATTCTTAGTACTGTTTAAAATTTGTTGGTTTTCTAATATAGTACAAAATAATATTATATTTACTCTAATATATATAAATATAATATATTTATAAAAATATATATTTACTAACATATATATATATAAATACTAAATAATATAAAATATTTTTTTTAAAAAAAATCGTTATTATTATTTGTTGTTAAAATGTATTTGTATTGAAAATATGTTTATTTCGATTGATTAAAAACGTGTCCCAGTGCTGTTTTCCTCCTTTTTATAAATGCTTGAATTCTACTCTTGAATGCAGTAGAATACAAAGAATGTAATTATCGCATAGCTATATGAGAGAGAATGCATGAGGAAACACTCTCTAATAATGTTCAGAACAATGAATAGCATAAATTTTAAAAAATGAATTTTTCCTTAGGAAAATAGTACTTTTGATTATGATAGATCTTAAAAAATTTTAAAAATAATCACGAAGATCTTTTCCTTAAAAAGTACTGATGCTTGAAACACGCAAAGATCCAAACCTTGTTTTTGTGATCAATTTAGGCAAAAATAAAATGCGTTTACTTATTTATTTCTTATACAAGCACTCCGCCCCAAAAGTACTGTCTTTTATATCCATTACTTTATTCCATGCTTAAAATAGTCGAACTGAAAGAAATATGTTATCACAATATTTTCCCCCATTCTTAATTCACAGCTTTGAACGCTGATAAAATTACTAATTTATAGAAATCGTTCGCACTTCATAGAATCGATTTTGATAGTTAATTTTTATCAATAAACACCATATTTTTTGTGGAAATTTGCTTCTATATGATATCCATGATTCTTGGCAGTAGCATTTTTCATTTCTTAGTACTGCCATGCAAATTTTACTTCATTCTTCTTGAACCGTTTTCCAAAGTCCGTTCAGTGTTCTTCGATGCTGATTTCCTAAGACTCGTTTTAATAAACCGAAAGCACAAAAGTCCGTTGTAGAAGCGTAGGGTGATTTTACACGTACCGGTTGATTCATAAATAGTGTGACCAAATTCAGAGGATCATAAATTTTTATTGAATAAAGTTATTTACATGAAATTTCAATGTGGTTTCCTCTAGCACAGTACACTTTTCTTAAGCGTATTGACTATGCTAAAAGTTTTTTCGATCATTTTTGAGGTATTTTTCCAACTCCCTCTTAAATTGCTTTTTGAAGCCCTTGAATTTTACGTTTATCTAATTGTTTTTTTAAGTATCTCCATAAAAAATAATCACAAGGAACACAGACAGAGTAGAGTGATAGTCATTTATCAGGAGGCAGAATATTTATTTTTTAATCTTCAGCCATTTTATGGTTGATTTTGCAGTATGACTTAGTGCAGAATCTTGGTGAAAAACAAAGTTTCCTTGAGGGTAAAGACGTTTACTTTTTTGATCAAGTGTTTCAAAACTTTATTCTGATAGCATTTGGCATCAATGCTAAAGTTTGGTTCTACAAAAAATGATTTTGTTAAGCCTTGAGAGGACATTTCCATCCATACTATAGCACCTGCTGGCCAACTTGCATTTTTCAAAACAGCTATGTCTTTGCTACGTTTTTTGCTTGAAATATATTGAATCTTCGTTTTGCCAGTTGTGAATGATAGATGAAACTGTGCTTCTTCAGAAGCTATCCATGCTTTGTATTTACCTTTGCGTAACATTAAATACAGAGGCCAAGAACGTTTTCTTCGTTTTTCTACGGTCTTAACAGACATTTGATGACAGACTGGAAAATTTACTTTTTTATAGCCAATTTTCTTTATCTGACAGTAAATTGCCGATTGCTATATCTATAGTTTTTTTTGCCATAAGTTTTTGTGGCCAAGAATTTTCTACAGCGATAATTCTTTTCAAATTCTTTTTTCTCTTTCATTAAGGACTTCCTTTCGTTCACATTTTTTCTTTGTAGCTTTTGATTGCCAGCCAAATTTTATTTCCTTTTGAAGTTTTTGTTTTTTTAGATAGTAATACAATAGAAAAATGTCTCTTTTGATTTTTAAATGCTTTATCATTTGCAGAATTTGAAGAACCATCCATCAAAAGCTGTAAAATTTCTTTCCGGGTTGGAGGATCTAATTTCAGTACTATAATTTACTTCCACTAATAAAACTGGTTAGATCAGTAATTTAAATGTTTCATTTTTCAAATAAAACCAGTAGTAAAAGGATAGAAATTCATCATAAATAGTTATATGTTTTTAAATGTTTTTAAAATTGGTCACACTTATTTTGAATCAACCGATATTTCATTAAATGGGATAGATTTTATTCCTGTTTTTGATTCTTTTTTTTTTTTTTTTTTTTTGCTAAATAAGAGACAGTTAACTTAGACGTGTGACTAGAGGCTTTGTCCATATGAAGTTCAACTTTATCCATGTCCTTTCCATATATAGTTGGAATTTTTTCTTGAAAAATTGGTTCTGTAATATTCTGCTGATAGTTGTGTGAGTGAATTAATTTTGGTTTTACTTGAGACTTTTTTGATTTTTAATTGGCCGTTGTTAGAAAATCCTGCAACTATCATAAATCCTTTTAGGAACTTTACTGTACACTGACGAAGCCATTTCGTACAGTCATTCCCGTTAGTTGAGTAAAAGAAAATTGATCTTCTCTTACTACAGTCACTTAAATATGCCCATACCTCATCGAGTGTTACCACAAATTTCCATTTGTCATCAGCTAGGTGTTTTTTACATGATTTTATACCATTTGCTTTTCTTTCGGCAATATCAGACAGGATCGGAGATCGGCAGGATCAGAGACATCACTTTCTTGATAGCGTTTGAACTCTCTTAGGATGAAGTTTCGTGGTTCATTTTTACTTTCAGACAGATGCTTTTTTTTCTTTTTAAATTTAATGTATTCTAAGTACCTTTTTTTGAAAAACAATAACCAAGATTTTTACACCGCTTTATAATTTTTTGATACGAATATTTTTCCTTGCAAAGCGTAATTACGTAACCTTCAAGCCACATATCATGTTTAGGAGCCATTTTCAAAGTAAATCTTTTATTTTATATTCCAATCAAAAGAAAACCTTAGCAGACGATTATTCTGAAGTTGCTACAGTTTTAACAAAAGAAAAGCAAACAAGAAAATAAATTACAAAATCGTTTCCTTAAAGTGTGAACGAACTTCTGTATGATTGTATTGAATGTATAGTAATACGATCCTCTATCTGTAGAACTGGAAAGCCTCTTAAAATAATGTATCGTTGAAATCACATTTATATTTTTAAAAAAAATGTTATTTTAAAAAAATGCTGAAAATATGGCGGCTCTTCCTGAAAATAAAAATAATTAAATCAGAAAAAGAGTAGAAAAACCGATTATTAAACAATTTTTATGAAAAATTAGAAAATTTAGAGAAGATCTCGAATCTTTTTTAAAGGTAACTATCCTTATGCAAATATTTAAGCAAATTTTGTCTCAGAAAATATAATTATTGTATTAAAAAAGAAACATAAACTAAGGAATGAAACTTTTCAATCAAAAATTTTTAAAAACAATTTTTGGAAGTGAAAGTATTTCTTCTGAACGAAAGAGCTATATGAAATAAATTTTTCTGAATGAAATACTAAGACCAGTTGTGTAAAAGGGGATGTAGCACGTTGAATCTGTAGAGGCTCAAAATTCTCCCATTAGGTGATGTGGAAGTTTGGAGTGTGGGATGCCAATTCCTCGTCACTTGACCGTATTCCTTAACCAATAGACTTCGTCTAGCTTTAAATTATATTGTTAATAAGCAATCAACCCATCAGGAAAGAGATAGTTCTTTGAAGGAATAACATGGTCGCTCAATAAGCTCACATAATCAGCAGTCTTTATTTTATTGCTGCATATCGTTTCTGAGGCGAGTTCATACCAACAGAAAAATTCCAAGATCACATGACTTCCTCCAGAGTCTTGTACGGTGTATGGCATTTTATCCTTTTTGTGCTTCTCTTCAAGCATCTGGACTCATCTGACCATTTGATCTAATGCCTTTATTCCTTTTCAAATTTCAGTATATTTTTTCGATGAGTTATACTAAGTAGAGGCTTTCTTTCTACATTTAACCTCATTCTTTCAGTCGGAGAGTGGAGGGCCAGTTCAGGTGTCACCCTCGTCACTTGACAGACTTTCAAAAGTTAGATATCTGTCGCCAGGAACCCTTGTGCAGCTTCAGTGAGCAATGTTAAAAAAATCAAATTGAATCTCATTGTATTAGTCTAAATGGTTTTGCTTTCAATATTGAAGATGTTTGTAAGAATGTTTTCTTGATTTGATTTTTTGATGATTAGATGTTGCTAATAGTTTTAATGATATTTGGTCATTATTGTATAGGATCGGTTTTCGACCATGTATTTTCCGGGAAGAGAAGTTAGTTCAGTCAAATCTTCTTAAAATTTATTAACACTGCAGACAGTGAGCAAACCGATGCTAGTCAATTCTTCTATGTCCTTGTGGGATTTTTGCCTTTTTCTTATACGGGTCAATAATATTTCTTCCTGCTTTTACTTTGACACATTTGTTTCCGCGACCGCGTATAACTCTCTCCACTATTATTGCTTTGAATTGATAAACTGCACGCTGCGTCTACACTGTTTAAAGGAAGTAATGTGTGGTGACATGCAAATCGTTCAATATGCACGCGTTCTTAGCTAATTTAGAGAGTGAAAATTATGTTAACATCGTACTATATATATATATAAATGCACGAAGGCTATTAGCGACGGACTTCGTAATTTTGAACCATAGCTATTTTAGAATCTGCATGTGGGAGTTCACCCCGTTTCATTTTTTCTTTCGTTTTTGTCTCATGCAGTGTATACATATATTCCATACTTCAACAAATATGATTCTATTGAAGTAAAACGCCTTGTACCATCTATTTAAATATTAACGAAATTTCATAAATATTTCTTCCATAACTAACAAAACAAAACACTCTTAATCTAATGCGTAGCAGAAAACAGAAGAAGAAAACTTCATATTGCAAGTCAATGTTCATGATGTCAAAAACCAGAAAAAGGATATAAGTGCAGAAATCGTGATTTCGTAGGAGCTGTTGTTTTTTCGTTGTCTCACGAGAGGGGGGGGGGGTAAAATTCAATCTTTGGCTGTTTTTTTTGAGAAAAGGTAACTGGAAAATGTCAGTCGGAATCCATGTCTTGGCGTTTTATCAGGAAACTAGAATCTAGGCAAACACAAAGAACTATAGCGGATGCTGTTGGAGTGGCAAGACTGTTGAATGGATTCCAAGAAACACAGGGACTTCGGCCAGGACAAGGTCGTCTACATCCTACCACAGCAAATAATGACCGATAGATCCTGTTAACAGATCGTTGAGACAGAACAACCAATGTGGAAGGTCTGTATATGGCTGGTCTGTTAGCAAGTAGACCATTGGTATGCATTCCGTTGACAACAAGACACCGTGCGGTCCGAAGAAAATGAGCTCCTCAACATCGAGATTGTGTGCAAAATGATAGGAGTCAAGTGCTGTTTACAGATAAGTTCCTATTCAACTTAGAGTGTGACACTAGAAGAGTTTGGGCCTAGACCTTCGAAATAACCCTATATTCATTCAGGAAAGATCACATTACAGACACGGTGATGGCATGGGTTGAAATCAGTGTAGGTGGACGTACTGACCTGCATATCATTCTGAATGGCAATTCAACGGTTCAATACAGTGCGTCATACAGCTCGTCTTGTGAAGAACTTTCTTGAAGCTGAAGCAATACAGCGTATGGAGTGGCTAGCATGCTTTCCTTATCTTAATCCGATTGAGCTTGTTTGGGCCAAACTCGGAGAACGCTTTGCTTCAAGGCCTTCTGTTACTTGGAGAACAGGAGGTCGAACTTCGTCAAGAGTAGAACCGTATTCCCTAAAGCCTCATCGATAACCTCATCGCATCCGTGCAAAACAGCTGTGTGGCAGTCTTAACAGTTCCGGGGGGACCATACACCATATTAAACATCCCGTATCATTTCCAAACAATTAGTTTTTTTTGTCATTTACATGTAACAATGTTACCCTGAAGCATCATTTCGTACTCTTTATACCATTCCAAAGAATTTAAGTTCATGCAATTGGTTTTTTTTATGTGTAACATCTTTCCTCTGAGTTGCTGGATATTTGTTGGGAGTGATTTCGTGAAAAGGGACGGATGTGTGTTACAGGATGTGACATAAGCACGCGCTACTTGATTTGATCAATTAGAGTGCGTGGCTGTGTCTTTTCGCTACCCTCGCATAGGGGTCCAACCAAAGCTATATGGCCTTGGTCCAACTTTAGTAGCCATCAAGCACTCGAGCGCTTGACTCTAAATCCGTTAGTCACGATATTGGGGGACATAAGTGCGGCAGAATGCTTATTTGAAAATGGACAAACAGTGATTTCGGTGGTCGTATACATTTTTTCAAATCAAACGGTTAAAAAAAAGTGTGTGTGCTTATGACCACACGATAGAAGTGATAACTTGAAATCTTGTAATGTTATTTCAGGGATTAGTTAGGTGACTAAAAAACAAGGGGATATTATATTAGTATTTACATATAAAATTATTTATTTATATGTCTGTACACATAAAGTAATATTTTTTGCTAAATATACATATTTGTTAATTAATTGTATTCTAAGAAAGAAACAATAGGTTTATGGTAGCTGAAATAAGTTATAAATACTTTAGATTCAAAATTATTTAAATATCTAAAAAAAACTCCGTCAAGCATTGTTCCATACTTTGTCGTGCTTTCATTTGGATCATTGTTTTCCTTGTTTGAGATGGGCTAGGAAACCTTATGCCCTGAGAGGAACAGGGCATGACAGCTTTTTGATGACGTGACGTAAGGAAGGAATACTGAACTACTCGCAGTCGCTGTCAATAATATAAAGCTTATGACATTTATTTCTTTTTAGGTCATAGACTAATATTTCCACGTTTATATTATTTTTTTTTTATAATTCTCACTTAAAATGTTTTCAGATAAAAGTTATGTATTAATACTTTAGAAGGATGTCTAATATTTTACCGGAAAAAGGGACAAATATCACTCATGAAAGGCTCATAAGAATAAAAGAAACATCTAAGAAAAAACTGACTCAATGTAAAATAATTTCAATCAGATAAAATAAAAAAACTCCTGTTTACACTAATACTTAATCTTTATAATATGTTCTTGCATAGAAAAGCGTGTTTTTAGAAGATGTATTCAAGCAAAGAAAACCAGTATTGATGCATATTAATTAACATCAAAGTACTACAAAAGGGCATTGAAATATATATATAAATATAGACAAACGTCTTAAAATTAGCTGATGTAAAAAGGAAAATTTACAAAAAAAAAAAAAAAAAGATTTTATTAACTGAACATTATTTTCACTGACACCTTCGTAAAGAAAAGCAATTAATAAGCATATGTTTTGAGTTTACCTTAATATGATGAAAATATCTGTACATTTTTTTAAGTCTTAAGGGAAAATACAAAATAAATCAAAAGTAAAATCATAATTACCGTTTGCAGTTTTAAAAAAATGAAGAACAATTGAAGAAATTGTATGTGTGTGTTTGCTGATTTGAAATTGCGTCAATTATCTCTCTTCGAAAAAGAGTATTTTCTGAAGGGTCATTTCAACCCTCTTTTTATTAGCCCTTGGGCAGGTCATAAAATAAAGAATGTGTTTCTGTTGGGGGGGGCGCCTTTGCAGAGGGAACCCTTCCAGGGAACATTTTACCATGGTGGTATTTTTACCAATAAAATGGACTCTGCCTGCTTTAGGAATAATCCGAATATTTTCACTGATTTTCTAGAAACTTTGTTGACGAGAAACAATTTACTATACGAGTAATTGTCTTACGCCAGTCTAATGTTTAAATATATAAGTAAGTACGGAGAAATTTTTCAATACATATGTATAAAAAAAAGGGGAAAAAATATTTTTTTAGTATAATATTTAATTTTTAATGAAACAAAGAAGGAGAAGACTGGAGAATTGGAAAAGTGTCTTAAAGCACAGAGTAAAAAAGCAAACCCACACAAAATATTTAGCAGCTTGGATTTATGAATCTTATTGACACGATAATTTAATAATAAAACTAGTAAAATGAAGCAAGGCGTGCACATAATTTTTTATGGGGGAGGAGGAGGAGGAGGGAATTATAAGTTTTTTTTTAAAAAAAGAGATAAAAAGGGCTGAGCCGTAATCTTTATGCTAAAGATTAAGAATTTGTTGGTGTATGAGGAGGGGGGGGGGGGTTGTACCCTCGGCATTCTTGTGAACAGTTATCCTGCTTAGAATCTAAAGGGATTCATGATACCAAAAAAAAAAAATGTTGTAGATTGCGATAAAGCAGTGCTTCTCAAACTTTCAATACTTGTGACCCAATTTTCAGTCAGAATATTCATCGAGCCCCCTTCTTATAGTAACAATGTGTTGAATCTAATTATAATGTACTTTGATGGTAAAACTACAATACAATACGACTTTAATTATAAACTGTGCTAATTATGAAAATACATATTTATATATAATTTTGTATATGACAAGCCCAAGGGAATCACTAGTAATTACTCTAATCATGTTTTTAATTGAATATTGATAAATTAACCATCAAATACTTTGTGTAGTACTGATTCATTTATATTAGTTTGTATTGTATCAGTGTGAATGTGTATTTAATTTTTTTTACATAAGAATGTATTTTATTTTGTAATTATTTGAAATTGGAATCTATTGTATTAAATTACTAATTATTTTAAATATTTCATTTTTTCGATTTTTCGCAATATGGTCGCGCCTCCCCTCCATGTAGGGTTATCGTGCCCTTCTAGGTAGGTGCACCCCACAGTTTGAGAAACGTTGCAATAAAGATTTTATTTCGAGTTTTGAGAACAATTTAATATCTGTATGCATGAAACAAAATATTATTTGGGTAGAAAAGCCAAGTGATTTACATAATAATTTGGCCGATAGCGAAACGAAGATTTGATAATTTAGATATTAAAAATGAAAGAAAATAATTGGGTTTCAAATAAACACTAGGCGGTTGTACGCGTTCTCTGTATTTTTTATTTTTTCTCCCTCCAATTTTTTGCTCCCTAGGCATGCGCCTAGCGTTCCTAAGCGAAAAAGAGGGCCTGTCTCTATCCAGAAGTCTCAAATATTTTGCCCTTTCGACATTTTCTGAATCGAAATTGATGTTTTGTATCTACAACAAATCTATATTTGTAATCGTAGCATTCGAATTTTATATTATAAACGCAATAACCTGCTATGTACTTTAAAACTTGATACTCTTCTATTGAAATATCATCTGATTTATTTTTAAATTTCCTAGGGATTGTCTCTTTTGAAGTTTGAATCAACTGTTCATCTTTTGGGAAACAAAAAAACCGAAATGAATGGTTGGCAAGTTTATAAGATGACCAGTTGGGCGTTCAGCAATAACGATGCATTAGTATAAAATGTGTGCAGCTTTAGGTTAAGTAATTAATATTTTTAAGTTAATTAAGTTTTGACAGAATAAACAAAACACTAATTTCACATTTAAACACTAATTTCTCATATAAAACAAAATATCTTAAATTTATACACAATTAGGGATGTTGGCATAAATGCATCAATTTAATATATCGTGCCCTCAAAACTAAAAAGAAGGGAATTCAATAATGACACAAGAATAAAGTGGAGAAAATACGAAGAATGGGTTGTCAGAGTATCTGTTTATGAGTGAGCATTGCTTCGGCTTTAGGGGGGGGGGGAGAAAAGGGAATAAAAACCCTGGGAGAACTTTCCTCTCTTTTAGTCACGTGATTTCTTTTTAGGGATGGACCAATCTTGTCGGAGCAAGCATGTTTTCCGAATACAAGCAAAAAAGGCCGAAGGAGCGTTACATTCCCGAGCGTGACGTTCATTCAAGTTCACTCTCTAGCAAATCGCGCCAATAGAAGTTATCACTTCAAAATTTAAGATTTCCTGCATTTTGTACTTTTACCATATAACGAAGGTGGTTCTGCTCTTTTAAAAAAATTATCACTCGCTTCCCCTGATTTTGAGTGGTGATTTTAACTTTAACTCCAGTTTGCCAAAAGCTGAGCAGCTCATAGCTTTTATGAATGATGAACTCAAGCTCGCAATGAACACAAATTAGAATGTTTCGACTGTTAACAGTGATACTGTTATTGACGCTGTTTTCATCGGTTTTTAAATACTTTGAAATCACAAGTATATGTGTCATATTTTAGTTATCATAAGTCTATTGTCTCCGCTCTTCCCCAAATTGAACAAGAATAATTATTTTTGATAAAATATTGCATATTACTCCTTTAGTTAATTAAATACAATTTTCATTAAAGATATAATTATTCGATAGAAAATATTTCCAATCATACCCGATTCATATTTTTTCAGGAAAAATGTGAGTATTGCGTATTTACCACGATAACATGTCAAATGCTACACATCATATGCGACTACTGTAAGACTCGTTTCTTTTTTTTTTTTTTTGCTTCTATTTGTCTGTATTACGCCTGTATTCTCCTTTTTATACCCATGTATGGCTATCGCGCACTTGTTTCTTCACTTTTTTGCTTGATCCCCTAATTGCTTTAGCAGTATATATATATATATATATATATATATATTCACTTTTTTGCTCGTAAATTTTATTCTATAACCATCTGAAAAAAATTTGGGAAACTTTTCTTTCAATAACACTATTTTAAAAGTTCAATTTTTCTGTAATATAATATTAGAAATTTTCACACAATGAACAATAGGGGGACTTAATGCTGTAAAAATTCATCCGTTAGAAAACCTTTTTTTAAATGGTTACTATATGCCCGAGGTATTAATTGCATCCAGAAACTTGTTTTACATGATGAACGAATGATTGTTTTGCTTATCGTTGTCCGTTTCTGAATTCTTAAAAGCCATTAAATAATAGTGTTGTTGCGAGCCACCTGATTGGCAACTCCAGATAGAGGCCTACGAAATTCTTCATGTCAAAGGACAAGATTGTAAGCTTGTCGTTAGCCGTAGCTTTGGGCACCATGCTATTGACAGTACTATTTGGCTCGTTTCCACCCCAATTTTGAGGAAGAACTCCCAAGGGATGGTCAGGGGCCTGTCACATAATAATCCTCTCCAGTGATGTTAATATTATTTTGAAAATCATTAATTTGGATATTTCAACAACGTATTACTAAGAGTATTCTGAGCGTGTTACGTACACTAAATATAACTTATGTTATTAAGGGTTTTGAAATTATTCAGTTTTGCAAGTAAACGTTTCATTCACTCTTCTTTTTCAATATAGGCAAATATAGAGGAAGATTGTAATCTCAGTCCCATTTTGCTAATATATTAGTCTAACTACAATATATATATGTATGTATGTACAGTCAAAATTCTCTATTAAAAGATGAATAATCAATAATTAAAACTGAAAAAATCGAAATTGCAAGAGGAGCTAGACAAGATTTTAGAAAAAATATATTAGAAATTAGAAATAATAGAATTTAAAATATAAAAGTATGGATGCTACAGTATTATAAACATTGCTGACTTAGGACAGCTCTTATATATAAAATAATTTACATAAAAGTTGGGTTGAACATGTTTTTGGCCAACCAAAGTTCCCCCTATCTGTTAATAATACTGAACAAAAACCTATTGAAAATAATGGATAGAATATGTATATAAATTATCTAAATCCAATACAAGAAAAAGATAGCTTACCTAAAAATTGCATTCAAAATTGCTGAGCCCGCGCTAAATCTGAGTACAATAAACAAGTTATTAGCAGATTCTGGACCCAAATGCAAATTCAAAGCATGGGAATGGCTGAATAGTAGCAAAAGTATGAAAAGAATAGAAATAAAAATTAAAAAGTATGTATACATACTACCATTACCTTAGGGACACTAGGACTATAAATTTAAAAAAATTACTACAGCTAAAATAAAACTAAGAGAATAAGTAATTTTATATAATATTAGAATATGGAGGTAACTATATATATCTATCTATCTAAGAAAAATGATTAATTTATAATAATAAACTATTAATATTCTAAGGAATTTCAATCCTTACTCTATTTAGAATTTCTTCATTCGAATAACTATTAATAAAATTAATTGGGTATTTTTGAATTAAGCAACATTTAGTGAAATGTTTATACTTTTTATTTTTATTTTTTCTGATTTTTTTTAAATAAGAAATTTATTGCTGTGTATGTAATTAGTTATAATATTTCTGAATATAGAAAGATGTACATTACTCTCCCAATGAGGTACTTTTATAATATTGAATTTAAAGTATTGAATACATATATGTATATATGCGCATACTGCCTTGTTATACTTTCATATACATTGTTCAACTTTATGTTAGATTTATAGCAGTTCATTTGATGATTATATATATATGCATGATTTTTAAATCGACGAATTTAGTTTTTAAATAAAAAAAAAACTTACGATTACAAATAAATATAGCGGTAGTAGCATTAATAGAATATTGGTAGAACTCTCTATATTTAAAATTGGATAAATTAGTCTTGATACATTTAAAATCAATTAAAATTAATTTCTCTGCATTTATTACATTAGTGGAAGCGCTAATATATACATGAATAGATAGATAAAAATAGTGTGTTTATTTGATTGAAGAAGTTAAAATATAAAAAAGAATACTAAGCTACTTTTCTGCCTCTTGTCCATGAAATACAGCAATTTTGAAAATAAGATCGTGTTCTCAAAATATTTCCAAACACGGTATTTTTTATTCATTAAATCGTCCATGCTTTGTATGATAACAGGCTGAAAAATTCATCATTTACCCCAAAACATTGATTGTTGGTACAAATAGAAGATGTTTGAAACTATGAATTTATTCGTAGCGGTACCAAAATGGATAAAAGGAAAACACTTGAGCTAATAGACTAAACCATGTTTCTATGGTAGAAGTCTTTGTAAACTTTCAAACAATTACAGGATTGAAATCGACCATAAACTGAATGATTGACGTAATAACCTTTCCTCAAAAAGCATTTTTCGTTACGAGAACTAGTATCCGTTTAAAAAAAAGGCTTTTTAAAGGTTAAAGTAATTCTGTGACTCAAACATGTGTCTATTTCTCTCCCTTTATTTTCTTTGAAAACTACCCAGTGTTTTGAAAATTTGCCAAGCAATTTCTGTAAATTAATTCAATTCATGAACGACCTTTGAAACACTGTACAATAACAAATAATAATCCGTGATAGGGTGATTTAAAGTGGTATAAGTTGAAATGGGAAAGCCATTTATATACTTTTGCAGATCTCCATTTTAGCAATTAAATTTTGATTAGTGAAATAGTTTTGAAGTTCTTAGAATCTGATAATACCTTTGATAGAGAGCCCGTATTTTTTAGTTGAATTATTACTACGTAAATATAAACAATTTGCGTGAAACAATTTTATATAATTAACTGACTTCATATATGTTTGTTTCTTCTCTAATTTAATTTTTATTGTTGCTGAAAAACCATGTTTTCACTGCAAGTATGATACACATAGCTTTATTCACTTTATCAAAAAACCTAGTAATGTTCATGTAAATAGTTATTAATATATTTTTCGTGATTTCAACTACAAGTTCTAAAAACATGTATTTTTCTTCCATGCCTTTTCAATTACATTAAGAAAAAGAAAAAAAAACTTCTTGCTAATCTTAACTTTTTATTTTTTTAAATAATTTCTCCTCCTATTCGTTACATAATTCTATAAATATATATTTTCAGATGAAGTTTCAGACAAAAATTGTAAGGTTGTTGATGATATATGTCAAGAAGGAAGCCTTCTTTTGAGTGCTTCTGGTATGTGACACTTTGCTTTTTATTTCAATGTAATATAAGGAATTTTTTCTATTCTTCTTTCATAATTTTTTCGTATTTATAATGTACAAACAATACATTGATTACACATTTCTATTTTACGCAACTTATTTAAGCCTGTTAAAAATGTATTAAAATTATATATATATATATATATAGGCTTATTCTCTACAAACAAGAGATAACATCTAACAATCACATTCGAAAAACACATAGACAGTAGGGAAATCACACAATGAAGGACATATTGTGACGTCTCTCGCGTTCTTCTTATAACATAACTCCTACGTTCTTTGACGGCCACGATTAATGGCAAAACTTTTCCAACCCAATACCAAGAAGAGAAACAGGGCGAAAATGCAAATAAGATATACTTTAAAAGGATAGAGGGTTTAGTGAGATAGGACGGCAATCTTAGAGATAACTTAGTGCAGAACAGTTCGGAACAAGTGTTAGACGACCTACAACCAAGGAAGAAGGATACGCTCATCTTCATTAAAAATAGTAATTATAAAAAAGATTAATAGGGCCTGAGTATTCTTATCTACAAGTAGCAGAATAGGAGAGTCTTCAACCAAGGTAGGAAGGTTACTCAATAAAAGGTAATATTTTGTATAGGAAGTTAGATTAGGCAGATAATTAAATATAATTAAGATAAGTGATCTAGTTGTGCGATCTGACTTGAATATTCAGTTTAATTTGTGGCTTATTCTCACTTAAAGAAAGTTGTTATTTAGAATTAAGTAATTTAAGTTATTCTTAGTAAAAGTTGTGTTAAGAATCACAAAATGTCTCATCTTTTAGATAATCCCACACCTCTAGCTTACGCGGATCCCACAAGACATAGTTATCGCAGGATGGCTATGTCACAATATGAGTAACCGAGATTAAAAATTATAAAATGGATGCTGCAGTATTATAAACATTGCTGACTTAGGACAGCAAATATATAAAATAATTTATATCAAAGTGGAGTTGAACATGTTTTTTGGCCAGCCAACCTTCCCCCTTTATGTAAATAACACTGAGCAAAAACCTATTGAAAGTAATGGATAGGAATATCTAAATCCATTACAAGATAGAGGTAACTTACCTAAAAATTGCACTTAAAAATACAGAGCCCGCGCTAAATCTGAATGCAATAAATAAGTTATTGCCAGATTCTGGACCCTAATGCAAATTTAAATCATGTGAATGGCTGAAATGTAGCACTTAACAAAAGTATAAAAAGAATGGAAATAAAAATTAATAAGAGTTACACACAAATTATAGCATAACTTTAATAACACTAGAATAAATATGAATAAAATAATAAGTAATTTTATCTAATATTAGAATATGGAGATAACTATAACTATGAAATATTTAAGTTTATAGTAATAAACTATTATCACAATCTCAGAATTTTTAATCCATACTATTTTGAATAGCTTTATTCATATAACAATTAATGAAATTAATTGGGTATTTCTGAATTAAGCAATATTTAGTAAAATGTTTATAGTTATTTATTATTTCTGATTTTTTTTTTACATCAGAAATTTATTACGTAGTATATAATTAATAACAATATTTCTGAATATAGAAACATGTACATTACTCTCCCAATGAAGAACTTTTATAATACTGAAATTAAAATCTTCTCTTTTATCATAAATATTAGAAACTATTACATTTTCATATAATTTGACATGTATGTCAAGAAAATTTGCTTCATTGTTGTTATTATTTGTCTGTATTAAATTAAGATATTGTGGATAAAAATTAATGTTAAGTATAAAATTGGCTTGTTTGCCAAAAATGATTATGTCATCTATATAACGATAAATATAATATTTAGAATTATTAATGTAACTACTTTCAAAATAACGTAAGTATAAATTGGCAAGACAGTTGCTAGCAGGGCCACCTTGTGGCAAACCTTTAATCTGCAGATAATAGTTACCTTTATGATATATATAGTTATCTTTAAGTACAAACCTAAGTAGTGAACTAAATCTATCATAATTAACATTATTAAATAAATTATCTTTATGTAAATTTACAAGTATACTAATCAAATCATCAATATTAATAGAGTTGAAAAGATCTTCAAAATCTAAACTATAGATTGAATAAATCTTTTTATCTTTCATTTGTTCAATAAGTGATTTACTATTTTTAAGAATGGCTGTGGATTTAAGATTATTTATTGTATCATGTAATACTTCATGGAGAATTTTGCCTGTTTTGCTGATATATCTATTAAAACCATTTGTAACTGTCCTAAATTTGACTGGTTCTTTATGAAATTTGGGAGTAAGAAATATATGTGGAAATTTAAATTATTATTAATTTCAATTCTTAACTGTTTATGAAAAGCCAAAATTCGATTATTTATTTCTCTATCAGAAACAGAAGACTTAATCAAAGCTGTATTATTATCAAAATAATTGTTGATCATTAAATTATAATAGTATTTACATATGAAGGGATAACATAAACTATAATAAGTTTAAAAAAGTAAACTATCAACATAAACTATAATAAGTTTATTTTGCAAATTTTTAATCTGATTTTTAATATTATTAAAAAAGATTTTATTATCTGTACCAAAGTTACATTTATTAAGCTGCTGTGTAATATTACCTTTGAATTCTGTGAATGCTTTTATAGGCATGCTATGTTTAATAGCTATTTTGTATATAAATTGCTCAATATCATTATATAACTGATTTTTTATAATTTTATTATTATTCGAAATCATTAATCTAAAACCAGTACCTTTATTCATTATGTTTCTAAGATTACTGTCTTTTACAATATTGAGGTCACCAGTAACAACATGCTTGCGATGTTTATCTATGAATTCTTTAAATTCATTACATTTACATATTAAGTTATCTTGCTTTATAGGCACATTATAGTTAAAAATTGATCTACCTATTTTTTTTATTGTATTTAAAAGCTTTTGAAATAGTAATATTTTGTATTGGGAAAGATGACATGTGTTTTTAAAAAATGTCAGAAAAATTAATATTATCATATGATTTATTCATATATAAAAGTGTACAGTATTCTATTTGATAATCCCTATTTACATTAACTTTTATGTTATGTTTGTTTCAAAAATTTGTGAATGTCCTTAAGGTATCCGACTACGTTCGGAACCATGATTTTAAAAAATGTGCATAAATGGATACTTTTCATGATATTTAGTGCCACTTAGATTAGAATACATGTATAAAATTGTCTCAAGGAAATTTTGAGAAAAAAAATTATTTAAATAAAACATTTCGGCAAAAAGTGAACTTAGAATCACCTTTTTTCAAAATGTTCTCCTTTTGTGAAAAATGCTTCTATTATAATAATATTTTGCCTGTATATAGCTCAGATCTTTGTACAGAGGCTCAACTTTGATTTTTGAAAAATTCACATTATTTTCAGAGTTACAACTATTTGAAATAATTATCGGCGTTTTTTTTTTATTTAAAATTTCTCCCCTCTGTTGTCGTAAAACATGGATAAACCCACTTCTAAGTTATATATTTCAAAAATTCTAGTTGAGCCTCTGTACAGAGGATTGATCTATATACAGGCAAAATATTATTATAATAGAAGCTTTTTCATAAAATGAGAATATTTTGAAAATGGGTCATTCTCTATGTTCATTTTTTGTCAAAATATTGTACTTAAATAATTTTTTACTGTAATACCATTCTTAAAACAATTTTCTATACATTTTCTCATCTAAGTGACACTAAATATCATAAATATTATCCATTTATACGCTTTTGCAAAATCACGACTCTGAACGTAGTCGCGGATACCTTAATAATATGCAAAGCATGGCAATCTTTAATTTTATGTGAAATTAGTTCATCTTCTGTAATACATAATTCTGTCTTACTGAGTCCAAACATAAAAGATTTAATGTGTTTTATGTTAAAATTGTTATCAAAGCTATTACAAATATCTATAATACTACCTGAAAGGACTTTTTTTTGTCTCTACTTAATCTTTTAGTTCTAGCCACTCTAGTTTTTCTTTTATTAGATATTATATTAATCCCATTATTGTAATAATAATCTTGAGAATTTTGTTTAATTGCATTTAGAATACTTTTTCCTTGGTATAATACATTTAGTCCATAAGGATAAACTGCATTATAATATTTAATATAGTAATTTTCCCACCATAATCTTTTTTTAATATTAGGAACAACTTTAATAATATTGAGTGAAACATGTTCAAAACCATGTGTACTAAAGTGTCTTATTTCTATTTTATTTGAATTTTTAATACTATTGAAGTATTTAGTATCTGACCTATGTTGATTAATTCTAATATTAATTTTATTAGATGTCTGTCCTATATATTTAAATTGGCATTTATTACATGTCAATAAGTAAATACAGTTATATGTTTTACAGAAGGTAAATTTAGAATCCTCTTTGATTTGATCATTATGGATCATTTTACAAGTTTTGCATCTTTTGTCACCACATCTTTTGTAAAAAGGAATTTTACTATTGCCAAATTTACTATTTTGAAGCTTATCTAAGTATCTATTACATTTGTAAGCATTAGAGTTATTTGAAACTTTATTGCAATGCAAATAATCTTTTTTAGAATTCTTTAAGTATTCCTTATTCCAGAATACTCTACTATTATATGTATTAAAAAGTCTCGTAAAATCTCTACACAATGACCTGCATTCAAAACTTTGTCACTATCTACTGTGTTCAACATGTCTGTAGTATATATATATATATATAACGATCCCTTCAGAGTATTTTGTTTGTTTATTTCAAATGTTAAATAGAGTAGCAGACTAAAATCCTAATTCCAATAAACATTTCATTCTTAACGTCAAATGATGGAACCCACCCTTCCTCGAGTCATATGAGAGACAAGAAATCAATGTACCTACTCAGGTATCATTCGCATTATTTAATTGTGGTTTAGAATTATAGTATTCGTCTCTCTCCAATAACCTTAGAATGATATAAATTCAAAGAAAAAATATTTAACACTGAAAAAGTAATTTTTAAATAGTTGTTTAAAAACTTTTTCTGAAAACATATTACTTTTTTATGTTCCAAAATAATATGCGCGCATGTATGTATAAAAAATAATGGATGAATTAAATATCGAACAAAGCAGAGGAATCTTCAATTCTGAACCAAGAACAAAAAAGAATGCATGAAAAAAAATCAATTAACCAAAAGGGAAAACTATTATGTTTTCTATAGCTGTCACTGACTTAGGTCAGAGAAGAAGGGTAAAACTTTCTTTATTGAATCATAAAGCTTTCCCTTCAGCAAAAAATTTATACCTAATTGAGTAAGAAAAATTGAAGAATATAAACCGTGATTGAAAAGCACTTAAACCTAAAATTTGTTCGTACAAGGAAACAATAAGCTGTTAATCAATTAAACTAATATGAGTAAATAATATATGAATAGAAATAGTAGCAAAAAGATACACTAAAAAAAAACATAAATTCAAGAACTTGCCAAAAACATTTGAACACATGAAGTAAAAAATGGGAGCATGGAACTTTGTTCTGTCTTGAAAGACATTAATCGGGAAATCTATATCTATGTTGCCATCTGCTTAACAATTTTGAAACTGATAGAAATTAAGCAAGAGTGAATGTAGAAATTAAAAGGAAGTACAAAAGTTTTTATAATTTCTTATTCTCATTATTTTTACAAATATATGTATATAGAAAGTTAGCAAAATAATCCTGTTCTAAAAAGTATTTGTAAAAAATTTTGAAATTATTATGTACGTAATTTAGAACAATATTTCTAAAAATTGATGTGTGGAGATTTCTTGTCCAAAAAGGCACTTGATAATGTTAAGTTTAAAGGCTTCTTTTTTTTCATAAATATATTTTTTAAAAATTATAATCAATTTTTGATGTAGATCCATGAAGTCTGTATTAAGAATGATTTTTATTAATTTCATATACTGTGAATGAAAAATTAAATTAATAATATAATCTAAGTCATTACTAGAGATAATTGGGTCATCTACGCATCTAAAATTATTTCGTTTCTATGATTATAATTTTTAAAAATGTCCAGATATATATTAGCCAGACAATTGTCGGCTGCTCCTCCTTGTGATGTGCCCTCTAATTTGCTGATAATAAAGCTATTGGGAAAATAAAGATTCTTTTCAATACTAAAAGAATAATTGTATTATATTTTTTATATTTTATTAATTTATATATATTTAAGGAATATTTAGTACATATTCTCTTGAGAACCTGAATCCTATCTTCTATATCAATGGAATTAAATAGGTCTTTAAAGTCATAGTTATGAATAGATTTTATGTTTTTCTCTTTTCGTGGATAGAGGTCAAGGTCACAGACTCGTGGCCGGTGTATCATGAGTTCAAGCCTAGTGCCCCTAAAGACTCGACGTGTAGCGGGGTCCGTTGCGCGTTAAGTCTGTCGAAGCTCAAACGTCCTCCCGATGGTGTGGTGTGGAAGTTAGGAAAGGGAGGGGGTTAAACTCAAGTGTCGTCCTCATTACTTGACCATGGTTCAAAATTGCGAGGTCAGTCGCCATTAGCCCTCGTGCAGCTTTATAATGCGACGCTAATATAACTCTCTCTCTATCCTTTCATAGATATCGTATATATAACAATATCTTTATTATTTTTTATAACAGATGTATTAATGTTGTCTAAAGTGTCCTAAATTATTGCTTGTAACATTTTACCTGGTTTAATATGTACATATTAAATATATTAGGGACTATTCTAAGTTAAATGGGGGTTTTCTGGAATTTTAGAGTAACAAAAAGTGTGCGGAAAATTAATTCCTTTTATATTTAATCTTAATTTTTTTTATGAAATACGAGACACGCTTACTGATTTCCCTTGTGTTGGATATAGATTTTATAAATGCATTATTGTCTTGAAAATGATTATTAAGAATATTATTATAGTAACATTTGCAAAATTGCCTGGGACTTTATCCATATATACAATTACAAAATCTCTTTATAGTATTAATATTTGTTGTTTAACGTCTTTGTAATTTATATTATTGTCTTTTTCATAGTTCGGTTTCAGTAAGTTTTTTAATTTAAATTCAATAAAAAAGCTTCAAGCGGAAAGCGATATTAAGTAGCAATTTTTGTGGTGAGATTTTCAATATCTTTAGTAATTTGTGTTTCAATGGTATTATTATTATTAGAGAAATTATTAATCTAAAGCCTTTATTCATTATATACAAGCCCATATATATATTGTTGCGCATTTGATTGGGGGGAAAAGCAGCCGACGATTCGAATGATAACAAGTTTATGAATGGACGAGGACGAACAAATAGCTATACGAAGACAAATCGAAGTATTTATACAAAGAAATATTAAAACAGATTATTTAAAGAAAGGGAAAAATACCCTTGTTATATACACTCACTTCCAAAAGTTAAACACGGAGAGGAAAATGCTAATTCCCGGAAACCAATCAGAATTGAAAAGGATGCAATCCGCTGCAGAGGTAGATGGAAGTATGCAAATATGTAAGGTAACCGCCAATCGTGCTTTCATGTCAAGAAATATGCAAAAAGGGCAGTCTTATAAGAAGCCAGATTTATGAAGGGTTACAGAAGTTGATTGCAAGTGCCAATAGAAGGTGTTTAAATTTTTCGTACAATTTGCTTTCAAGAAATACGTGTTTCTATGACTTCCAGAAAACGAATGGAAGATTCTGAGCGCTGGCGTGCTGTGGGGCGCATTGAAGCAGGACAGTCGATCACAGATGTTGCCCTTTTCTTCGGCGTTCATCATTCTGTAATTTCACTTTATGGAAACAATTCTAAACCACACAGATAGTTGTCCGTAGGCGGTTGCCCAAGGGTTACAACCCCCACGGAAGATCGATATATTGCTATTGTAGCCAAGCGGAATCGCAGAGCGACCTCCACACGTGTGACATCTATGATTACAGCGTCCATTGGTAAGGCTATATCTGTAGTTACTTTACGCCGAAGATTACATATGAATGGACAGTATGCCTGGGTACCTCGAGTTTGAGTTCCTCTATCCATCCAATCAAGAGGAGCACGATTAAAGTGGTGACGGGAACAGGGAAATTGGACTGTGTCTGACTGGGGCAATGCCATGTTTACTGATGAGTCAAGATTTAATCTGGAGCCAGATGACAAGCGTATAAAGATATGGCGTAAACAAGGAACATGCAATCAGCCCCAAAACATCACCGAACATCACGCATTCCGAGGCGGAAGCATTATGGTGTGGGTAGGGATTTCATTCGGATACCGCACCGACCTGCACATCTTTAAAAGGGGTTCTGTGACGGCTGTCCGGTATCTAGATGAAGTCCTAGAACCCATTGTCAGATTGTACGATGAAGCAGTTGGCCCTACTTTTGTTTTAATGGATGGTAACGCACGTCCCCACAGAGCTGACATCGTCGATGACTACCTGGACAGTGAAGGGATTGTGCTTATGGCGTGGCCAGCATATTCGCCCGACCTTAATCCCATTGAAAATCTTTGGGAATCTCTCCGCCGTGCTGTATCTTCACGTTTCCCACCTCCAGCCACTCTTATTGAGCTGAAAACTGCTCTAGAAGAAGAATGGCGATTGCTTAATTCTGCGGTGGTTGACCACCTAATTGAAAGTATGGTCAGAAGGTGTAAACTTTGCATACTGATGAGGGGGATCACATACCCTATTAATGTCCTTTTTTTCATTTTATGTTGTTTATTTTCACTTTATACATAATTCTGTTTAAGTCTCCAGTATGACATTATCTGATAACTTACAAAAATTTAATTTTGTTTTCATTTCTGTATATAATTATTGATTTTGTTTTATGTATAAATATATATGCTACTTTACTGCCAAGTATAAGCTTTACAGCTCTCCAGAAAAGGGCCCTCTTAAACCAGATAAAACTATCTCATCGCAGGCAACGCACAAGCATATTCTAAACTCGACTGACTCACTTCTGAACACTCCAACTTTTATAAAGCCTCATGGAAATTTTGAGATGGGTCGATGCCAGTAACTTCTCGGAGGTTCCTTGTCGACAGAATTTGTCACTAAATCTGTCGACAAAGACATCGATCTGGTTACCATATCGTCTACGCGCGCGTTTGCCATAATCTTATTCAAGTTAATGCTGGTAAGAGTACTTTCTCTGTAAAACTGATTTTCCCACAAGCAGTGTATCATTGCAGGGAAAACATGGTGTTTCAAATATACACTGCTGGCCACCGTAAATGCAACACCCTGAAGGAAGCATGCAAATAACATGAAATTTACAACATGCATTAGCGAAGATGAGCTATGCAAATGATTAGAATTTCAGCGCAGACACACATCACGCGCGCCTGTGGCGCCACCTCAAAGCGCTATTTAAGGCTTGGAGATTTCGACGATTTCAAGTTTGGCAATTGTGTTTTTCTTGTGGTCTTTTCAAAAAACGATCCGTTATGTCTCGAAGAAAACAGCGATCAACTTTTGATCAAGTATCCGAGTTTGACAGAGGAAGGATAGAGGCCTACCGAGATTGTGGATTATCTTTCAGGGAAATCGGTAGTTGTGTTGGACGAAACCAAACAACTGTAATGCGGATATGTGACCGTTGGATGCGGGAGGGTAAGACGGACCGACGTGGTCGATATTATCCACCTCAGTGGACCACTTCACGTCAGGACAGGCAAATAGTGCGCATGGCAGTGACGGATCGCTCAGTCACATCACGAATCATAGCGCAGCACATTGAGTCTGTAACGTATCATTCAGTGTCTGCGCGTACCATTCGACGCCGTTTACAGCAGAGTGGTCTGTCCGCAAGACGTCCATTGCTTGGTCTACCCTTGACGCAGAACCACGGACGTCTCCGCCGCCAATGGTGCGATGAAAGAAGGATGTGGGTGGAAAGAATGGAATGAAGTTGTCTTTACTGACGAGTCACGCATGTGTCTGCAACACCACGATGGTCGGAGTCTGGAGACACCGTGGTGAGAGGAGGCTGAACAGCTGCGTTATGCACCGCCACACTGGTCCTGCACCGGGTATTACGGTATGGGGCGGTATTTGATATTACTCTCACACTCCTCTAGTACGCATTGCCGGTACTTTAAACAGCCAGCGCTACATCTCCGAGGTGTTGAAGCCAGTTGTCCTTTCTTACCTTCAGGGCTCGGCCACAGCCATATTTCAACAGGATAATGCACGACCACACGTAGCACGCATTTTCCAAAGGTTCTTCGTCAATCACCGGATTGAATTGCTTACCTGGCCGGCTCGCTCTCCGGATCTTTCACCGATAGAAAACATGTGGTCCATGGTTGCTCAACAATTGACCCAGATTACACCACCAGCTTCCACACCAGATCAACTTTGGCAACGTGTGGAAGCTGCTTGGTCTTCTGTACCCCAAGAACACATCGAAAGTCTCTTTGAATCAATGACGAGGCGTGTGGCAGCAGTGATCTCGAACAATGGCAGCTACTCTGGCTACTGATTCTGGCAGGAACCACACTTCATCGAAGTCTATAAATTTAATCATTTGATACTTGGTCAACATGTTATCTACAAAATAAGTTTTGTTGTGCTATCTCTTGTCTTTCTTGGTGTTGCATTTACGGTGGCCAGCAGTGTATATCTGATCTGTGTGCATGCAACGGATTATCTTTATCGAAAAGCTGCTTATTTCAAGAATAATTTTTTAAAAATTGATTAAGATTATAGTTAAACTGATATATAGTGACACACACAAGCATGTTGTGTATCTCGTGTTTCCTTGATCTACACAAAAGTAGTTGATCTTTTCGTGAAACTAACTAGTATCTTTCAAAAATGAGATTTGAAGAAAGCTCCAAAAATTATAAATAATTGAAAAACCAAAGTTATTTGATTATTTGAAACACATTTTTCATAATAAGAAAAAAATAGAATGGATAGAATCGGAATTCAAATCTTACTGGCAATTTTTTTTAATAATGCCCCTGAATTGTTTGTTAAACTTTACGTGGCTTTATTAAACAAAATAATTATAAGTGCTTTAAGTGAAATAATTTTTAATGCTAATTCAGTCGAATAAATTACATTTAAAAAACGCATGAATCAAATATTTTTCGTTAAAAATATTTAAGAGATTCAGTAGTCATAGTCGTGAACCTTACTATCTCTAACGTTTAGATGGAGTCATGACTTCGAGTCTTAGTTCTACTATACTCATTGTGTACAAAAATAAATAGGATCTAACCTCCATGTCTTGCGTGGTGTGGGAGTTAAAAAAGAGATACTAGCTTAGACGTCATCATACACTGGAGTTCAAAATTACGAGGACATTGAGTTCAGTTTATTTCGGGTGCAATTTTATATGTCAAAAGATAAAGAAAGAAAAATAATTGTTTGCTGAATTGAACTATGATTATTTACTTCTTAAAATATAAAAATTATCGATTTACAAATAATTATATCAAATTATTAATCTATTCAACGTATACAATTTGAAGTTTATTGCGTACAGAATTTAAATGTTTAATATTAGTGACGTCAATTACGATGAATTCACATATTTCGAAGATCAGTCGTAAATATTCTTGAGGGCTTTTTTATCACGAATTACATCTTTGTTTTTAATATTAAAACGTTTTAAAACAATTTCAGAAGTGTTTGACAACCCTTATTATATTCAATAATTCGGTTTTTATTGAAATTTATACGTGAATTCAGTGCCGGTCCGTTGGGCGCTTGGGGTGGGCACCCAGGGGCCCGGATAAGCTGGACTTAATCGGGTTTTCTAGCAATAAATTTTGATCCGCCAGTGCCAAGGGGACCTGTAGATCTTCTACGCCCAGGGCCCGAAATTAGCTTAAATCGGCCCTGCGTGAATTTCATAAGCGCGAAAGCTTTTGCGTCATCCATTATTACGTAATCCGTTACTAAATTAATCCGTTGTCCGTTATTTACTTAATCCGTAAATCTATTTGATAAATTTTTATACCTTACGTTATTATGTAATAAAATCGTACTCAGAAAATAACAAAAATATGTAACATTAAAAGTAATAAAATCAATTATATTCTTTTCAAAATCTCAAATGTGTGAGAGCAGTGCTCACACGTTGTGTGTGCTATAAAGTAGCTGATGTAAGAATTCTTAAATAACGATGTTCTTTCTCTTCAAGACTTTTATAGATGGGCTTATACTTGTGAAATTATCAAAACAAAATTTTCAGAGAAAAGATTTTTATAGAGAGTAATAAGTGTTTGTTAACGATACACTAAAAATTATAAGCATAATAAAACTGAAAGGAATAAAGAAAATAAAACATCGATTTTTTTATATATATATATATGATTCCGATTGGTTCCAATAATTTAGTTATTTCAGACTATTTTAATAGTTTTCGTATATTTAAAAGATTTTCCAACATCCAATGATCCCAATCTTAATAGTTTACATATCCAACTGATCCCCCTCCCCATTTATTCGGTACTTTACATACTGCTAACTGATTTCAGTAATTTTACATCATTTCAATTTAAAATCTAATAGCTTACATTCAAATAAATACACTTTTTGTTTTCGTTTTCAGGCAACCGTTATTGCGTGAATAAACCTGTGTTTTTTGTGGAAACATCAAGCTCTAATAGTCTAACATCAAGACAAGCTTGTGCTGTTGAATCAACTGCTCGTCACAATCCTTCCCTGCAGATTAATGTTTTAATGACACCTATCAGTGGCATTAATGATAATGGAGTTCTAATAAAAAAATTACAAAACATATCGAATGTGCAAATAATACATATCAGTATCAATGACCTTGTATGTGGGACTCCAATATGGAATTGGTATGTGTCTGGCAAGTGGAAAAGAAGCGAATGGAAGGTAAAGCTTTTCATTTTCTTCCCAATTAAAGATATAATCTGAAAAATTAAATTTAATAATTTACTCCAAAAATGGTACTAGGAAAATAATTTCATAGTAATTAAGAATCACTTATTGAATTATCACTTCAAGAAATATTCATGTTTTGTTATTTTATACGTCTGTTTAGTACAAGCGCATAGGATGTAAACAAAGAAATTACGCTCGATCAAAGGAAGTTAAAATTGAGGAAGTGATTGCTAACTATTTAGTAAAAGAATTGAGCATTATCGTCTAACAAGGAGAGGGCATGACTAAGAAAATTCATTTGGGGTCAAGCCTTGGTGTAATAGTAGTACTCCTTTAGGGTGTTCAACCCTCAATGTAATTCCGCCGAATGGCCAGTCCATTCGGAGAAAATGGCCTTCAAAATTCATGCTTAGCTTTTACACAATTAAGTTTTAATTACCTCCAGCGACGCAGTGGCTCAGATGGTAAGACGCCTGCTTCCATTGTCGACGGATAGAGTTCGAATGTCTCTCGCGCGTGCGATCAGCTTTTTTTTTTCAATTCCTTTAATCATTTTTTAAGTTAAATAAATTTATTTATGAAAGATTTATTAAATATTAAATGATATTTTATGTAATTATTTTGTATCTTATAAATAGTAGTATAAAGTAAAAAAAATTTAAAAATTTATTATTTAAATTATTTAAAATTAATCATTAATTAAAATTAAATAAAAGTATTATTAATTAAAATTAAATACAAGTATTATTAAATAAAATTAAATACAAGTATTATCAATTAAAATTAAATACAAGTATTATTAATTAAAATTAAATAAAAGCATTAATAATTACACTTAATTATTAATTAAATTTAATTATTAATTAAAATTATTACTAATTTATTAATAAAATTATTTAAATAAATTTATTAAACTTTTTTAAATAAGTTTATTTAAAAAGGACTTATTAAATATTTTATATAATTATAAAATAATTAACTTAATAATGATAATAATATATTTAATAAATTATTTTATACATTATATATAATATTTTATTTATAGTATATTGTATTTCATATTATAAAACTATTTGTAACTAATTTTTATATAAAATATCATTTAATATTTATTTTATATTAACAGTATTTTATATTTTACAGTAGAATTTGAGCTTTTTTTAATATAAAGCAGAGTTATATATATATAAACGTTAAATAATTGTATTCCTGCAAACATTTTATTTATTTTTGTGATATGGTATATTTTTAGAGTTGTTAGCAAAAGAGCAATATTTTGTAATATTTTGGTACAAATTTCTCAATATTTTGAAAAATAAGCTTTCAACAAATCCTTCTTGCAGTATTTTCAGTTTTGCAACATACTTAATTAAAAAATAACAATGAAATAATTATTTAAGTTATATTTTAGAAAATTGTCTCCGAACCCAGTCGGATACCTTAATGTTTATAATAAACCTTTCATAAATAAATTTATTTGATTTTAAAAAATAATTAAAGGAATTGAAAAAAAAAAATGTTGATCGTGTGAGAGATTTGAACTTTACCCGCCGGCATTGAAGACAGGCGTCTTATCAACTGAGCTACTGCGTCGCTGGAGGTAATTAAAACAATTGTATAAAAGCTAAGCATGAATTTTGACGACTATTTTCTCCGAATTGACTGGCCATTTGGCGGAATTACATTGAAGGTTGAACATCCTAAAACAGCTCTACTATTACACAAACTCTCGACCCCAAATGAATTTTCTTAGTCGTGCCCTCCCCTTGTGAGATAAATTCCAGCGCTTCAAGCAGAGTATCTTGAATGTTTATGATTTTTTCTCGAAAACACTATAACAATCAACAAAACAAAAAAAAGTTCAGCTGCAAAAGTATAGATCAGAGGTTCCCAAACTTTTTTGTCTCATAGACCCTTTGCCATGTTTTTAAGTTTCGGGTAGACCCTACTTACCTAATATTAAATTTTTGCAAATTTATCAACTTGAATGTCTGTTTGATAGTTGGTGCTACAACTTTAAAAGCATTAAATTTCTAACTGCAATGAAATATAGCGTTTAAAACTTAGGAAGCGCATGTTAATAAATTAAAATTAAAATCAAACTAATACATAAAATAACTGAACAACAAACAAATGCTTTTAATGAGAGGGATGAATCTGGTGCGTAAATAAAACTTTTAACGTTTAATATCAATCTAGAGTCAGGTTTAACCCTAAATCTCCATTTGTTAGTAAGTGCCCAGTTCTTTTCTTTCCCTTTATTTTTTTGTTTTTGAGATTGGCAAACTCAGTGAAACTCCCTCTCACTAGGAAAAGCAATTAAAAACTTTCTCATGATGTTCCATAATTTGCGACAAATATCAGGTAAAAGCCAAAACTAATATCAGGTAAAGCCAAAACTGCTGACATCCGTTTCTAAACTTTATTTTTAGATCTTCGTTATGACCTATTCTGATCAGTTCCTACTGTAATATAACATTTTTTTCTTCCGAAATGACAAAATGAAATCATTGTCACACAACTGCTGTATTACTATAAAAAAAAAGCAATCTGAAACCTTGTTTCAAAGTCTGAGTAAGTGCATTTTAATGTTGAACGTAGGTTGAAATGTCCTGACAGACTGTATGTGACAAATTGAGAAAATTCGTGACGTCCAATATTATACTTTTTCAGCTTAATTTTGGGAAGAAATGCTGAAATGGTCCTTCTCTTAAAAAAATTTATGCTGTCACCTAATAATCACCAATTAACCTCGCTAAATTTAGTAAATGTTAAATTGGTAAAATCTGGTTTCCACTAGATCAAATTTTTTTAAAGATTAACGTCATGATCTTGTTTAATGAGAACCATTATCATAGACCCCCAAATTATTTTTTTGCTGGTGTGGACCCCTTGCAGGTCGTCATAGACCCCTGGGGGTCTGTATAGATCACTTTGGGAATCTCACTGGTATAGATTATCACTAATTCAGCATGAATTGCTCTTCTGCCTTTATATTTTATTCAAGAACTTAGAAATGCAAATCTGTAATTAGTATGAGTCTACCGTTCCGCAATTTTAATTTAATCAATGAAGTACGCAAGTTTATGTTTCTGCTTCATAATATCCTGCGGTCATCGGAGTTTTCTGATTTTATGTAATACAAAATCAGCATTCTCTGCAAGTTTGCTATTAATTTTCTTTTCTTTTTTTTCCGGGTTTTTTTTTTTAATTTTTTTTTCTTTACTTTTTTTTAATCTTTTTGTTTGGTTTTTTTTCCAACAGTTTTCAAAGATGAAAACGTGAGCTTTTAAAATTAGCCACTAGGGGGCACTTCGATCCGTATAAGATTGATTGATTGATTGATAGCGTCGCATTTAACAACAACACGAGTTCTATTGGCATAATTTTGAGCCACAGTCAAATGATGAGGATGACACTCGTGGCACTCCCTTCTCTAAACTTCCACACAACGCGCATTGATTCATCTCAGGTGATGGGACATAGTTATTTCCTTAGTGGAATATACTGGCTTTCTTTGCTCGGATATAATTTTACTTAATTACAAGTACATATAACTTGTAATAAAGTGTTTTGATTAGGTCATATGAAACTAAAAACGAAATAATATGTTTGAATATATATATAAATTAAATCTGTTTTGTTATTATTGTCACAGTATACACTGTACCAGTAGCGCACACAGAAATTTTTCAAGCGGAGGGGGGTCCGGGGTTGAAAGTTCACCATTTTTGTATTTTGCTCCTTTTGATTTTATCGATTTTCGGGAACAAAACACAGTAAAAAACTAATTATTGAATAAATAATTAGCATTAATTAATAAAATTAATCATTAATAACAAATACTTAATTAAACTTTACGTATTATATACTTAGAATTATAATCAATCTAAAAAAAATCGACGGCTTTGGGGGGGTCCGGGCCCCCCGGGACCCCCCCCCCTTGTGTGCGCCACTGCACTGTACTTCTTTTTACCCGGTTACCATAAGACTGGATGTTTGGTTATATGTATGACGATACAGCCAATTAAGCCCAAATGTATAAAATATACACATAATAATTTACCAGAGCTGAATAATACTAGCAAATGTTTTTTAAAATATTAACAAAGCTTGCTTAGCATTACGCACAATTTTCAGTTTAATAGAGAGGCTTACAAACAACTCAAATTTGGAAAAAATCTGAAATCAACACATCTCGTATAATTTTTTTTCTTCCTCTGAGCTGTCGGGTGAAATGTAAGTGAGTGAAAGTTAATAAACGTCGCACTATAAAACTGTACGGCTGTTTACTACTGGCGGCTGACCTCGTCATTTTGAACCATGGCTCAGTGACAGGGATGACACCTGAGCTGACGCTCCCTCTCCTAACTTCCACACTACCAAAGGGCCTCAATAGATTTAATGTCCATCGGTCCCCGCTACCCGGCGGCTCTTCAGTGGAACTAGGCTCGAGCCAGCCAAGGTCGGTTGAAATGTGACTAAGCGAAAAGGGACGAGGGGAGAGCTCAACTCACTCAAATAAAAGCACGGGATCGTAATTTTTCTGGTTATAAAGGACGGAAACTAACATTTTTTGGAGATATTGATTAAAGTATTTTGTTTTATCACACCAATGTAGATCTAGAACGAGACAAAGAACTATTGACAATCACCTGTAATCTCACATTAAGGGAAAGGAGGCCGGCTGATAAACATAAAACTTTCTAAAAAGTAACATAAGATAATAATGAATTTGTAAAAGGCCAATAAGATATGCAAATGTAAAATATCACTAATTCCGAAAAACTAAAACTTTGCAGAAAAGTAGGAGGGGGGGGGGTATGTAGTTTATAAAGTAAATCTATGTTTCTCCTGAAAAAACATGTGTAACGAGAAAATATTTGCTTTGAACTTTTTTTTTATGTGAAATGTATAGACACATAATAAGAAACTTTGGATCTATAAACCTGTTATGAAGTAAAAGATTTCTGAAATAAAGATTTGTTCTTTGGACAATGTGACTTTTAATCAACTTACAATTTTTAACCGAAATAGCTTCTCATAATCTCACTAGATGGCACCACGAATCTGGGCAGTGAAAGAATTTGGCATTTCTACACGATGTGATTTCCATTTGATCTTAGGCACTATCTTTCCATCCTATCAGGCTACATATCTAACAAATAACAGAAACAAGTTATAAATCCCAAATTCAAGATAGAATAAAATTAACCCATTCACTGCCAACGACGCGAGATTAGTAAAAAAAAAATGAAAATTAGTAAATTAGTCTTTAAATTGTGTTTCATGTATATAAAACATAAGAGTAAATATTAGTTTACCTATTTAAATAACAATTGCAAGTATATGATTATAGATGTATTTACTACGAAAGCATTACGATGAGCATTAACACATTTATTATACTGTAGCGAATTATAAGAGAATCTTTTGTATTCGTATATTTATTTTTGAAGTTATCCTTCTTTTGGGCGTTAGGAAAAAAGGATGAGGGTAAATATTTACGATGCGTGCGCACACCGTCACGGATGAGTGCGCATACCTTCACGACACCGATTCGCGCGCGCACACCGTTGTCTAATATTTTAACATGCCACTTTTTTGGTGCTATGAGACTGATATTCGGGGGATCATAATGACTATTGTTATGAACCATATCTGTTGGGACGCATCCTCCCTGTGCTCCCCCCCCCCCTCGGGAGCGTTTTGGCCAATATCTCGGTACCAGAGCCTCACAGTCCATTAGGATCTGGCTCGTTCGATCCCTCTCTATCTGCTCTTCCAGTTATTATAATTTCATGCTCATAGGGCTATTTCATAAACTTTTTAAATTTTTTTAAATTCACAATATCTTGGTTCCTGTTCGAGTCCCGGATTTGAGATTTGAACCAAGTATTCCACTCGTCGAGACCCATTCAGTCATCTGCTTCATTCTCATTCGGTAGGCATGGGGAGGGCTGAAGCACTAAAATATCATGCTCCCCTGTTAATCCTTTGGGGACTGGAAAAAATCCCCCCCCCCTAAGGAATTGAGCTTGGAACTTGATTTTTGGAGGTCCGTTATATTTTCGTATTAGCGCGAGCTTTACGTGGAATTGGCCTTCTCCCCTGCCCTATAGGGCTTCCCCAGAAATAACTCGAATCCTATGCCACCTTGGCCAACCGCACCGGCTGCATTCGATTGTTCTTCCTATGAGCATCCTAGATATATTTTTTCGGGACCATAGCCCCATTTCTTTAAAATAATTTTAAAATGTTAAATATGGGTAAAGTTATAATTATTTTAAAATCCCGCCTAGCTCTGAGGATTTTTGAGATTCGTTAATGAAACTGGGACCATAGATTCTCCTCCTTGAGCTGTTTCATCTGCTTTAATTCGTGTGTAGATAGTGGACTTAGGGGGGGGGCGTTATCGCTAAAATTAGAGAATACCTATGTTTTTCCTATGGGGTTCGATCTTTTGATGACGTAACGATGTTACAGAGATATAAGAATGAAACTTTGGGATCACCTACTACTCTGTGTATCGTTGGGATGTATGAGACCATTTACGTCACAGTTGTTCCCCTCCACGGGGATTTAATTACGCTTTCCTTTCCCGAGCTAACGCCGCCCCATTTGCAATTAGAGATTCCAAACCGGTTCTAATGGATTTATCTTGTGTTTGCTCACAACCAGGCCCAGTTTCGAGTTGCTGGGTGCCCTGCTTCTATTTTATTTAATTGTTTTAATTATTTTAAAATGACCATAATTCGGGGGCTCTTCAGGCGGATGTCTTAATTTTCTCAGGAACGATTCTTCCCACCGAGACATTCAACATAATATCACATTCGGCTCAATTCATTTCCAGATACAG
>BMAV01006375.1:108581-139646 GCA_019973955.1 Trichonephila inaurata madagascariensis
CCTGGAGGGTCGAGTCTTTGTACTTCCTAACCATACAGGTAGTACTATCGATCCCCTAAATATCAACCCCATATCTTTAAAAAAATGGCACCATAGGATTAACATAGGGATTGATATTTTAGTGTGTAAGTAACCGAAAGGAAAGATGTTACACATCAAAAAATTCCAACCTAATTTTCTAATTATTTGTTAATTAGTTTCAAATAAATAATTTGTACTTCATTAACTATTGTTGTATTACTTACTTCTATGCTTAATAATGCACCCTATTTGTTAAATAAACGCTTTTAAACTCTTGACAAAATTATATCATCATTTCACTGAAACAGATCAGGGATTTGTTCAAATCCCCTACTTTTATGATGGAAATGACCTTGAAGAGACGTTATTTTAACATCTCCCGTCAATTGATCATCTCCCTTAGGGATTTGATGAAATTCCTAATTTCATCATTTTCTTGCGACATATACATTGCTTCCGTCGCCATCAAATAAATGCATAATACTGATTCCCTAAATTGACGTCATTGACTATCATCATTTTATTCCCTCAATTTCTTTGGTTATAGAACTTGTGTATATTCTACAGGAAGATTTCGAAGTAGGGTACAGCGATTTTTTTATATCAACAGATGGTTTTTCTGTGGTCTGCTAATTACTACTTATCAATTCATTTATATTATTTTACAACTCTTTACAACTACCATCGCCTTATAGGTTTCTTCCAGCGAGGATCATTACACGTCTGAACGAAAATCTGAAGTAACATTACACATCTGACTGTCACCAGATTAAATTAGGTGACGAGCTTGTAAAATCAAGCAAAACGAAAGGAACGTTTTTGTACGTGAAGAATTTTATTGAAAAAAAACCCAGTATGTACTGGATAACTCGTAAGTGGTACTCAGTACAGGAATCTTATTCAGTGAAACCCCCCAGACTACGAGTTATCTCGTAGTGATATTTTTTTTCAAAAAAAATTACTGTAAATGCTATTACAATATTATATCAATAACTTAATATTATTATATTTTGTAAAATTTCATGTTTTCTTTAAAATAAAACCTTGATATCCTGGGCAAGACGCTCTAAATTTACCTGGTAGTCAATGGGTCAAAGCATCGGAAAATTGAGCAGAGGCGTACACAAGGGAAAGGTTTGGGGCTCTAAGCTCCTCCAATAGACCAACAGACTTTTAAATTTTAGCATATAGACTTCGTCTTGGAGCTTCATTCATCTCCGCTTTTTTTAAAAATATAATCCCTCCGATGAAAATAGTCTGTATACACCACAGAAACTTGGGATCTCCCAACAATCCCGAAGAGTCCACGTCGGGAAGCTGTAGCCCAGTTCCGGCTTCTGACTGGATATGACTGTCTCGTAAAGCACCTCCATCCATTTCTTAACCCTGGCTGCCCTCTTTGTAATTTGACACATTCAATGAATTGGAACTCATCTCCGCGTTGTACATTATTTTTAGCGACTCTAAAACGGCGCTTTAGTGAAGTGTTTAAGAACTTTTGAGGCAACAACTTTATTTGTTCTTTGTTATTTGCTTGCACTTTTATACTTTGTACTTGCTTTGCCTTTAGAAATTTTAAAAGGTATCTTATTTTTTCCTTACAAGATCCAAACTTTACAACTCATCCCAGATAATGCTAGCAATGGGACTTGGCCAATGAGATATTGGACCTCATCAATGGCGTAACGGAGAATATTTACCCCCCCCCCCTGCAAAGTTAGATTTTGTCTTTAATGTTTTATAATGCCTTTATGTTTTAAATACGTACTTGGCGTCAGTCAGGCTTTGAGCCCCTTAGAATCCTGGGCCACCCCGCAATGCGGAGGTGTAGGTTACGCCACTGGACCTCATCGATACGGGGAATAGAACCCCAAGAAGATATGGTTTTTTGATTTAGCCCATTTCTGGCAGTCTGGTCAGGAGAACTGACAGAATTATCTCTTTTAGTGCTCCTCTAAGCCTTACTTTTGTAATATAAGACTGTTAGACATCTAAAAACGGAAATTATTTGGGCTGCTCTTTGTGGATTAGAAATAATTGCACCAATTTTCTTTGAGTAAACAGCTAAAGCTGACGCTTTAAGGTAATGCTGGACAGGAGTTTTCTCCAAATTCGTAATCTGGGTACAAGCACCGGTGAATATTATTCATGTAAGATGGTGTTCCTCTGCGTAGAACAGGCAGTGTTTTTGACTCGGTTAATTGGAAATTTGAAACCTGAGTTATCGTTTGTCAATATTCATATCGCTAACCTGAATTTTTGCATTGAATACTCACCAGAAAGAAATCCATGAGAGATTTGGTTCACGAGAAGTAATCGACATACCTCATTAGCTTCAAAACTGACTCATTTCCATGCATCAACAAATTATTAATTTGTATTTATAACTTTTGGATTAGGTTACGCTATTGTACTAAATGTGAAGGCTCTAACGTTAAATATTGTATCCATTAAATTCCTTTTCCACATTCTTTTTAATAAAAAAAATGTTTTTAGTGTCATCTGCAACAGTTCAAGAGTTATTTCTGTTAAAAATTACAGGTATAAGTTACTTATAGCTCAATTATTACCTTATACAATGTATTAAAACTAAAAGAAATATATTTTCTCGGCATCCTTCGAGACTTTTTATCTCATATTCACTGAGTGGCCACTTTACTGTGACTACCTGATATTTTTTTTATGTAATAGAGCTATTGCATCACGGTGTTGCCGTTAGAGGATTAGGTTAAAAAAAGAAAGCTGACTTCCTGATTTAGTAGTATAGGTGACGAACTTCCAACAGATGATAATAGGAGCTCAGATGTAGGAACACGTTTTAGTGAAACCACTAAACCCATTTGTGAAATATTCACAAGTATTCAGTGGCATAACGCATACCCCAAAACACCCACATAGCAGGTGGACCAGGATTCTAGGGGATCCAATCCTGACTGATGCCAAGTACGTACCTTTTGTAAGATCCGACTTGGGGCCCAAAACCTGATTTTGCAGGAAGGAGGGGGGAGCTAATAACAAGCGTTACGCTACTGCAAGTAGCAGTAGTGAAAATGTGTCAAAACTGAAAAGTCAGGCAAAAGACTGGGTCTGAATGATCAAATTGTGGATGTCACTGAGTGGTGAATGATCACGCAGAACGGAAAATCTCCCCCTTTGTGAAAGAAACCTGAAAGATAACAATGGAGCAGATATGAACTAAAGATCGTCACAATAATTCTGGGAGCAGTGTTCGCAGTACTATACATTGCATGGATTATGGAAGCCGAAAACCAGTGTGAACGTCGTTGCAACCTGCAGCATAAACAAGATTAAACGTCTCAAATCCGCTCAAACATACAAGGACTGGACAGTTGGAAAAATGCAATGCGGTCGATGAATCCTATTTTAGTAGCATCATGCAGATAAGCATATAGAGTTTGACGAAAACATCATGAATGTATGTATCTGAAATGTGTTGCTGCAATACTTCAAACTGGTGGAGGAAATATGGTGTCTTAAAAAATCTCTTCCTAGAATGCTTTCTATGGGCCCTTTATTTCGTATACGATGTCTTAATAAGACATCATACCTAAACATCGTTGCTAACCAAAAATATCATGTATTGCTAAAGATTTATCAAAATGGCAGTGGATACTTTCAGTAGGGAAATGTGTCCTACCATAGAGCTGGTGTACAAGATTGGTTTGAAGAACATGAAAAAGACTTTATTTCATTGGGTTGGCTGCAACAATTCCCAGATCTTAATCCTTATCAGTATTTTTGGTATGAAATTGAAAGAGCCATCCGATTTCCAGATCCACAATATATCCAATTTCCCTCTATTGGAAAGTGCAACTCTTCGAGCATGGTCTCAGATTCCCAAATGACCGACCTATCAATATATAGTAGAGTTTACAACAACAACAACAAAAAAAAAAAAAAAAAAATCAAGGCTGTGTTACAGGCAAAAAGTGAACCAACGAGTTACTGATGGGGTGATCATAATAAAATGGACGTTCATTTACATAATCATTATATTCAATCTGTATCGTTAAACATTAACTTAATTACAAATGCAATATCTACCACTTAAAAGCGCTAAATAAGTGATTTATTCCAGGGTGCTGCAATCAGTGAAAGCTGATTGCGAAATTATCCATATATATATATATATTCCAATAGGGCTGCGCATTGGTATTTTAACCTTTGCAGACCTAGTAGTTTGCAGACTTGATCAATTATCTTTAGAACTACTGGACCGATTTTAATGAAATTTGATATGTACGTGCAGTCAAACCTTTATATAACGAACCTCTATATTGCGAATTTTTCTATATAGCGACCTTTTCCCTGTACCCTTGAACATTTCACAATTTTCTCCGTAAAATAACCTCTCTATAGCGAAGTGCATTTCCTATATAACGAACTTTTTCTTCAGTGATTAAATTTTTTTCTCTCCTTGTTTTCAAAGTATTTCTGAATATTTCAAGTTATTCTCTCTTTAACACATTTTATGGTGGTCATAAATCGTGTGAATTAGTTTTATTAGATCCTAACTCGCCGAGAGCAATAGAGTTATGGACGTTTCATCCACCTTTAACCCCCATTGTCCAGTTCACTAGAAACACCTTCAATATTCCCTTTCACACTCAGTAGAGTTGTCCAATGTCCCCGTGTTCTAGTTATAAAATAATGTATGCTTAATAATACTTGTATGCTTTAAATTAGAGAAAATGTCCTTAAAATTTATTAATTTTAATATAAAATTATTTTCTTAACATTGAAAATACAGTGTATTCTTTGACATTCTTTTTTCTTGTTTTCCTTGCAGTTATTCTTTTCTCTTTTGATGGGTAAGATATATAAATAAACGTATATTAATTTTAAAAAAGGTGTAAATAATTACTGTAAAGTCTTTATTTACTTCTTAATTACTTCTCAAATCAATCAATACAAACATATAATTAAATCTTGATTAACACATTTTCTTGATTAAATATAACTCTTCTTGATTAAATACAATTATCTAATAAACACTGCATGTAATGTCTATTATTTACTTTCTTGCTACTGTAATATAATCAACTACTAGACAATTATCTTGACCATCATTCTAATCAACCAGTCCTCCGTGTTAAAACACTCCCAAGACACTCTATTCTTGGTACAGTAAACCGCACGCAGGTTCTTACCGAAGGAATTCCATTTCTTTCGGCCCAACAACAGTTCAGATCTTCCCGCCTCCGAAAACAACAAGGGACCGTCTCCCTCTCTGACCGCACTCTCTGGGTCAAGCAACCTTCTTCCTTCAAAACACAGCAATCCCTTTGGAACCGCGCCGGTTCGCGCCAACATTCCATACTGTTTCCCCAACAGCAGTCTCAGACACTACAATTACTTTGTTTAATATGTAGTGTTTATGAATTTAAAATTTGTTTTATGAGGTTTATAAAGTATATTAAAAGATGAACCTCTATGTAACGAATTTTCCATATAACGAATTGTTTTCCGGGATTTAGCGACAAGTCTGACTGTACATTGATACAATACAAAACAAATAACCATTCAACAATTGCAATATACATGCATGATCGTGCGTAACACTCGTTGGAATTGGAAGGTATGAAACAGCGGTTGCAGAATAAACAAAAGAAATGGGTTAATAAGGGTATGGCCCCCTCTTACAGCTATGCAGGCCTCACAGCTGATGTCATACTTGGAATAAGGCAGTTTATCAGTTCTTGTGGCAATTGGTCCCAGTCGTTCAGCAACGCTGTTTCCATTTCCTGGATGGTTCTTGGAGAGAGGTTGGGAGTTGCAATTTCCTTTCCCAGAGAGTCCCAGACATGCTTTATAGGGTTGAGATCTGGAGACCTGGTTGACCAATCCATACGGCGAATATCCTCACTCTCTAGAAATTCATCCACCAGAAGAGCTCTGTGTGGTATCGCGTTATCGTCCATTAAAATGAACTCGGGGCCACATGCACCCCTGAAAAGGAACATAGGGCTCCAAGACCTCATCCCTAAACCTCACACCCGACACAGAGCCCCTTTCAAAGACATGAAGAGGTGTACGGCCATCCAACATGATGCCTGCCCATACCATTAAACCTCCCCCGTTATTATTGTCGATTTCGCGGACATTGGAGGGTAGGTAGCGGGTCCCTGGTTCTCTCCATATGAACGTACGGCGAGAATCGGTGTTTAGGCTGAAATGGGACTCATTGGTGAACAGAACGGTCGCCCGTTGATCCATACTCCGTTCTCTATGCTGTCTGCACCATGCTAAATGGAATCACCTGTTCGTAGACGTAAGCGGGACGCTAACAGCAGGTCTTCTGGCAAACAACCCACTTTCATGAAGTCTTTTTGAAACAGTTACCCTTGATACACGGGTTCTTGTGGTTGCATACAAGTAACGAGAGAGCTGAGAAGCTGTAGCCCCTCTGTTACACCTCGCTTCTTCTTTGGCCGCCGTGGCTCTTGGCCCAGGCTTTCTCTCGATGGGTCAAGTGTCTTTGAACTGTTTCCATAAGTTACACGGGATGCTGGGCTTTAAATTGAACTCTTTACAAATCTGGATTTGACATTGGCCCGCTTCTAGCCTCCCCACAATTCGCCACCTCATTCCATCATCTAAATGTTGGTGGTTACTCATTTTTACTGTTACAATTTCATTTGAACCTATTGCTTCAAAATAACACCAAGAAATTCGCCGAGGCGAACGAAATACGTCTAAACTTAAACCCGCTTTTAAGCCTGTTTTTCTACGGCTCCACCTACATACGCTTACGTATTTGCAGTACAAGATTTGCATTGTTTATCTAGAAGCAGTGGTTTTTCATTCAGTTCAGTTCTTTTCATGCAATTCGATGAAATATGCAAATTCTCTTAATTTATTTCATCAGTGTACATTCCCCAGGAGCTGGTATCACTTTTTAGCGCGGACTATATAGGCGATACCATTTACCGCAAGTAATTTTGACGCCCAGTTTCCTCTCCAGAGGGAGGCACCTAAGCTCTTGACGATGCGAACCTGTACCAGGATTTAATTACCCAAGCCAAGCAGACACTCTAGGGATCTTTTATAAAACAAAATTAATTGTATTGAACTAATATATATTTTTTTTGTACATATTCCACAAACAACTTGAGATAATGTTAATCCCATCAACTCTTCCTATAAAATTCTGTCAGTAACAGAAAAGTTATAAGCAAGAATTTATTAACTTTCTATACATGAAGTGCGAATCGCTTAACGTAAAAAATCACATTTTCTCATTTTATAGATACACTTATTGTAAGATTTAAGTAACTCTTGTTAAATCCTACATATATACACTCAATTAAAAGCTCTTATGAAATTAACATTTACTTTTATATATTTCAGGCAAGTCATTTGAGTGATGCTTTAAGATACTTTTTGATTTGGAAATATGGAGGAATTTATTTGGACATGGATATCGTCACTCTTCGCTCTCTGGAACATTTAAGGAACACAGCTATCACAGAAAATTGGGAAAGAGTCGCTTCCGGAATACTGATCTTTGATAAAAAACATGAATTGATAAGGAGGTGCATGTTGGATTTGGCAGCAAGCTATGATCCGTCCAATTTCGTTGTAAATGGTCCCGGTATTATTACACGCAATATAAAATCCTACTGTGATATTAATAATATCGGTAAAGTTTCTGGTGCCAACTGTAATGTTGACATACAGCCACCCATAGCGGCTTTTCCAGTGCCATATGATAAGTGGGAAGAATATTTTATTCCCACATCTGTTAATAATATTTTAGAAAAGTTTAATTCTAGTTATTTGATTCATGTGTGGAACAAATACAGTAAATTTTCTAAACTGAAAGTTGGAATTAATAGCTTATATGAATTAGCAATGAAAGAACATTGCCCTTCAGTCCATAAATATATTCACCAAGTTGGGTATGCAAAGTAATTTTAAAGAATTTGTGTTTTTTGCAGTATTATAAAATATATTTGAGTTCAATATTGTTTTAAAACAGTATCTGCAACTAATTTCTGCGAAAATATTGGAACTCCATTGAGAAATTTGAACATCGTCAAAAATTATACTTCTAATATAAAACTATATTATCATTATATAGTAATTCGTCTTCGTTTCACCAGCATAAGAGAGACGAACATTGAAAATAACACTGACAAAATTATATATTACTATCAAACAGTTTATTAATTAAAAATAATTTTAACAGTATATTTAAAATTACTAGTACCTTGTAGTTTTATGATAATTTAAGAAGTGCATATATTATTGATGAGAACGTAATGTTCTCTTTTCTTAAAATGTTTTAATATATATTTGTACCATTTTTTTAAAAATAATATATAAGAAGAGTCTCCATTTCTTAAATTTCGTAGTCCATATAATTGACGATGGCTGCTTTACAACTATCAAAGTATGGGCAAAATATTTTTTTTCATATATTTGAGCACCAAATTCTTATTCTCTCGAAAGATTTAAAATTTCTTTCATGTAAAGCGTATCTGCCTTTTGCAATGTTATTCCTTAGTTTTACTCACTCAGTACATTAAACAATATTAAAAGCAAATAAAGAAATGTTCCGCAAAAATTCTTCCATAATATTTCTTGAAAACGCTTTTCTAAGTCAGAGGAATAAAATAAATATTTTTAAGCTTTCTAAATCATTGTTATATTAATTTTAAAAATATTTTTTATCTAAAAGCATTTTCTCTTAGTAAATATAATACATTACCAATCTGTGATTCTTGATCTTCCAAACCTTAACACATTTTCAGACCTTTAGCGATATAGCTTACTAATTCACGTTTACTAAATAGGGTCCGTTTTTTATACTAATTTTTCATTGTAGTATTATTACTAGATGAGTTTATAACTATACTTCGTTTTTTTTTAGGAACTCACATTTCTTTGAAAATATGATTTTACAATCCTATAATCTCTTGAGATGCAATATACAGGGTGATTTTTTTTTTTTTTAAAAAAAAACTTAAATTATTTAGAGTCTCTATTTAACAAAAGAAATTGGTATGGAGACGAATAATAACACGGGAAGTAGAATTCCGAGGGGAAAAATTAGCTCCAAAACTTACCGATAGGGGGCAGAAATGGCACTGTACAATGCAAAGCGTTACAAAAAAAGAACATAATAATAACACATGCACAATATATATAACAGTGGAAATTAAACTTTATTCTGTACGTTCACTTCCCCGGTGAGGAATTCAACTACATTCAATAGAACCGTTGTTCTCACATTCATATACACCGTGCCATATTTCTGCACAACATTCCTTATGACCGTATTCAACATGTCGTAAGGAATATTCATATCTGTCATATGTGCACCAACAATGGTTCCATGTGATCCGTCGACGATTATAGTTGCAACACCTGTTATCACCTCTTCAAACACAGGTTTACGTTCTCTACCAGGGCGAATTGTCAGTGACTCTATTTCTTCGAGCTTCTTAATGATTCCTTTCAAAGCAGTAAACGATAAAGGTCTCTTACGTAGCTTCTGTTGGGTTTTAAGCTCAAGAGGAGTTGTGGATAATAAAGATAATCCGTTTTAGTCAATAATGCCGGTTCTGGTCAGTGGCATATACTAGGAGAGCTTGAGGATTAACTATCCCCCCGCCATAGACTAACAATTTTTTTAATTCTAAGCCATAGAGAATATCCCTCGGCACTTTCGTCTATGTGTCTTTTAGAATTAACTCTTCTCTCCAAAGAGAGGCTCACTTCAGCTGAGAATACTATTCTTCGAAGCTGTCTATATGTTTTGTTGCATACATTAAGATTTTGCTTTTATACCCGTATTTTGTGCTGATTTTCTGTTTGGTATGAGTTGCCCTATCGCATATGGTGATTTTCGGGACAAATTTTTTTAAGGAATCTTACTTCCTATGTCATTATTAGTCTCCATACCAAGTTGGGTGCCGTTGCGGTTGTTCTATCGAGCTACAAAGGGCTCTGAATATTGTCAGTTTAAAATAACCAGCCTGTTTATTATATAATTAGTCACAATTCTGTTGATTCAAGTACACCTTATCAAAAATAATCTAGTTTAAGAGCTGTTAAATTTTTTCAATTAACCTTATTTTTATATTTACTATTACAATACATGCATTGCCATTTAAATAAATTGTTTTCAAACGATTCAATTCTTTTACAATTCTGCGAGAATTTTCTACTTATATATATAACTTTTATTCAATTACAGAATAATTATCATTGTAAAATATAGCCTAGAGTAGGAATCGTTACCTTTCAATATTCATTAGTTACTTTGAAAAGGAAGGATAGCAAAAAATTCTAATTCCAATAAATATTTCACTTTGCATTAGTGAAAACAAATAAGTTTATTGTAATATTTTTATTTACTTATGTTATAAATAAAATTTTCTCAAAGTCTTAAAACTGTTAGGCGCATTAAAAAAAAGATATTTAATTTTGGCCTCCATCATTTTTCTTTTTCAAAACATTCTTTTCAAACTGACTCGATTTTATTCTTAAAATGTACTATGTGATCAATCGTTTTTGTAAGACTTTTTAATATTTAGCCTCTAAAATAAAATCTACGATAAAATAAATTTCAGAGATTAATTTCTATAAATCTGAATCTTATCTAGATAGGTAACCATTAGGGAGAGAAAACATCGAGAAATTCCTTTTCCCCCTACAGTCATACTTTAATCAGTAGTTCTGAAAGAGCTTATAATGATTATTATTTATACATAGAGAGAGAGAGAGAGAGAGAATCAATAATAACACATAGACTTTCGTCTATTTTTTCCAACTTCCCCTCATTACTTTTAAGCTTACTTTTTATCTAGTCGTTATACGTTTGTTTCAGCAAATTTTGAGCTTAATTTTTAAACTTACCTCTTTATGCTTGGATTCAATTACGTTTCTGTAATATTCGCTTAAAAAATATCCAAATAAACATATCTACTATATATATATATATATCATGCGTTATTCTTTCCACCATTCAGAACTTCCTCAAAGTATTTCTTAATCATTTTTTTTGAAAACATGATTCATTGCTCAACACTTAGGACGTTCTTGAGTTAGTACAAGTGTCATTCACTTTTTTTAAAATTTTTATTTATGTAGCTGATTATTTTTATTATTTTATATTTGACCTAAGAAAAAAGTTGGATTTCTTATTATTAGTATTTATTTATCTTTTGAATGTGGATGAAATTGGAATATGTCCAAGTGTACTTCACCAGCGTATAATTAGAAACTCAGTTTACCAAATTTAATATGCAGCTGCAATATTATAACTAATGTAAGAGTTTTTCTCTCGCGAATTGTTTTTATTTTATTTTAAATGAGAGGATCTGCTTATTTTAGGTGCATTTTAAAATGGAATAATCACAAAATAAATCTTCATGCTGAAAATTTTTCAGTATAAAGATGAATGAATGTAAACGGAACAAAATAAAAATTAGAGTTATATCCATGCATTATATTAATATAAACACTCATTATATATAAAGAATGTTACTTGCAAAATCTATTGTCAGTATATTTTTTACGGAACGTGTCTATCTTCGGTATTACCTTCCGATTGTTCCACATAGGATTTTCAGAAATTTTTCTTTTCCCCAGAGACTTTTTACTGTGTGATTTCTTTTGTGATTTTCTTTTCATATTTCTTAGAACGAAAAAGCCCAAATTCATGAATCTTCTAACATTTTATAAATAACCAAGAATAGAGATAAAAAGCTTTTTAATGTGATCTTGCTCCTTTTTTTTATTAGACATACACTCCTCTCAAAAGTGTAATTGCAACACCAAGAGATAATGCACGTAGCGTCATTCAAATTTCAGAAGCGATAGTGGTGAGGTAGATATACAAATCATGAAAAAATCATCAAAAAACAATTTATTCAGTATCTAATGTGCCCACTTCCGGTAGCTATACAGGCCTCAATCTGGTGAGGCATTCTATCAATTAGTCCATTGATGGTAGCCTGAGGTAACCGTTGACAAACCACATCCACTGCTGTTCGCATATCATCCACGGTTTGTGTTAGTGGTCCTCGATTCATGCCACGTTCAATGCGATCCCACAGGTGCTCAATTGGATTCAAATCTGGAGAGTTTGCCGGCCAGGGAAGGGTGTCAAATCCAGTCAGACTATTAAGAGTTCGCCGTGCGACATGCAATCTGGCATTGTATTACTGGAATACCGTGTTGGGTGCGCCCTGAAACAAGGGCAGAACAACAGGCTCCAAAACGTATAAAGAAGCGGTCCGCTGTTAAACAGCCGTCAATGTGTATCAGAGGCGTCCTGCGATCAAACATTATGCCACTGTAAACAATGATGCCCGGTGTAGGACTGGTTTGATGCTCGGCGAAATGGGTTGGTTTATAGCGCTCTTTGGGGTCACCGCCATACCCTTGACAGCCGTCATTCCTCCACAGACAGAAATGAGAGTCATCCGTGAACAATACCCAATACCATTCAATGATCGAGGTACTCTGACGATGACACCAAGTTATGCGACTCTCCCTGTGTTGAGCAGTCAACGGCACCCCGTTTGCTGGTACCCGTGTACGTAATTGTACTTTATGCAATCTGTTGCGTATGGTTTGGGTGGATACAGATCCACCTGCCCCTGGAGGCAAACGGCTTCGGATGTCACATGCCATAGTAAAAGGGTTTCGAATAGTCAACTGGTGAATACGCAGGTCTGTGCGCACCACTTCCTCTTCGGGGTGCACGTAGATCTTTTTGAATCCATTGTGTGACACAACGTTGGATGGTACTCAAGTTGCGCCCAACACGAGTAGTTATTGTGCGCAACGGTGAACCCAGTTCATGGAATTCGATGATACGGTCACGTACCCCAGTCGTTAACTGATGGTATCCGACGTCTCAGAGGCATTTTATACGCTTCTTCGAAAGTCACAAAACTTCAGATGCTGTTTATGAGAAAGGAAAGTTTCTGGTCTTTGTAGCCAAAATATGAATACCACATGATCAAATTTAATCATTTGCATATCCATCTCATCATTATCGTTCCTGAAATTTGCATTACATTATTACTTGGTGTTGCAATTTCACTTTTAAAAAGTGCGTTTTAATGTTTACGATATACAGACAGTTAACATTCCCATAAGCCAGCATAATTCGATGAAAATACTAAGGCCTTAATTTAAACACAAGAATTTAGTCAACACTTTTAAGAATTCGAATGGTATTCCTTTATAAAAGAAATTGCATCGAGTACCCATTTGGTCGCTATATGCATTCGTTTCGAGTATTGTGTCTTTGATTATGTGAAAAAAATTAGTTTCATGAGATGACCAGATTTGATATTTTGTATCAAAGGAAAATGGTTCTTAGTTCACGAAGTACTTCATTAACATTTGTATATTGCTTAGATTGTTAGTTTTATTGGTGCAGCTGGCAGAATTTGGTCAGCCTGCATTAAAGTCTCATTGATTGATTGAGTTTTACATTACTCACATTAGGCTCTGTTTTAACCAATTACAATGAGATAGACACGTAAGGGGGGGGGGGGCTCAAAAAAACCACTTATTGTATCATTTTAATTGAAGAATTGTACTTTTAAAAACTATACGGAAGGGAAAATGTTACGGAATTAAATGTTCGGTTATTCATTATTAACCCCTAACCTCCTCCTTTTTCGCCAATCGAAAATGTAACCTAACTGCAGGGGCGCGGCTCTAAGGCCGGACAAACCGGACCCATGTCCGGGGCGGCAATTGGACCGAATTTAAAAAATGCTTTTTTTTTGTTACGAAAAAATTTGGATGAAATTATCTTTTAAAATATTATTATTTACACTTTGGAAACGTGGAACATAATTATTTCGTCTTAGACTGAATTGAAAAGTCGACCATTGCTAGTAAAATTTGTAACGATTAAAAAAATAAATATTGTATTACGTGGCGATTTGACTTTACGAGAGTATGGGCACCCGACCTATGAATACAAGTAGACATGCTTATCTTGACAAGATCTTCACTGCACTGATATAGAGCGGATCCCGGGAAATCGTCAGATTTCAGTACTTTTTGTATTCCCGGGAATGGCACGGGGCTTAAATAATCCATGAAGTAGCTATTTTTTACTGGACTAGGGATTTCAACCTCGGCTATAAATTTTAGCTGACCCTACTGAGGCAATTTACGATTGTTCACCCGATCGTGCGGGTTCCCCACGCGGTCCGACTCTCTCAGAAGCCTCTCACTATCGACTCGGCAAGCCGAATCGCAGTGCTGGGCACAGATTAGCTCTCATAAGGAGTTCTTTTTACATCAGAACTCTTCCCATCTTAAATTCTTTGTTTCACATAAAGCACATATTCATTTATCTCAAAGCACTTTTAACTTTCATTTAATTCCTAGACTTGATAAAAAATAATTCAATACTTTAATGCAGTTCTGGGCTAAGGTAAAGCCGATGCAATGCTCACCCAAAGTTTCAAAGATAGGAGGTGAAGTTTCCCTGCGGGTTGATTGATTGATTGAATATTAACGTCGCACTGTTCAGCTACTCGAGGGCTTTTGGCGACGGACCACGTAATTTTGAACCATGGTCAAGTGACGTGGACGGCACCTGAGCTGGCACCCCCCCCCTCTCCTAACTACCACACCACACCAACGGGAGGAATTTCCCTGCGGGAAACAGGTACTCCGCAACCATTCCACGTACAGTGGGTGATCGGTTAACGAACACTTTCACGAAAGATTTTTGTGTTCGGATAACGAACACATATTCGGATAACGAACACTTTCAAGAAAGATATTTTGTGTTTGGACAACGAACACATATTCGGATTGAACAAAACGAACACTTCTCGGCTCTGAAAAAAAATTAATATTAAACATTTGTTATCATTTTGCATATAAAATAAGATCACTGAAAGGAGAAATGTTTAAAGCATGCTTAGTATTGATAATTACTAAATGAAACCTGAATTAACAATGAATTTAAAGGTCCTTCAATAATAATTATTATTATGACTAAAATCAATATACACTTGAATATTTGAATTTCAATATGAATATCAATATTTTCTGACAGCTGATAAGTTATGGGCGAGTGGATTTGCTGACATGGCGAATAAGTTAAGTGAGTTCTTAATTTTTTCAAACAGTGCAGACTATAAAATATAAAAGTGCCGATGACGCGCTACCGCCGTAAAAATACGTGAAATATGAGAAACGGACTAAAAATCGTTTTTCATCTCTCCTGAATTATGTTGCTTAGCTATTAAACTTCAAAGTTCTATTGAAAAAAAAATTCCAATAGAATATTCATACAAATAAGACCATCAGTTTCGGTTTTGATTTCATTTTTTTAGGGTCTCCAGAACGAATTAATCGATTTCACATAGAAGTCTATGGTGAATCGATGATCGGTTAACGAACAATTCGGATAGCGAACATAGTCTTGGAACGGATTATGTTCGTTAACCGATCACCTACTGTATATATTGTTCACCCGAAACTTCCTAGACAGAGGAATTTTCATTACCCCGGCTGTAGGGTAAGCGCGTAATAAGAGAAAAATATCACCCACGAAGAATCGAGAATTTTTTCAGCTTGTCGTGGAAAAGAATAAAATATTGAAACGTTTTGGTCAAATCAGTTCCTGTCTTTTGAACATCGCTTCCTGAATTGAAAGTATTTAGTTTTTAAAGAAATAGCATTTCGTAGAGAGAGAGCCTCTGATCAAAGTTTCGAGATCTTTATTTGTGTGAATAATGTAGTAAGTATTAATACTTAAAACTATTTATTTAATTTTTTTTAAAAAAAATTTCAGATACTTGTCTTTATTATGAGCTATTTAATTGAATTAGTAATTTGAAGAAGGGAATGACCACCGCACTGTTTTGCGGAGATTATTTTTAAGCAATCTCGCAACTTTCTTTATTCATTATTTTTTTTATACAAACTTTCATGTGTGAGATTCTTACATTAATATTTATTTATATTTATGTAACATTAATACAGCAACCCCATAAACAAAAAATCGGTTATACAAATAAAATCTCTTAAATATAATAATTAATATTTTTAACGTACGTAATTGTTACTTCAGCAGCAAATAAATTTTCAAGTACTTATGTAGTATATTAATATTTATCTCTTAGTAGCAACATTAGCGAAATAACTGATTCATCTTCGACTGATTAAATTTCAAACTCATGTGTAAAGGAACATTAATTTTAGATGCGAATTTTTTTTTCGAGATTTTTAAGTGTAACATTTTTTTCTATGCCGTTAACAATTCTTGCCTTTAGTCCTAAAAGAGATAAATTTCATTAAAAAAAATATTATAACTTTTAATTTGGGGAAAGATTTTTCCTTTATGTGTATGATAAAGTTGAAAATAAAAAAAAAAATCAAGGTGGTAACAGCATCTGCAAAATAAAGATAGTGTGACATATTTATTTATTATAAACTAAATAAAAAAAAATTATTTTGTATTCGCGAATTAGTAATAATTTCTTTCTTCAGAATAATTATTTATTCCTTCGAAATACTTCTTTCTACAAATTTTGCTACTACTAACTACATTTGAAAATTATTTATGAAAACATTTGGGAGATTTCATTGGAGTTCAAAGGTAGAATTTAAAATTTCTGTCTGCCTCACAAAATTATACTAAATTTGCAGGGAGCACGGATGAAAATACATTTGATACACTATTTATTATTTTAAACCGTTTTCAGTTTTATTAATTGTTTCATGACATACATTTTTAATAAAATGTACTTACAAACATTTAAAAATCTGAAAATTTATGAGTCGAAGCAAATTCGAAAATTGAAGAAAAAAAACGGTATGTATTTTCCTTATTTTGTGTAATAATTACTGATATTATTTAAAAATAACTTGTTTTTAAATTTTGATGTATTTCCGGGAAGGGAAAAAACCGGGAAATCAGAAACATTAATTACTACGTTAAGGGCGACAAATATGCACACACAAAAAACAGAATATTTCGCTTAAAGCAGCGTTCGGCAAATTGCAGTTCTTCAAAAATCTGCTGTTATATACAGTTAAAAATTATGTCTGCTAAAAAGAGCTATTGTTTTCCTTTCAAATTTATAAATATCTCTTGAAAAAAAAAACAACTCGTATTTACATGCACATTTAACTATTTGATTGGCTTACTGACAGAATTTATCGTTAAATGTGTATTTGATTTAACTCTTTTGTAACTCCCAGTTATATATTAGTGTTTAGTATTGTGATTCTGGTATTTCATTTGATGTTTCTTATTTTCTACTGTGTACTTTAAATGTCAGTTTACTTTTATGTTGAACCTTGAAGGGTTCGAGGCCACAGTGTATGTTAAATCATGAAATTTGATATGTTTAAACCATCTCGTGTAACTTTCTCCCCGTCTCGGACTGGGGTCACTACGGACATTCCGGACACCCATAAAATATCCGGCATCAGCTAACCAAATAGAAGACAGAGGCAATAAAAGTTTGTTGAAGATAGCGAGCTACAGATGTTTTATTTTACTCTTGAGTAGTTACTTGAAGTTAAAACAAGCTTTTGTGATCTCTACCATCAACAGACTCTAGTTGAAAAAAAATTGGTTCCACTGAATCTTCTAGATTTAGCTCGTTTGAAGTATAGCAACAGGTAATTATGTTTTTAATTTCGAATTATTTTGTATTTTTTAAGACTTAAAATAATATACAAATACAGTAGTGCTTTCTGTAAGGTACATCTCTGTAAATATATATATATGTATATATATATATATATTAAGTGTCTTATATATATAAATAAATTCACATAAATGAGTAGCTATTATAACTGAAATGGCTACCGAGTTAAAAGAAAACTAGATTATTCTGATTTCAATGAAATTATTTTGTATATACTTATCCATAGTTATATATAGTTAAGAGTAATGGATTAAAAAATTTTATCTTTAGATTAAATCGAAATAATGTTGTTGACGCGAAAATTTTTTCATAACAGAGCTTCCATTTCCGAAACGAGACATTGCACAACCCCTTCATTACTATTCCCAGAATTAAAAAAAAATTGTTGTTCATTTCTCTTGTTTATTGTAAATTTTGATTCCGTTTTTCTGAATCATCATGTTAAATCAATATAACAGAAGTGGTTTCAGATTATTTTTTTTTTCTCCTTTTTCATACATCAAGAGAAATTTAGTAATACTATCTGGTATTTATATTATAAATAATTGTGTTATTGCTGATTTAAGTATCGAAAAGGCATTTTATAAAAATTCTCGAAATATTTAAAGTTAGTGAATTAGATCAGTAATAAGTGAATTATATATATTTCAATGTTTTCTTCTTTGATGTAAAGAGACCAATTTAGTAATATTATTTTTGTATTATAAATATATTTCCAAATGAGATAACATGTTATTATATTTAAATGTTATGAAAAATATTTCCAAATGACATTTTTTAAGGAAGATAAAAGACAGAATTTTATTTGACTGAGAAATATAATGTATTTTTTTATTTTTATTTTAAATATTGCAGTCTTTTTCTTTTGAGTATTTTTTATTAGTGTTAATTTTAGTGATGATAAAGTTCATTAATTTCTTAAGTTATATTAATAATATTAATGGAAAGTATTTTTTCAGTGGGAGTTGTACAAGTAGAACATTTTTCTTAGATTAAAAATTATGCAAATTCATTCTATATTTTGTGCGTGCTATGTACAGAGTTTGTTGAAAATATAAGTTAAAAAGATTTCCTAATTTTAATACTGGAAAATATACTTTCTTAGGATATCCTACTCTCTATATAGTTATCAATTCTAGATATATTAAGCATAATTAAATGCAGTGTTCAAACGAAAGTAAAATAAAGGCTTTGTATCTTCGTTTTAAACTTACGATAAGATTATAGAAAATCTCAAACACATTGATTTTTAATTAAAATGGGTCAATTTTTGATGAATTCTAATTTTTTGTAGGAAAGCAAAACACTCTATCTCAATTATCTTCATACTTCTCTTACTTAATTTAAGTATATTTTTTTAAAAATTTTAGAATATCTGAGGGAGGACGTAAAAAACTATCTGGTGCCCAAGAACAAAAGAAAGCGACTCGAAAATAAAGTCCACATCAAAAAACAAGCTGAAAGTTTACTGAATTACTTGCATGGCCCTAGAAAAAAGGAAGACGGTATAGAATCGGAATCTGATTTAGACTTTCATGAAGAGGATGTTGCAGTTGAAATAAATAGAATCGATAGTGGAACTGCTCTTATAGGAACTTCTCCAGACAAAACCAACAATCACGATACTTTAACAATGATATTTAGCTCAGATCCAGGAACTTGGCCAGCTATTCTATCAGACGCCGATAGATGTCTTTTGGTGAAAGAAGGATCCCCTAAGCCATTGACAGAATATAATTTTCCTCATGACGCCATCGGCCGAAGTTTTAGCTCATTATATTGTACCAGAATTTTAAAAAACGGTGAAAAGGTTATGCGTAAATGGTTAGTTTATTCCATTAAAAAAAATTCTGTATATTGTTTTTGCTGCAAACTTTTTGGCAGTGTCGTTAGTTTTCTTTCCACAGAAGGTATTAAAAGTTGGAAGCACATCGTTGAAACTTTAAAAGAACACGAAACTCCAAGAACCACAGTCAAAGCCAAAAGTCTTGGATTGAATTTAGTCAGCGATTACAATGCTGTAAAACAATTGACAGCGACTCGCAAAGACTAATTATTGCGGAGACTAATTATTGGTGCGAGGTGCTTCAACGCATTGTAGCAACATTAAAAATGCTTGCCCAAAATTGTTTAGCCCTTCGTGGTAAGATTGATAACCTAGACGATTCCAGTAATGGTAATTTTTTGCAAATAATTCAACTACTTGCTAAATTTGATCCAATAATGGAGGAACGTTTTCGAAGAGTGCTAAAAAATCAAGAAACTAAAGTACATTATCTAGGGAAAAATATTCAGAACGAAATATTTCACTTTTACATGAGAACATTAAACTACAAATTGTTCATAAAATTAAACAAGCCAAGTATTATTCGATAATTTTAGATTGCACCCCTGATGCTAGTAAGATCGAGCAAATTACCTTTTTGGTAAGATATGTATGTATTGAAAAATTTATTTCTAATGAAGTTAACGTTAAAATTAATGAGAGCTTTTTATGTTTCCTTCCAGTTGAAAGATCGACTGGAAAAGAACTTTCAAATTTAATAGTTCAGAAACTTAAAAAATAGGGGCTAAATTTGCTAGATACGCGTGGGCAGGCCTATGGTAACGGAGTCAACATGAGAAGTGAGAAATCAGGGGTACAATCTAGAATTAGGACGTTAAATCCACGAACAATCTATGTACCATGTAGTAGCCATACGTTAAATTTGGTCATTAATGACATGGAAAAAGCATCATTAGAAGCCCGTAATTTTTTTAATATAGTTCAAAAGATTTATTTTTTCATCATCAACTTTTCGTTTTGGGTCATATTGTTAAAATATTTAAAGGGCATAACTTTAAAACCTCTAAGTACAACTCTTTGGGAAAGCCAAATAGAGGCTATTAAACCCTTAAAGTATCAATTAGGAGGCATTTATGATGCTCTGTTTAGTATTTATAATAATGCAGAAATTGACAACTCTATAAAAGATGAGGCCTCTGGATTATTAAATTCTATTAAACAATTTAAGTTCTTATGCTCCATCACTATGTGGTATAAAATTGCTTAAATTCGATAAGCAAGCTATTGCAAACAAAAGATTACGATCTACCTTCCGCTATGGAACTCTTTAAGAAATTGTAAGGATTTTTTTAATGATCTTCGATCGGATGGGGCTTTTGCTGAAATGCTCTGTGGTGCAAAGAACTGGCCGACGAGATTGATCCCTGCTAATTTTGAGGTCAAGCAGCCACGTCACAGAGTTCGTCGCAAAAATGTTAATTTTGATTACGAAGTACGAGATGATCCGGTAGAAGATCCTAAATTAAAATTCAAGATAGTTTTATTTTTTTACAATTGACAAAGCAATTAATGTCTTGGAATGCAGATTTAATTTAATAAGTACCCATAGTAATTGTTTTCAATTTTTATATAATATATATGATTTAAAAGATACCCCTAAAAATTTAATAATTAAAAACTGTAAAAATTTGGAAATGATGTTGACAGATGGAGAATCAGTAGATATAAATGCTCTTGATCTAGCAGATGAGATGTCAGTTTCAGCATTATTAGGCAAAAAAGAAAGCCCAATAGAAGTTTTAAAATTTATTTCAGTTTTAGAATTTGCGCCCCAAATCTTGCCATCGCATTAAGAATTTTACGTTCTTTGCCAATGAGTGTAGCAAGTGGAGAGAGGAGTTTCTCAAAATTAAAATTAATTAAAAATTTCTTACGGTCTACAATTTTTCAAGAGAGATTAAATGGCTTAGCTACATTGGCAATCGAACATAAAAATAGCTGAACAAATTGATTTGATGGAATTAATCAGAAAGTTTTCAGAGTTAAAAGTCAGAAAAAAAAACACTTCTAATTTTTTGTTTATTTTGTTATTTGTTTTAATTTTTAATAAATATATATACGTATACTGTTATGTTACTTTTTCTTTGCAAGAACTATTCAAGTTTTATAGGTGTGTATTTATGAACAATTAAATACATTTCTTAAAAATATTTTTATACGTTGTGGAGAGGGGCGGCATTTTTCATTTTTGTCCGGGGCGGCAAAACTGCTAGAGCCGGCCCTGCTAACTGCACCGAAAGATTGCTGAAACAGTGGAAAAAATAAATTTAGTTAGCGATCACTGTTAAAAAGATGTAGAGCAGCACTCGAGCGCGCGTTTAGGAAGAAAACAGTTTGAACATTTAATGCATTACAGTATTACAAAAAAATGTTTTCCATTTTACTTTTAAATTTATAGCTTCATTTGAGTTACACATTTAAGATTGGATTTTTTAAAAATAAATTTTTTTTAAAAAAAAAAAAAAAATGGCAATAATTCTTATGGATAGAAAAGAAAAGTATAGTATAAGTGTTGTGTACCATTTTAAAGTTTTAACACTAAATGGACCATCTTTTGAAGAAGCCTAGGGTAGTAAAAAATATTTTTCTTTTTATAAAGTCAATGTTTGGTGACATTTTCTCAAAGCTTGACTCAAGCAAACTACGTTACATAATTTTATTTAAACCGGCAAACCTTTTTCCTCTATTTATGATTATGATTAATAGCACAGCCATATAAGATCATGTTAGTGAAAAAATCACCATAAAATTGAGAAATTTGAGATCACAGTATCTAATGATGTGTGTCAATTTTCCACATTTTCAAAAATATGCTGGTCATCACAGAAAAAAAATATATATCCATATTATTTGATTATATTTCCCAGAATTGATCTGATCTCTTTTACCCCAAGTCCACTTGATTTTGAGTTTTGGGACACTGTGTGTGCGTGTGTAAGGAAATTTTATGCATATACAATAGCTAAGTTTTCATGATTTTCGTATATAAAGTTAATATGAATTTTCTTGTTTATTCTTTTCCTCTCCAAGATTCTTTATGAGTGTACGTTATGCTTATATTAGCGCATGAATCTCCATCAAATGCAATTTCATAGATAAGAACAACAAAAAACTAAATGTTGTAACTCTGTAAAAAAAAGTCAGAATTGTATTCAATATTTTTTTCTCCAGTAAAAATTATTGTTCATGTTTGTATAGTAAATTCAATGTGTTCCTATTAACATTTAACAAGTGACATTTTTGCCATCCTAATAAGAAAAATGCGCTTATATACACTCACTTCCAAAAGTTAAGCACGAAGATGTAAAATGCAAAAAAATCAACAAATACTGCTTTGATTGACACAATATTTGGCAGTAAAGTAGCATATATATTTATACATAAAAGAAAATCAATAATTATATACAGAAATGAAAACAATATTAAATTTTTGTAAGTTATCAAATAATGTCATACTGGAGACTTAAACAGAATTATGTATAAAGTGAAAATAAACAGCATAAAATGAAAAGGACATTAATAGGGTATGTGATCCCTCCCTCATCTGTATGCAAAGTTTACACCTTCTGACCATGCTTTCAATTAGGTAGTCAACCACCGCAGAATTAAGCAATCGCCATTCTTCTTGTAGAGCAGTTTCCAGCTATATAAGAGTGGCTGGAGGTGGGAAACGTGAAGATACAGCACGGCTGAGAGCCTCCCAAAGATTTTCAATGGGATTAAGGTCGGGCGAATATGCTGGCCACGCAATACGCGCAATCCCTTCACTCTCCAGGTAGTCATCGACGATGTCAGCTCTATGGAGACGTGCGTTATCGTCCATTAAAACAAAAGTAGGGCCAACTACTGCAGCGTACAATCTCACAATGGGTTCTAGGACTTCATCTCTATACCGGACAGCCGTCACAGAACCCCGTTTAAAGATGTGCCGGTCGGTGCGGTATCTTAATGAAATCCCTGCCCACACCATAATGCTTCCGCCTCGGAATGCGCGATGTTCGGTGATGTTTTGGGGCTGATTGAATGTTCCTTGTTTAAGCCATATCTTTATACGCTTGTCATCCGGCTCCAGATTAAATCTTGACTCATCAGTAAACATGGCATTGCCCCAGTCAGACACAGTCCAATTGCCCTGTTCCCGTCACCACTTTAATCGTGCCCCTCTTGATTGGATGGATAGAGGAACACAAACTCGAGGTACCCGGGCATACAGTCCATTCATATGTAATCTTCGGCGTACAGTAGCTGCAGATATAGCCTTACTAATGGACGCTGTAATCATAGATGCCACACGTGTGGAGGTCGCTCTGCGATTCCACTTGGCTACAATTGCAATATATCGATCTTCCGCGGGGGTTGTAACGCTTGGGCGACCACCTACGGGAATTCGGACAACTGTCTGTGTGGTTTGGAATTGTTTCCATAAACGTAAAATTACAGAATGATGAACGCCGAAGAAAAGGGCAACATCTGTGATCGACTGTCCTGCTTCAATGCGCCCCACAGCACGTCAGCGCTCAGAATCTTCCATTCGTTTTCTGGAAGTCATAGAAACACGTATGTCTTGAAAGCAAATTGTACGAAATATTTAAACACCTTCTATCAGCACTTACAATCAACTTCCGTAACCCTTCATAAACCTGGCTTCTCATAATACTGCCCTTTTTTCATATTTCTTGACATGAAATCACGATTGGCTATTACCTAACATATTTGCATACTTCCATCTACCTCTGCAGCGAATTGCATCTTCATTTCTGATTGGCTTCCGGAAATTAGCATTTTCCTCTCCGTGCTTAACTTTTGGAAGTGAGTGTAAATATAATGTTCCATTAGAATTTAAATGGTGAATTATTACATACTGACACACATATAACAATGAGAAAATAATATTTTACTGTCTTCAAAAATAACATATTGATTATTAAATAATCACACATTATCAAGTTTTCCTTTAGATTAACAAAATGCATGAATGACTATTTTTTTTTTTTTTTTTTAAAAATTAAAGGGTATAACATCAATTTTCCTCAGTATTCTTTACAGCTGCAAAAAGGATTCATTATTTGTTAAAAATTTTAAAAAATTATGGCTGGGAAAAAAAAAATTGAATTTTTTTTCAAGGAAAATAATAAATTCATTTGTAAATTGAAACACTTGCACATATTCCAATCTATTTGCGAAATATTTATTTTTATTGTACAAGTTCTTTGTATATATTTTTAAGCTATAGTATTTTCAATTGTCTTTTCATTGACTATTATTGACGAAGCAACATATTTGTAGAATTTTCTGTATTTAATAAAAGGTTTTTAATTGATTTTATTCTATTCACAGCTTATTATTCCAGTTACCTTCTTTATATGATGTAATGGTATAGAAATTCCTCAAGTCTAACCTTATACTGAACTTTTCTTTCTATTTATAGTATTGCATAATATGTATAATCATACACTGTTGAAGCAAAGTAAAAATTTGTTTACACAGTATCATTCAAAAGTAATACATTTGTTAATTTTTTATCTATGTTTTGAAGGGGGAAAACGAATGCATATAAGGTTTTTTTTAAAAATTACAAAGTTACTGATTTGTCTTTTTATTACAAGTGATGAGTACGACAACCGAGTACTCTCTTCCATTCCACAACACAGAAGGACAGTTAGTTCCATTGAATGTACAACAGTCTTCTTTTTTCCATATAATAGATTTGGGTTGGAAACATGACTCAAATGCGCGGCTAGAATTTTAACTTAGTCAACCACGAAACTTGCGACCATATCCAGTGTGATACGGTTGCCACAGAAAGGTAATTGGAAAAAACTTTTCAACTCTGGTTGTGTCTTAGAAATCAACCTTCTTATCAAGCATTATATGAATGGAAATTTCAATCCAAATCAAGGTCTAGGATAATTTGACTAAATGGGCATTTTTCTGAAAAACATGTTTATGTTTTAAAAAATTCTTTCTGAAACATGTTTACATTAAAAAAATTTCTTTCCTGTTGAAAAAATATTCAGTTCTTTATAACAGACAAGATATAAAATCTAATCGATAGGTTCAGAAACAAAATCTTTACTCACTACAAGTAGGTATAAAAAAAGATTTTGGTCGAGTTAAAGATAAAATTAATAACCATGTCAAACATAGAGAGGCTAGTTTTACATTACACTTAATGTGGTGTACACACCTTCCTTTCAGGGACAACACGCTGGGACTATTAGGATACAAAATTAAGTAGATAATTAAAAATATATATATATTTAAAAGTTTAAAAAAAAATGTACATGAGAAATGCAAAACTATATTAATTACAAATACAAAAATCGCTTTAAATTACTTATAGGTGTTTTTAACTATATAGTAAAAACAATTGAGTAATGTTCCTTTGTGAGAAGAATGATTCTATTGTTCTGATACCAGATTATACAGCTACAAATTAGAATGGTCATAAGTTATCAAAAATCTTTAAGCATTCAAATTATTTCTATGGGGTTTCATATTGCTATGGTTTAAATTGCACAAAATTTAATTAATTAGTCATAATACGCAATAATAAAATTTTTTTATACTCTTAATATAAAAAAAGAAAAAGAACGTGGAAAGCCACGCGATAGAAGTGAAACTTCTTTAGTGATGTTGGCTGTAAATGCAGGATTAGTTCTAATTATATTAAAATGCTGGGGGAATTTACTTAAATCAAATAAAATTCGAACTTCATTTATTGTATGAAAATAATATTTTTATTCAATTTTTTGCATTATCAGTTTCCAAGAAAGACACAATAGGTGTATAGTCACTGAAGTAGGATATAAAAAATCCTCGATTGTAGTCTCAATCGTGAGAAAACTGCATCAATCGTGGTTTCGTATCTTGATGTTCCTTCTCTAGAATCAGTATTCATTGTCAAATTCAGTGTCCGTTTCAAGAAATCAATGAGTGGCTTTGCTTCTTCTGAAGCAAAATTAACATTTAAGTCTCCAGTTAAGATAATCGGCTTTTAATCATCATCGGATCCAATGATTGCAGCAGCTTCTGGTATGTACAGCACTAAAACTTTATGGATGAAGTCTGATAAGAGCTGCAACAAGACTACCTGGTGATATATAGACTTTCAACTGGACTTGCTGCTAGTTTTCCTTTTTTTTCTTCACGAAATTCTTTTCCTCTTTTTGCATTTGTTCTAGGCATTCTGACTAGAATTCATTATAATTCAACAGAAATGAAAATTAATAATATAAACTTAATGCATCACTCACAGAAGTCACTGTGTTTGTTTACAAGACGCTATTCGTAGTGATTCTGACGCGAAAGTTAGTGACATATACCCAATGAAGGGGATGTAACGGGAAGAGCCAAATAATGGTAATATTTTGGGTGCGTTTATTCGTTGAAAACGGCACGTTTATTATATAAAAACTACGAAAATACGCCACGCGAGTTCGTTACGAGTTCCCCACTCCATGCCTCTGATGCAATTCCCCTTAGGCTTCCATCACACCAAACGACTCCGATTCATTCACCATCAAACTTGTCTGATCGACCAGGATTCGGCTTCGTAATTTCCCGCTCAAATAAGCCAAAATTCGCTTCCTACATTCACACCAACCGAAACCGGTTCAATCCGTCGTCATTCTGACTTACGCGTGATTCGGCAGGTCAGATTTTCTTCCTTCAATCACCAGCAGCCGGGAGATATTTCTTAAAGAAAAAGCGAATTTAAACAAATAGTGTTTATTTTTATGGTTTTTTATGTTATTAGGGATTTTTTCACATAAGTTTATTAAAGAAGCTGATTTCAGATGTTTGAAGATAATGAATTTCTCTGTTAGGGTTAGCATGAGTTTGTTTTTATGCCAATAGATGGCGCTTATATTTTTGGTATTCATAGTATTCTTTTTCATTATGTAAACTAACTCTAGTTCTTGTCACCGAGTGTGTAGGCTGTATTTTATCCCTGTTAATCTTGAGCAAATAATAAAATTAATTTTGCATGTATTATTTTATTCAAGTTTAGAAATTTGAAAATTTTAGTCTTTACTTTTTAATACTTTAAAGCAAAATGTTTTTTTGCTTTTTTGGGGGGAGGGAAGGGAATATTCTGAAGGATGTTTGAAATAGCTTCAGAGATCAATTTGATAAGAATTTATTTAATTTTGGGACAGAAAAAAAATTAAATATTTATAAGAATGCTAAAATAAAAAAACACACCGATATTGTTAGTAATTTTAATTTTTTAAAAAGATTCCATTTTATTATTACATAGATCTCAAATTTTGTTATATGAAACAAAATGTAAATGGCATGTAAAGTTTTTAATTCATTAATGTATTAGCAAACCATTTTTAGATACATAATCAAAAAAATAGTTGTTATATGCTACAAAAGCTAAAGTATATAACATTTGAAATGCCTTTTAAAATATAGATATATATTAATATATTATAATAGATATATTATAATTATTATTATAATTATAATAGATATATAATATATTAGATATATTAATTGTAAAAGTAATTGCATTTTAATATAGTTACAATACATATTTATTATTTGTTACTACTTTTCAGACTAATTACACTTGATATTAACAGGCAAAATATAAAAAAATAAAACCGTTCTTATATTTTTTGTTTTATGAATTTTAATTTAAAAATAAATGAATAAGGATACAGTTGTGAAATTAACAGCTTGAAACGTTAATCGCCTTAAAACATTAAAAACAGCATCCATGTTCGACAGGAACTGATGGAAGAATGATTGACCCGTGGCGGTGTGAAGGCAAATCTGTTCATTCAGAATCGCTGTGAATTGGAAAGATCGCTACAGACTCGGAATCGTTTGAAGGGAGCCTTAGCAATTGTCCAACTTTTTCACGGATATGACGCGCAAGTCACGTGGTGTCCACCGCTCTGTATCTCGATTCGGAAGGAATGGTGGTGGTGGTGGGGGGCGCACTACTTCAATTTGCTTTTTCATCCTAACGCAAAACTGGGTAAATTTCCCATTCACTCTCGCACCCAAAGAAGTTTCACTTCAAAAATTAATAAGGTCTTTTATAATAGATAATAAAAATAATAGAAAACGCGCGCGCGCAACTACATAATCTAGTGTATATGCTAAAGCGAAGGCTGGTCATTAATCTAACACCTTACATGACATCTAGATGGCGTTCGCTATTGCGACATTTTTGGCACAAATACAGTCGAACCTCTGTATTGCGAATTTTTCTACCGTAAAATCCGGCGTATAACGTGCACTTTGAACACAAAAAATAAGACCGAAACTTAAGGGTGCGCGTTATACGCCGGGTATAAAAATGATAGCTTTAAAAATAGCAAAAGATATGAACATAAAAAAAAATTTTCTTCTACATGTATCGACACTGTTTATTTAAAAGAAACGACTTGCCTTACGAACTAAAAGAGTTGTAGTTCTAGAAGCCAACTATTTTTTCAAAAGTTTGGGATAATACCTCGAATAAATGATTTCAAAGTATGAAAGCAATGTATACTAATATTTCAGATTTCTTCGTTAAAAAGGGGGTGCGCGTTATACGGCGAATATACCTAAAAGTTAAAAAAATCAGCTTGAAAGTATAGGTGCGCGTTTTACGCCGGATTTTACAGTATATAGCGAACTTTTTCCTGGAGCCAGGAACATTTTACGATTTTCTTCGTAAAGTAACCTCCCAATAGCGAAGTCCATTTTCTATATAACGAACTTTTTCTCTTGTGATTCAATAATTTTCTCCTTATTTTTTAAGTATTTCTGGACTTTTCAAGTTATTCTCTCTTTTAACACATTTTGTGGTGGTTATGAATTGGTTTTATTAGATGCTTAACTCGCTGAAAGCAATGGAATTATGGGAGTTTCATCCAAGCAGTGCAACCTTAAACCCCATTGTCCAGGTTCCTGGAAACATCTTCGATATCCCCTTTCACCCACAGTGGAATTGCCTCGTGTCTCTGAACTAGTCTCCGTTCATTTTTAGTGTTGATCAGTCGTACTGGTAACTTCGTTTCTTGTGGCTCGAAAATGTCAAAGCGTAAGTGCTTGAACATCAAAGAAAAAAATTTAATTTTTCAAGGAGTGGATAAAGGCGTCAAGAAACTTTCCTTGCAGTTTTTCTTTTCATTGGTAAGATATGTAAAATAAATATATATTAATTTACAAAAAGGTATGAATAATTACTTTTTTTAAATATATAATGTTTATGAGTTTAAAATTTGTTTTATGTGGTTTAAAAAGAAAACTGAAAGATGAGCCTCTATATAACAAATTTTCCATATAACGAGCTTTTATTCGGGATTTATCGATTTCGTTATATAGAGCAGTGATCCGCGGACCGGTACCTATCCGGGGATCAAATGGTGCCGGGCCACCTAAAGATAATTAAACAATTGCCATTTTATTTAAAGTGGTGTATTTCTCACGGATTTGCGCAACTTTCAGCGGAAATCACTTTATATACCCCGTTAAATCACTTTTATTCATTTTTGATGTAAATATGTTTTATTCTGAAGGCATATTTATAAATGTAACTAAACTAAAATTGTTAAATCAAAACAATCTAAAATATAAACAATCAACGTGTCCCACCCTCAGCGGGCCGCGGTAAAATTATCAAACGGTGACCGGTCCGCAGCGATAAAAAGGTTGCGGAGCACTGATATAGAGGTCGGACTGCATTTGTCTAAAGATTCCCAAGATGGGCAATAAATTTCTCTCTCGGGTACTCCTTTCAATAAACTTCTCCCCTTTCAGCGAAAGGAGACACGCGGGGGTCTTAGAGAGAGCGCCAATCGTAAAACTGGTAAAAGAAATGTTAGTTATTTTTTCTTTTGGGGAAGGGGTGAATCGTGACCATGTAAGGCTCCCTTCATACCAAACGATTCCAAGTTTGTCGCAATCAATCCAATTCACGATTCTGAATGAACCAAGATTTGCCTTCACACCACCAAGGAAGTCAATACGGGTCAGTTATTCTTCCATCAGTTGCTGTCGAACATGGATGCTGTTTTTAATGTTTTAAGACGATTAAGGTATCAAGCTATTAATTTCGCAACTGTATCTTTATTCCCTTATTTTTAAATTGAAATACATTAAACAAAGTATAAGAATGGTTTTATTTTTTTTTTAAATATTATCCCTGTTATTATCAAGTGAAATTATAGTCTGAAAAATATTAACAAATAATAAATATGTATTGTAATTATATTATAATGTAATACTTTTACAAATAATATATCTAATGTTTTTAAAAAGGCATTTCAAATGTTGTTATACACTACAGCTTTTGTAGCATATAACAATTATTTTTTTGTTTATACATTTAAAAATGGTTTTCTAATACATTAATGAATTAAAATTTTTACATGCCATTTACATTTTTTTTGTTTCACCTAACATACAACAAAATTTGAGATCTATGTAGTGGTAAAATGTAATCTTTTTAAAATTTAAAATTATCGACAATATATTGATGTTTTATTTTATTATCTTGGTTCATTCCGA
>BMAV01006375.1:140046-236941 GCA_019973955.1 Trichonephila inaurata madagascariensis
CCTACGCATGTATTATATTTCGTAACTGGAATATGTGTTCCAATTTTTTACAAGCTGTCGAAGTTCAAGTTTTTTTTAAATTATCTATAGTAGCATTTCATATTCTGCGTATATTTTGTTTTTGTAGCCACACGAGTTGAGAAATATTTTTCACTTACTAAATACATTTTTGTGAATGGCATTAAAATGTTTATAGCTGTGTGTGCGAGATTCTGTTGATATGTCGATAAATTTTCCCTTCCTTATAGGTGGTTTTTCCCCCACAAATGTAAAAGGTTTCAAAACATTGTACTAACTAGTATAAAATTACTCTGTGGAACTCGGGATAGCAAACAATAGTATATTCATCATCTGCTTTGTTCAAGAAAAAAGCTTTAAAGTTCATTTAGTACACACACACACACATTACAATAAAAGTTTAAAAAGCATTACAAAATAAAGTTAAATTATGTAGAAATAAAATTTTTAATTTTAGTGTCCGGGATCAACTTTAGATACTTGTGGTTGTACGAATTTCATAGAGAATGTTAATCCATTTTGAAAATACAATTATAATTTTTCTTTTCGATTTTTTTATTGTGACTCGTGAAACCCCAGAGTTTTGCGGTACACAGTTTGAGGGCCACTGCTCTAGATAAATGCTGTAGAGAACGAAACAGTTGAATTTTTCCTGAATAAACGATTTTTAAAGCAATGAAAAATTAAATTGCTCTGCTGAACAAGCAGTAGGATACAATTTTACTTTTGTACTATAGAACAGGGGGTGGCAACCTATGACACGTGTGCCACACGGCACAATTTTCAGTGGCACTCTGTGCTACTAAACAAATTCGTCAATTTTTGAGTTGATAAATTTGTGATGGACCTTATTTGACAAACATCTCCAGAATTATGGACAGTTACGAAAAAATCTGAAAGATAACTCCAAAGCTAAACTACAGCTATTTTGTAAATTATTGAATGCCATTGCTGGAGAGAATAGTTTGAAAAGAGAGAAAATTGCATGCACTCTGCTCTCTACTTTTGGTTCTACATATAAATAAAAAAAACCTTTCCTCATATGAAAAATATTTCGAGTTCACATAGAAAATGCACAAAGAATTGTCTCAATTTTCTTAGACAAATTCTTATCTATAAAAATAAAACTAAATATTTTTTTAACAAATACGCAAATAATAATACAAGAATTATTACAAATGTTTACACATGTAAATATATATCCGGATTCACATGATTATTTTCAAGGTTGCATTTAGAAGTAACATGGGGATTTTTTGATGGGCCTCGCTATTTAAAATCAAGGTCAAGATATGAGAATAATGCTTGTGTTGGTACCTCACTCATCTAACTTCCACACCACGCCAGCGTAATTATTTTTATTTTTAGCTCCGAAGCAGATATAACGTGCATCAGTTCAGCTACATGACAGGTTTTTAGTGAAATCAGGGCTCGATTGTAAAAATGCCAGTCACAAGCTCTCGATCATGATTATTCGACTATTACGGTAGCATCTGGATCTACTATCATATAACAATCTAATCATTTTTATGAGAAAAAAATCATTTATTTGATGAATGTCATCGAAAACATATCTTCAGAAACTCTGTAACAGTATCCCCAAAGCCTGACTAGCCAACTCCGAGGATTCCGGCTCGTTAGGTCGAGATTCGAACTCGACATGAAAGTAGCAGTAGAAATTATACAATACACCACAACTAATCATAAACACAAATAATCATCTAATTATGTATTAAACGATTAACTCAAAGTATAAGTGGAAGATCAAACTTACTTCTCAGTTCTAAATAATTAAGCTTTTATTTACCTGAATTCACCGTACGAGATGCCGGTTCTCCGATACTGTCTTTCTAAATAAGCTGATGATTCTCAATAAGTATGGAAATAATCTGAACATAATTCTCAATACGGATGGGATCCAACTTCAACTGAAACATGGTCAAATCTCCTCATTATATAATTTACTCTAATACGCCTAGAAATACTGCTAGGCAAAAAATTACTATCTATCTGACAGCATAAATGCTATCTAGCTCTGACAGTATATTGCGATTTTTAAAGGATTCAATTTCTATGTATCGTAATGTTGCTTTTTAGTTAGCCAGCTTTCTGTTAAGCTGTCTTCGTCTCCAGGCCCTTCACGCTTAAAGGCGGCTTATATAACATCTTCCTTCAAAGAGGGCGATAGATAGGCACACCTGTGTCAGTTGCAAAGTCCATTAATTTGTTCCACCTAACACGTAGCTGTGCTACACGTGTGTGGAAAGGTGCACGGTGAGAGGGAAATATCAGGATTTGTATAGAATGAGTCAGAATGACAATCGATTTATGGCCCGTCCATATGGCTTTCGACATGTGGCCCAGAATGGGCTAAATCTGACTAGGTCTAGTCCTGGAAGAACGAATGGCGTTTGAGACAGGATCCGAGTCTAGGCTCTTTCCAATCAGGAATTGGTGTGAGCCACCCTCCGGAAGTCGGATATGGATGAACATATCCGACAACCTTGGGTTCTGATGTAATATTTATGGACGATAACGCAAAAGTACACACAGCTCGTGTTGTCAACCAATACGTGAAACAGTGCTTTGAATGGAATGACCAGCGCGTAAGCCCTACTTGTACCCATTACAGTATGTCTGGAGTATTCTCGAGAATTGTCTTTCTGTTCTGGCCAATCCTCCCCGAAACTAATAACATGTCTTCGAGAATGGGCAGATGCCACAGAGTGGTGAAGGACGACCTGCTTGCAGGTATGAATCGTCGCCTTCGAGTCTGCATCAGTAGAGGTGGTTACACGCGCTACTGATAAATGTTTGCAACTAAACAATTTTTAATAAAAGTTAGGGATACTATTGTTTATACTGCTTATCTGAAAACTAATTGTTTTCCTGTTATTTTTTGCATGGCATTTCCTCTTCTGTTCAACAACATGTAAAAATTTCATGGCATTTCAATAAATTGATTACATTTTGTTACCATTATTGCTTACTTTTTGAGACAAAGTGTGTTATATAATTCAGGTAAATCTGTGTGGGAAAGAGGGTGGTAATAAACATTTCCTCTCTCTGTTCCAGAGTTTTGCACAAAGAGAAAAAAGCATTTTGTAGTCTGTAGTGTATGTTGAGTATAACGCAATTTTATAATTTTGTTATACAGGGTAGGGTATTTTCTTGATATGTGTATTCTACAAAAATTTTGAATGCTACAACATATCTTTCATTGTAGAAGATTAAGTTTTCTGAAAATATTACCAGTATGATTTTACAATAGAAAATATTAAATACATACAGCCTAAATCTAGTTACAGTAAAGATAAAAAAAAATGACTTTATTTATTAATCATATAAAATCATAATTACATACAAAATTATATAAAAAACACAAAAATTACACAGTCAATACAATCACCCCTCCTCCCAGATAATGTAAGGTAATCTGTTAAATAATAACTATTCAGATAAGAGATTTTTAAAAAATGGAGCTGTAGACTAATAATTCAATGAACCACACTTAAATGCATTTATATTGAAGGAAATTTAATAATGGTTGGATGAATCCCTTACAGCTTTCATGAGTATTTTGTTCACACTTGTTCATATAGCAAAGCACACACATTTTAATTTTAAAAAGAATAATTTAGGTTTGCTAAGCAAGTGATTATTGTAGTATGTATTTGTGTTATTCAAAGCGATAATTAAGTTTTTAGTTTGTCTGCAGATATATCATGTTCTGTATATTCTTCAACATCTCAGACTACATATATCTACCACAAAAACTTGCATATACTTTTTTCCTTACATATGTTTACTAAAGAACAAAATGTGGGAAGAAAAAATAAAAGCTCTTTTCTATAAAGTATGGGAAACAAATGCCTCAAAATTTTCTTAATACTTATTTAAGCAATTTTCAGGACCTAACATCACTAACAAATGTAAACATACAAAAAGTACTGATTTCAGTACTAAAAAACAAATAGGAAGCAATGTAAAAAAATAATATAAAAACCTGCCAGGAATAAATAGTACACACATATATATATTACATATAAATATATATAAACAGCCTTTTTAGTTACTTTTAGAGATATATACATATCACACTATTTCTAATTAAAATTTAAGCAGTAATTAATGGTGCACGATGAATTATATTCATACTTTTGAAGACATACAAAAAAAAAGACTCATCTTAAAAAATATTTATACCATTTAGCTTTAAAAATTTTAAACAGGAAAAGGTTACAAGGATCTTCAATATGTTTGACTTACATGTAAAATAATGCATAAAAAATCTACTACAATATACACACATTATGCAACCAAAGAAAATCAAAGAAAGAAAAATAAAACAAATGAAAATACTAAACATAAATTATTTTATCTTGGGCAGAAAACTCAACAAAATAACTTTAAGACATAAATACAACAAAAACGATAAGTAAATTGAATGAAAAATTAAGTAAACTTTGTTAATATATACTAAAATCACAATCAAAGTTATCTACACATATACTGTTTCTTCTCTGCAGAAAAGGTAAGTATCAAAATTCCTAAGAATCTACTCCAGAAAAAATGGTTAGCATTTTCCCTTGGAATTAGATCAAACATTGCTCTTATAACTGAATTCATAAGATCTCCAACAAATTGCGCTTTCTTAAAATGCTGTTTATCTATAGCAGTAATGTTAAATGCCATAAGAGTTTCATTTTGAATTGCTACTTTAAGTTTTATCTCTGATAAACATTAATGACTCAATTTTTATCACATTGTTATTTTCAACTTTTGGAAAATAAATAAAAGAGCATTATTTCTTAAAATAATTGAAATTATAGATTTGTTTATATTCCTTAACTATATTACTAAGGTTAAATGCCTAGATAAATTTTACAAGATTATTTACTTGCAATAGAATTTTATTGTCTATTGGTTAAAAAATTTGCACATATGCCAATAAATAATAATCATGAATAATTTGCATTTGCTACTTTAACCAAATATTTTGAGAAAATTAATAAATATGGATGATATTTTATAAAATAAATAGCCATTGAGTAAAACTTTTTTACAAATAAACAAGCAGATACTACATAGCTCATTTTAAATATTGCATTACTACAAAAAAATAAAACACACAACATTTTTTGTCTATCCATTAACTTAGAAGATCCTTTTCTAATACTTTAGTTGTTCTTTTGAATTTTTCAATAATTTTATAACATTATATTCATCTGCTTTTACTCTACTAAAATTATACTTTTATCACAGTTGATTCATATCCACCAAATGTTGCTTTCTTGACACACATACTATATTTTGTTACATGAAAGCTCATTCAGATGATAGAAGTACTTTATTTGTTGTTTGTAGATTTTGCAAAGAATTATACATAAAAAAAAAGCCTAAAATTAATTATAAAAAGCTTGGTTTTCTTTAACTTAATACATGAAATAATTAATGCAAAAAAAGAAAAGGATACAGAAGCCTTAGAGATCAAAATAACAAAGTTGCAATATTATTGATAAAAGCTCTTATATAAATGTACGTATTTCAAACTTAAAATACAAAACAAAACAAATATTAATTAATTTGAACATTTGGTTTGAAAGATAAAAAAGCAAAATGGCATTTCAATAATTCATGGTACCTCATTTCCTACCAAGCTTTGAAATTCTGGAGAGTGAAGGAGGATCAACATTTTTCCTAGCCTATGGAAATTTTAAGAAAAAAAATTAATAGTTGTAATGCCACTCTAATGAATTCCTAGATAAATTTCAAAATTCTTAATTGATTATTTGCTTCATATTTTGAAAAAATAATTCTTTAGTCAGTTAAAATGCAGGATTTAAGAATTTGTAGATTATTTTCTTTTACATATATGTGATTAATTAAAATGTGTTAACATTAAATTGCAACACTTACACAGAAAGATCAAATTATACTTAATAGAGGAAACAAAACTATTGTTTGTACAATTACATTCTTATTAAAGTTAGTAGTTAAAGCTTTAGTAAGAAATACAAAATAGCATTTAAAAAAGTAACTATGTTTTAGAAAACTTTTAACTTAAAAGGATCTAAAATGAACAATATGGAAAAGAAAAAGTTATAATAGGAAATAAAGAAAATATCCTGTAGATATAAATGCTTGTCTTCTCTTTATGTGTAAAAATAAAAACTAACAATGAATAATTTTACATATATATAAAGAAAATTTTAAAGGCAGTTGTTTCAAGTATTGAATGACACAGTCTATCCTGAAATATTTTTACAATGTACATAGTAAACAATAATCCTGTATGTTCATAATTTTTTTAAACTGAAAGCTAAACAAAGTTTTAGTGACCTGCCTCTCAGATTTAAGTCATGGATAACAAATTTTCTACGAAAGAAAAAAAAAGGTGCTACACTTCTCTCTATACATTCAGATATTTTTAAGCTATAAGTTTTTAAAAATCTATTAATCATTCCATATTATTCTTTTTAGTCTGCTAATAATGACAACTATGATTACATCAGAATGCCATAAATGCAAGATATTTATTAATTGCATAAAATAAAAGCCTTTCTGTACACAAAATTTTACTACAAGCTGCACATTTGCAAGTTTGATTTAAAAATAAATATGTATAAAAATTAGAGTCGCTAAATCAGAGAACATACAAACTTTTTAGCTTAAGGGTCACACTGACACCTCCACTAAATCCTAAGGGGCCAAGACCTAGCCCCACTTCATCATACCAACATACAGTAGTTTTGAATTACATGCAATTTTTTCTTTTGAGTAACCAGAGAGTGAAGCAAGTAGATTTTGAAACTGAAATTTTAGTGCCTTTATAAATAAATTTTGAAGCCCAGTGGCTGAGTGGTTAGTGCATCGCGCTTTCATGCCGCAGGTTCGAGGTTCAAACCCTGGACTGGGCAAGGTTGACTCAACCTTTCATCCCTTCAATGGGTCGATAAAATGAGTACCAAGCTCGCTTGGGAACTTAACACTGGGGGTTTCGCCTGACCGGAACATCTGCTCATGCACCTCAGGGCCCAAGGTCATATATACTGAGTTGGGCACAGTAGGCCTTGGCCCTCATGGGCTGTCATGCCACTGAGTTAAGTTTTTATAATTATTATAGATTTACATTATATTATTTATATTATTATATAATTATTGTAATTAATTATTTATATTTTAATTATTTTGTTTAATTTCATTACATGAATTATCTATGTATGTCATATAATTTAAACTTTTAGGATAAATCTCATACCCTAATAGTTAAACTGTTCAATTTCATTATGTATACTAGGTTTTTTGTGTTTTTTAAATTGGTTTGTATGATTTACTCACACATTCTAAATTTTACAATTTAATCAAAATAAACTTGGTAGACTGAATTGATAACGATGTGCTAATGTGTGGGTTGTAGTTATCAAAGATAGATTCTTTATCAGACAAAGTCTCTTTGTAACAACAAAGAATGTCAAATGAAATTTGACTTAGAATAAGACAAATGAAAATTTACTAAAAATGAGTAAGTAGTTATCTAATTTCGAGAAATAATTATGCTGTATAGCTAAAGTTTTTTATTCGATTTGGTAACAGAGAAAATATGAAAATACACCTGTGCATAAGCATAACCTTTATAGGATTATTTTTAATAAATAATACTAATTAAGGAATGAATCAAAACTTTAATATGATTAGCTCTTCTACTCTATTTACATAATAAGTTAGTTTGCTTTTATTTTACAAAATTTCCAAAGAGAATCTAGATCATGAATATAAATAAGAGAAGTTATTAAAGTTAAACATGGAGTATATTGTTTAAATAATTGAACCAAATTTAAGACACTTAACTGGCTTAACAAGATTTCCTCATTTTTACTTGAAGATGCTTTACATTTAGCTTAAATTTTGTAATTCTTGAAATTATTTTATTTATTTGAACACACACAAGTATTCTGAAAAACTTTAATTAAAATGTAATATTTGTATTTTAAAACTGAAATTCTCACCCTGAACAATCTATCTTCATAAAACACACACTCTCTCTCTACACAACTGTCAGGAAAACTAGATTGTAATTTTGTAAAATACTAAAATGATTTAAAATTGTTTGAACCCCCCCCCCCTATTAACATTTATCATATAAAAATATTTTTTAGTTAATGCTGAAAACTTGTTAAAATGAATTGAGGAGGCAGGGACGTAGCTACTGCTGTGTAAATGATACAGAGACCCCAAGCTACAGGGGTCCTAACATGTGTAAACAAAAAATTGTACCCAAAAAAAAGGACCTCCAAGGAATTACATTACAGAGCTCACTCAGGACTAGCTACTCCAGTGTGGAGAGGCTCATATTTTAAGTAAAAAATAGGCTGTTATGCATATCCTATAAATATTGAACCTATTCTCCACTAAGAAACCATATAATTGAATCATACTTGGAATGACACAAATGCAAGAAAAGAAAAAAGATTGTTACATTAATACTAATTTATTCAAAATCTAAAAACACTTTTTAATCTTATTTACAAACATTTAAATTATTATAACAATTTAAAATTACCTGCCCTCTTATGACACATTAGCATACTTTCGATTATACTTTGACTGTTAAAGAATTAATTCTGAAAGAATCAACAATGCACTGCAAGTAAATGAAAGACAAAAGCATAAATACAAACAGAATGAATTATTCATTCTGTAAAAATTAGCTCTCACATGGAAAGGCATAAATATACTTTTGTCTAGTCAGAGATAAATTTAATTTAATCAACTGATATTACTTCTTGCAACTCTACTGAAAGATACTTCCAGCTAATTTAAGTTTTTTTAAAAAAATAATAAAAGAACTTTAATACAGAAAATTTCATCGAAAATTTTAGTATCCAATTTTTTTTTCACACAATTTAATTTAAAAAAGCATTGCAATGAAATTTTTTTTACTTGATTATTTTTAAATTTATTTAAAGTGTGACAAATAAATTATTTAAAATTTTACAAGTGAAACTAAATAAAAAGTATAGGATTCTTTTATGCAAATAGATAAATAAACTTACCAATTCATCAACAGCTTCCATTAAACTTTTGTTCTTTTTTAGTTGCTTTAAAATTTTGTCAGGATCTATTTTTTTATTTCTTGTAAGCTGTTGTTCTTTAGCAATGGCAAATGATTTTCGTAAATATTGATTTACAATTTTTGTGTAATTAGACATAAGCCTAGCACTTGGTACCGTCTTATGGCATGTATCTGTTGAAAGACAATTATTTGCAAAAAGTGACACAGATGATGAATTTTGTGGTAAAGAAAAATTTGAACTTAGATCACACATGTCAACTTTTGGAGAACAGTAGCAGCAAATCTTTTTACCATTATTGATCACAGAATCAAATTCTATTTCTTCTTTCTTAGAAATTCGACGATTTCTTGCCCCAGATGACAATATATCCTCTTTCAAAAAACTATGTTTAGAACATTCGAAATTATCATCAAGGGACAAATTTTTTTTTCTTGGCAATGATGGAATATTTGGTGATGCTGAATATTCTGACACAGAACACTTTTCATGCTTTTCATTTATTGTCACTTCCCTATCTAAAATTTTACTTTGCCTTTTTCTTAATTCATCATTTTCTGGGAAATGTAGCGCACAATAAAAACACTTAGCTAATTTTATTTTACATGTGCATGAAGAAAGATCACCTACATGATTACTTCCAGAAAAGTTATTACATTGATTCTGTAAATAAATCGCAATAGGATCATTTGAAACTTCAGAATTTGCTATGTCATGTGAAATTTTACAACTGTGCAATTTTTTAGCTAAGTTAACCTGTAGGACTTCATCTAACTTACTTGAGTTGCTTACAAATGTTTTATCTCTACCCAGATGATCATCAAATGGCTGGTCTACACATTTATCATTTGACTCATCTACCACAGGAGAACAATTCTTGCAATTTGTAGAGTTAGAAAAATCAGAATCAAAATATTTTACTGAGCATGTGAAATTTTTATACAATATATTCTGAATTTCTTTTTGATGGCATATACAAGAAAGCATTTGAGCTTGATTGGAGTTCACATTACAATTATTATTAGTTTTCTTTGGCTTAACTGATCCTTGCAAACATTTTGTACAGTATCTCAAATCAGTAGAATTGGAACCAAAACAGTCTGATGAGCACAATTCACAAGTAGGACATTTATAATTTTTTAGATTATCCTGAATTTCTTTCTGGTCTTTTTCACAAGGTAACATTTGAACTTGATGAGAATTCCAACTACTTTTACTATTAGTTTTCTTTGACTCATCTATTTGTAGCAAACATTTCATGCAATATCTGGAATCAGAACCAAAGTAATCTAATGAACACAATTCACATGTTAAATGCTTGTAATTTTTAAATTTATCCAAATTTTTTTCGTCTTTTGTACAAGGTAACACATGAACTTGGTGAGAATCCCAACTACTTTTACTATTAGTTTTGTTTGAATCATCTATTGCATGCAAACATTTTGTGCAGTACTTGGAATCAGTGGAATCAGAATCAAAATAATCTGATGTGTGTGAGCACAATTCACATGTAAAACGCTTGTAATTTTTACATTTGTCCTGAACATTTTCCTGGTCTTTTGTACAAGGTAACACATGAGTTTCATGAGAATCCCAACTATTTTTACTTTTAAATTCGTTTAATTCATGTAGTGCTAGCAAACATTTTGTACAATATTTAGAATCAGTAGAATTGGAGTACAAATAATTTGATGAGCACATTACACATGTGGAACTCTTATAACTTTTTAATTTGTCTTGAATTTCTTCATGATCTTTTGTACAAAGAAACATGACAACTTGATGAGAATCCCAACTACATTTGCTATTAGTTTTCTTTGACTCATCTATTTTTCGCAAACATTTTGTGCAATATCTGGAATCAGTAGAATCAGAGTCAAAATAATCTGATGAGCATAACTCACAAGTAAAATGCTTGTAATTTTTGAATTCGTCTTGAATTTTTTCCTTGTCTTTTATACAAGGTAACACATGATCTTCATGAGAATCCCAACTACTTCTACTACTAGTTTTGTTTGACTCATGTAGTGCTTGCAAACATTTTGTACAATATTTAGAATCAGTAGATTTGGAATAGAAATAATCTGAAGAGCACATTACACATGTGCAACTCTTATAACTTTTTAATTTATCCATTTCTTTGCAGTCTTTTGTACAAGGTAACACGTGAACTCGATGAGAAACCCAACTACTTTTACTATTAGTTTTGTTTGACTTATTTGGTTCTGGCAAACATTTTGTGAAATATTTCTTATCAGTAGAATTGCAATGCAAATAATCTGATGAGCACATTTCACATGTGGAATTCTTGTAGTTTTTAAATTTGTCCAGAATTTCTTGTTTTTTTATAGAAGGTAATATCTGAGCTTGATCAGAGTTCTGACTACTTTTAGTTCCCTTTTTTTTTAACACATCTATTGCTTGCAAACATTTCATACAGTATCCAGAATCAGCAGAATTAGAATCAAAATAATCTGATGAACACATAGCACAAGAGAAACATTTATAATTTAATTTGTCTTGAGTTTCGTCTTGGTGTTTTATGTAAGGTAACACATGAATTTGATCATAATTCTCACTACTTTTTTTATGAGCTTTTTTCGACTCATTTATTGCTTGCAAACAGCTGTTGCAGTAGTCAGATTCAGTAGAATTATAATCAAAAAAATTTGACAGGCACAGAACACATGTGAAACGTTTATAGTTTTTTAATATATTTTGAATTTCTCTTTTGTACTTTATATTAGGTAACGTTTGAGTTTGACTAGAGTTGATGCTAATATCACTACTCGTTTTCCTTGACTCATCTATCTCTTGCAAACAACTTTCACAATATGCAGAGTCAATAGAATCAGAGTCAAAATGTTTGGATGAGCACATTAGACATGTTAATCGTTTATAATTCCTTAATGCAATCTGAATGTCTTTTTTGTAGTTTATATGAGGTAACATTTGTGTCTGACCAAAGTTCCCTCTTGATTCTCTATCTAAGAATTTGATCATAGGTGAAATTTTTTCCTCAGGCATAGAAGTATGCATCAAACATGGAGATCCAGTTGGTGCCAATAATATCTGCTTACATGTTAAACAGTTTTTTAAACTTTGCATATTAAGTAATTTTTCATCTTCTGAACTACATTCAGTTTTTCTAGTTTCCTTATGCTTAGGCCGAATAGCAATACCTTTTATAATCATGGACTGAAAGGTAGGGTCAGGCTGCTGTAATTTCCTTTTAACTAAATTTGGATTCTTAGGATTGCTTTTCACATCCTTTTTAATTTCATTTTTTGAGGAATCATAGTTTTGAATGAACAATTCCTTATAAGCTTTGGTCTTTCTAATATTTATTGACTTCTGTTCAACTTTTGGAAGAGTAGAAAAAGGGTTACTTCTAGAAAAAATGGGACAAGAAAAACTTTTAATTTGCTTAGAATGACAAGGTAATGATCTGTTCAGACTTGAAGATCCTGAAATTTTATCATTTTTTGAAGAACTTTTTGAGTTAGCTGCATCTTTAGGAGCTGCAAATTCTAAAATATTGACACTTTTTAAGGAACCCTTAGGAACTATGAAATCTGGAACATTTTCATTTATGGGAGAATTTCTGGAATGAGTAGCATTTTTAGGAGTTGAAGCATGCAGTTGATACTTTGATTTATCATTGTATCGTTTCATGTTAAGATATGATTTGCTACTTCGTTTTCAGAGTTTTTATAAATCCATTTTAAGATACAAATTCTACGCAATTACAGATCAAAAGATAAGGCTTCCTTTTATTGAACTCTGTTAACCAAATTATGTGTACTGTTTTTACATTTCCTTTATATTATCCAAATAATTGGTACTTGTATGCCTGGAAGAAACATAAAACAAATAAATTTTATTCTTGTCTTTTTTCTTGAAACTGAATAAAATAATAAGTCCAACACAGACTGGGCTATCTCTTTAGAAGAACACAGTATTAAAACTTAAAAAGGCATTATAAATAATTACATTATAACATCTAGCTTAAGTACTACATTTCTTACAAAAGTAAATATGCAAATAAGTGTTGTGTATCCTTTTTTTGGTATTTCTACACATATGAAAGAAAGGGATTTTAAGGTTTTTTGTTTCTCTAAAAATTTTAAGAGGAACTCATACTACAACTAATAGAATCCAAAATTCCACTCATGAATAAATGAATAAATTTAATAAGAAATAAGCAGTACACAAATATATACACATACAACTTTTGAGCCAAAGCATTTCAATTGTACTACATATATATTTAGAACCTTTATTCACTCAAGTAAAACTATTACAAATTGTGTTTTAAAGCTATTGATTACTGAAAAAAGACAACCACATAGTCATCAAACCAATTTTCAACATTATCTTATGTTTCATAGGAGACTTAGTCATTCATTCAGAAACAAAAGAATAATCAGTAAATTACTTAAGTGATGTTCAAATTTTAACTTAATACTACAATGTTTATTATGGGGGGGGGGTAGAGTTACTCGCGTCTCTAGCAATCTTTAAGCTACACATGCTTCCTGGGTAGTGCTAATTGAGTAAAAACGTCTGTTGGTGCAGCCCTTGCGACATACCTTTTTCTTCTTCAAAGAAAAGAGGACCTCTTCAGATGGGAAACGACTGCCATTACAGCTATCTTCTGGAATGCTGGTGGTCTGTCTAGTGACAAATTTTGTGAACTTAAAACTATACTTAAAAGAAGATAGTGACGTTTTTGCAATTGTAGAAGCGGGTGCCTCCACAGACCATTTAGAATATTACAGACATCACGGTTATGTATTTTATACTTTACCAAGATCAAGACAAATTGCTTCTAGTATTATCGTAAAAATAAAAAATAACATAACTGCCAACTTTAAGATTTTACATGAAATGCAAGATAATACATTTGGAGCAGTAGAGTTGAATCTCTGGAAAGGTAACACTCAAACTAAACTTATCTTTGCTTATAACCCTCCAGGAAACCCACCATTGATCCATATCCTGGAAAGCTCCCTGGATAAAAATATTATTATCATTGGAGATTTTAATAGTCACTCACCTAAATGGGGCTATAGAGACATAAATCCACAGGGCAGAATTATGGAGGATTTCCTTGATTCTTTACCAGTAACTCTAGTTCAAGGAATTGGGCATACCTTTTTTTCATTTAAGGGGAAAAAAACACACCCAGACCTGACTATCTCACATGCTAACAATACACCTACTACATCTTTAGAATTGTTGGAATCCTGCCGTGGCTATGGGCGTGGAATCCTCTATGTAAAACGCTGCCAAAGAGGACATTTCCAGCAACCTAACATGAATTCTCCCCCTAGGTGGAACCTTAAAAAGGCTGATTGGGTCAAATTTTCTGATTTGACTGACTTGCTTCTTACTCTCGACATCATGGACGAAGCAAACGCAGATAAAAGCTGGGACACCATTTTTGAAACAATCAGGATATGTGCACTTGAGACAATCCCTAGGGGCAAGATTAAAAACTACAAACCTTTTTGGACAATGGAACTGGCTGATCTCAAGTTGAGGAGAGACAGAGCATGTATTCAAGCTGAGCTTATGGGTGATTCTGTTGACAATATTGCCCTACAATGAGCACAAGCTCTTTTAAGGAAAGCCATTAAACTTGCAAAAAGAGACTGTTTTAAAGAATTTTCTGCAAGTCTTGACTTCAGAAGGGATGGTGTACGTGCTCACCGATTCCTATTGACTTTAAGGAATGAATCCTTATCCAAAAAGAACGAAATACTTTTCCTTAACGGTAAAAATTACACTACAAATTGTGACAAAGCTTTGGCATTGGCTAAACATTATGCATCTATCTGTACATTACCAAGAAATAAACTTATTGGCCCTAACTTCCTTGGGACTCCTGTTAGATGTCTGAATCAAGAGGATGATCAGCTTTTGAATGACAAATTTACTTATAATGAATTACAGATGATCTTCCGGCAGAATTTTCCCTCAATTTAGGTAAAAAAAGCCAAACTGGCCCTGCTACACTTCTATAATATTATCTGGAACACAAATATATCCTCCGATTGGAGAAAATCTGTTATTATTCCCATTCTAAGGCCTCGTAAACCTACTGACCATCCATCAAGCTACAGACCTATCTCTTTAACAAATGCATGATGCAAACTGATGGAAAAAATGATTACCAATCGGTTAAACTATTTTTTTTAAACCCATAAAAAATTTCAGATTGTCAGGCTGGCTTTAGGAACAAAAGGAACACAATTGAACAAGCAGCCTTCCTTTCGCAATCAATAAAAGATGGTTTTCACTGAAAATCTACCTCTTGACTGTATACGTCGATTTTAAATCTGCTTACGATACTATTTGGATAAAGAAACTTATCCAAAAAGTAGCAAATATGGGAATCTGTTGGCGTATGTACAAATGGATGAAATCCTTCTTGTGCCAGAGACAGGTAAAGGTTAAATACAATTCGACCTTTTCTAAATATACTCGGATCACTCGAGCTTCAACACTGAATGAAGAGTGGTATTTTGCACAGTAACTACCAAAAGAAGGCAGAGATCAGCATCTGACCTGTTACATCAGCTATCTGCAGCCCTGGGTAAGACAGTTTCAAGGTTACTGTGTACAAACGTGTGGGACATATTGGTCACTATGCTCACAAATCTGTCAGATGTGTTCCACTCACTGTTGCCAGCAGTTAGCCAGAATTAGAGAACATGAAGTATGGATATCATCACAACAAGCTTGTGGGATGTTTTCCAAAGAGTTCAAGTTTAGCTTGCAATCTGATTCACGTCGAACTTTCATATGGAGAATGTCAGATACCTATTACCACCAAGACATCATCATTAAAAGATACAATTTTGGTGTTGCAAGATTGCCAGTTTGAGGGGAGTTATACTGTGCTCCAGAAAAGATCTGCATGTTCAAATTGGAACCATGACAGGCTAAATTTATTGGGAGAATTTCTGAAACAATGTGCATTTGTTTAGGGGTGCCATAAGCACATAAAAAGATTATGAATGACAACACCTATCCTCATCAAGTAAACATCATAAATGAATGCCTTCAATCAGAGGATATCACTCATATGAAATGACCAGCATTCTCACCTGACTTGAATTTGATAGAACGCGTGCAGCACATACTTGATCGACAAGTTGTAACTCATCAAACACCTCCTACATGTCTACCATAACTTCGGAGGGCATTGCTTGTTGGGTGGATTAATCTTCCTTAAAATCAGTTTGATAATTTGATACTCAGCATGCGTAGGCATTATATGGATTTATTTCATCGCATGGGAGACATGCAATGTATTAACCATCATACCAATCATGTAATATTAAGTTTTTGTAAAAGGGTTATTTTTTTTATAATTGTTCCAGGGAGTAAAAATTGTATTTTTTTATTAATGGTATCATACATGCACCATTATTTTTTTCTTTAACTTTTGTTTAATAAACTGACTTTATGAATAAGTCACATTCGTTTTGTTTCTGAACCTTTATTTGCCAAAGTTGGCATTATCCTTAATTTATAGGCATGAGTGTATTATTATATTATACTGATATTAATTATTGAGAGTGATATGTTTTATTTTGAATCTATTCCTATATTCTTTAGTTGAAATATATTTCAAAATAGTTCTTTAAAATTATTTTCATGACAATTTGTTACAGCTAGGCCGCCATCTTGGATTCCAAATCACTTGACAACAAGCGTTGCTTGGCTCGATTCCTAAATAGTGCCAAACTGTGCTTGGTGCGTAGCACTCAAATAACAAATTAGTTCCCAAATTTTTATTAATAAATATTTTTATTCCTCTTCTTTTCACACAATAATTCCATTAAAATGAAATAAGGAATTTTTTTTTGATGAAAATTATTCAGATTTTTTTTTTTTTTCTTTTTTTCTGGCTACAACTGGAGTTCTTCAAAACTTCAACTTCAGAAAAAAAGGAAATGAAAAAATTTCTTCATTCTTTTACCGCTGTTACTTTTCATAAAAAAAAAATGTTAAGTTTTATCTCTCTTCCTTTTCCAGAATAATTCCATGGAAATTAAATAATTGGAGAACTTTTTTTTTGATGAAAATCCTGTAGACTTTCTCCTTTTTAACTACAACTGGAGTCATGTCTAAAAATGCAATTGAAAAATTTTTTCACTTGTTAAACCACTGGGAAACTTTTCATAAATATTCAATTGTTTCTTTTCCTTTCAGATAATTCCAATTTAGCATTAAAAGAATTAAATAATCTTTTTGAAATAAATCATACATGTTTTCTCTTTTCTGGTGACAACTGATATATAACAAAAAAAAAAATGGAAATCTTTTCTGTTATGGTGAAATCTTTTATGAAAATTATGCAGTCCTTTCCTTTTCAGATGAAAATTTCAATTCAGAATGAAATTACCTTTGTGTAGAAGAATATACAAATTTTGTTTTCATTTCTGATGAAAATTTCATTTTAGTGTAAAAAAGAACAAAATAGACATTAGATGTGCTCAGTGGAGTATCTAGGTATCCAAAGTCCCTGGTGCAAATATATATATATGTATAGGCCCCTATCTTGGTTGGGTTTTATCAAGTTAAAATGTAAAAGTACATAAATATTCGGGGCTGATCCTAGCAGGTGTGCAGTGCATGCATCGCACAAGGGCGTCCCAAACAAGGGGCAGCAGCAAGCGGCATTTAATTCTATGTATCAGGCAAAATTTTTTACAAATTTCTCAAAATAAAACTCAAATATACATGTGGAATTTTAAATGAAAAATCAAAATAAATCACAATTTCCCAATAACTTAGCATAGTTTAAGAAAAGTATGTTAGCACTTGGTGTGTTAGTTCATTGTTCATTAATGTCTACTCTTTACACACATCCTTCATTTGATAGCAAAATTCATAGCAGAACCGGCAATACTGCAACAGAAAAGGTTTTCCTTCTTATCAGCAGCACTGACGGAGAACTGAGGATCAAACAAAGGCTTAACAAAGGAGTCTCAAAAATGTGATTTTTGTGAAAGTTGTTTTCAAAAATATCTAATGTGGTTAATATTACCCAAGAGTGTTTCAATTCAATATGGGTTTGGATATACGTTTGAATAATAGCCTTACAATTTAGAAAAACAAAATACAGGAAAGAAGTGATTTTTGTGTCTATTTGCATTTTTATTAAAGTTTCATTCTTTACTCTTATACAGGTAGATGAGTTTATAACGTCAACATTAAGTATTAGTCAAAATCTGAAAAATTCTCTAGAGGAGCGGCATATTAGGTCTTTGCATGCAGCCGGCCGACACCATAGTATGGGTCCAGAGAATATTTTAAAAATCAGGTCCTTATTGCGCTTTGCAGAACATAGGAAAGCAAAGTTACATACTACCTATATATATGCATATGAGTTCTCTTGTGTAAGCTTTAGTGATTTCCCAGGTTTGATTTGACACCACGACAGACCTTTTCCAGAACAACTGTGAAGAATTTAGGAACTGCCAGAACCAGAAGACAAGAAGTAACGTAACAGATAACAATAATGAACAATATTATCAATAACATAAGTATTAAGAAATAAAATGATGTAGATAAAGTATAAAAGGTTTATTATATAATGTGTGGTTGGACTTACCTATTAACAACAAATTAACAATTTAGCTTACAATATTTTTCTCTATCTTTAGTTTTCTCAAAAGTTTCAATAACCTCGGTTAAATCCAGGCTTGATGCGATTGTGCTTTCAATTGATATTAGCAACAAATGTCAGAGTTGAACTTGGCTCACACCATTTCTTAAATAATTTTTCATTATTTTTAATTTGCTAAATGATTTTTCAGCAACTGGCTTCCACAGGGCCACTCGAGAAGCTGTGTTGTTTAATTTTCTCTAATAAATGCCTTTAATCCTCAATGCCTATACACCATACATTTTTCCTATGCAAAGCAAATAACCAGCAGCGTTTACAGTAGGCTGCATCAGTGGTGAAACATGGGGGTGCCGAGGGGGCTATGGCCCCGGGCGGTGGCAAGAACCATGATACTTAAATTAAAAAAATATTTCAAACTCCAAATAGCGCCCATGCGATGAAATTGATGTAAACGAGTGAAAGCTTTAATACACGCACAGATGCAAGAAGTTTATTAGTTGCTATGCAATCACATTCATTTTAATTTTACTTAGGCTTCTGGCAACCAGGACTGTGTGAAGCCAATGATGCTCAAAATTATTTGCAAACAAAGAGACTAAATATCCATCAATGTGCTAAAAAAAAATATGTGCTTTACAGACCGCATTAGAAGTAAAATGAGAGGAATTCATGGATAATGCTTTAATATATGCTAAAAGTTTATGTAAAGAGCTTGAAGTTTCTTTTGAACCTCCAAGAAGACTCAGAAGGAAGCATATATTTGGCGACGGAAGTAAAGATGTTCAGTTATCGGACGAAGATGACTTGAGACAAACAATGTTTTCTTCAATAGACAGAGTAACTGCTGAAATTAGAAAGATTCCAACAGTCAGCCCTAGGCAGTGAAAGCACACACTACACCACTTGGCAGCATCCAGTATTTTGGAATAAAATTGCCAAAAATTATTAACTAGTCCGTATTTGGAATTTGAAAAGTAGTACAGTTTTGAAAAACACCTGTTGTTCAGGTGAATGTCTTTTTTAAAAGACCCTGAAGGTTGTTGAGGCCTCATATCAAGAATGTGACATTTTTCATTATTACTTAAAATCTTATTAGTGAAGTTACTGAAGTCACATAAAAAGATTTATCATTCACATTGTCGAAAAATGTATAGATTGATGGTTCCACTGCTCTTACATGTGCCATGAAGACATAGTCTACGTTGACATGATTGGCGTTATCTTCAGTAGGCTTCTCAAGCAACACTGTAGTGTCCACATTATATAAGTCACTATTAACAGAAATACCTGGACTAGAATTACTCGTAGAAGGCTGACCAAGAAATCTAACAATTTTTGTTTACTATATTCCCTTTCTAGGTGTTGTTTGCACTTAAAGGCATCACTAGGTTTCTTATTTTTTATCCATAATTTTAGTTTTCTAATTTATACAATACAATTCATATGTGCTTAAATACTAACTGACATTAAAATGAAGGAGATCTGTAATGCTATGCTACAAAACGTCGTCGGGGAATCCCTGGCTAACTATTTATATTTTGGGGAGGATCGAACTCACCCACCAGAGGGTTTAGAGCTAAAAGATGGTCCACTGAGACAGACAGGAAATGATACAAAAATTATGCATGAACAAGAAAATGCAATACAATATTATAATCATTAAAAAAAATAATAAACACTTATGCAGAGGAATGTGGGAGTATACACCACTCTACTGTATATACGAGTGGATTGTGAAATATTGAAACAGGAAACTAGCTTATTATAAATCCTATTGTTATTAAAAATAGAATGTAACTAGAAAGGAATTACTTCCTGTGTAAGTTTTTTAAGATGTAATGATAAGTATGGTACGCTTTTCCATGGAGTTTATTGTCAAGTAACAGTTTGTAGAAAAATTAAAAAAATTGAAAATATTAACTTTTTTATAAATAAAGCGTGCTAATTTGATATCGGGGGTAGTAGCGCCAAACTGTTGTTTATGTTCGCCAAGATGGGCGATAATATTACAATATGGTTAGCTTAATATTTTCATCGTCTGTTGATGTGGTTGCCATGGGGATAACATATATTAGAAATAACTTTTATTCGTTTTTTCCCGCTATAACCCTTTAATTTCAGACGATATCTTTAAAAATTTAACCATTTTCAGTTTAATTTTTCTATTTGCGTCTTCTGTTTAATTATGGGCTACTTTCGAATATGGTTATTTCTAAAATAAGTGAGTTCTAGAATATTTTTTTCTTAAAAGAATAAGTGTTGTGCATTTAATTATCACTATAAATAGTTTATTTTCGTTTTAAAAATGTTTTTTTTTTACGTTCTTTGTTCGCTGATACTCGTTGAAGGAACTTGCAGTGCAAGTTTCATATTGCAATCTTTCACTACTTTGTAATTGATATTCTAAATTAATTTTAACATACATTATGTAATTATTTTATTCATAATGAAAAAAAAATGCAATTATTGCTATGTGTAATCATATAATATTCGTTATTTATAATTGTTTCTTTTAGCATTTATTTATAACTATTATTATATATTTTGTTATTTATTTATAATAGTTATTTAATTATAATTATTCTTATTTATTTGTAACTATTTCTTTTGTTTATTTATAGTTATGTATTACGAGTTCTCTTATGCATTATTTTTATTTTTTTAAAATTCGACGATTATTCTTTTTAGTAATTACTATTAAAATTATATTATATGATTATTATTTCTGATAACCGTTATAAAATCGTTTTATATGAATATTATATATAATTACGATAAAATAATATTATACGATTATTATATGCTGCTTATGATACTATTAGTTCATTTTACTTTTTATTACATAATATTATTCATTATTTATTGATTGATCTAGGTTATTCTCAATCTCTTCCTGTATTTTTTATTTGAAATACATTTCAATGTATTTCAAAACAATTCTTTTAAATTATTGTATATCATTAAATTACCGCTACGCCGCCGTATTGGATTTCATTCCAGCAACAAGAAGCGCTGCTTGGCGTGATCCTTATCACGCCAAGCAGCACTTGGCGCTATTACCCCCGTTATCAAATTAGTTCCAAATAAAGTTTGCAACACTATACAAACAACGGAAAGAATTTTGGGGAATTCCCGACAAAAGTTTGAAATTCTCTTATATTTATATCTTAAATGGAGAACTTATCGCACATTCGACTTGCTTGATGGGCAGGGTTCAAGGGCCCCAGTGCATGGCACCGCCTAGCCCATTGGTAGCTACACCACTGGATGCATTGATTCCTCAGTGAAAGAAATAATCAAATTTTGCACAATTGCATAACAAATAAGGATCCTAAAATAATATGGTTGACTTATTGTTTGTTATAGACAAATTTATTGCCCAGTTTGGCGACGGAAAAAGAATTCAACATTAAAATGTGAGCCAAAATAGGATCAAATCCATATTTGATAGAGCTCCAAACGAAAATTATAGCTCAAAATCAAACTAACTAACTTTCCACAAATAAGCCTTGCTGTATCAGCAGTCGAAATACATGATGACAATGCGGCTAATTACAAGTTGGAAAAAAAAAACACACACACACACAAGCGGAACAACTGAATAGCATTCGTCAAATGCTCTTTTAGGGTATAGGTAAAAGACCTATAAACAAAATATAAGCTGAGAATTAAAACCTTAACATGATTTGAAAGGTTAATAAAATACTTCAGAACATACATACAAAATTTTGAAATGTTTCAATGAAATATTAAATTATATACGTAAGTGTCAAAATCAAAACAGAAGAGTCCAGCTTCAAACTGCATATCTTACCTCGAATATTTATTTTAATTTAGTCCGTGCACTTCTCAACAATTAATATTTTCCTTTCTGAATCATATTATCTTTCGAAATTTCTATATTTTTGTACAATTCTTGTTTTGCTGAAATGTGAATACGATTTTACAACATTTACAATCTTTCGAATATTCCGCTTGCAGATTAGTTTCGGAGTCGGCTTTACCTCCTATGATCAACATAAAACGATTTTTTTTATTTCTTTTTTTGTAATTATTTATTATGGAATTGGAAGATTGGAATTAATTCAATTATTTGGGGGAAATTTTAACATATTTCAATTTTGAAATTTCTAAATTCGTTGAACCGAAAATCCTGGAGCAATAGGCAAACGGTGCTAAGTTGGAGGCGTGAGATAAATGCCTTTTTCCTCGCGCATTCTACATAAATTAGCAAAAGGTGCTCTTGATAAATTCATAAGGAGAATTTTATATTTTTTATAACCTGCTGTTAGACTTTCAAACAAAAAGCTGAGGAAGAATTACAAATACAAGTGTAGCGGTATCTAAATAAAACCAGTACTTATACATCACGCGAAGAGGATCGTTTTGGCGTGATCGATAAAGTACTGGCGATGGGAACGGAAGGTGCCCAGTTCAAATCTACCTACATTTGGTGACGTTCTCTCATCTAAGCAAGAAAAATAAAATAACGAAATAAAAAAATAATGAGATAGAATAAAATAAATAAATAAACATGCTCTCTCTCCGTAACAAACAAACGAACGAGAAAGAAAAAAAAATCGTTTGCCACCTATCCATCTCACTGGTGGGAGAGTAGTGTAGCGGTATCTAAATAAAACCAGTACTTAGACATAACGCGAAGATGATAGTTTTGGCGTGATCGATAAAGTACTGGCGTTCGCGAAACGGAAGGTGCCCGGTTCGAATCTACCTACACAATTATGTCTTGTGGATGCTAAAAAGTGATAGCCCATTAAAAGAGGTTAAAAAGTGGACTTGCTTTTGAATCAAATAAGTGGTGACCCTCCCCCCTTATCTAAGAAGGAATAAAAAAGTGTGAGTGATAAAAAAAATATATATTGTGTGGAATTTTAGGAAGTTCATGTCTGATATTATGAGACGGTGATAAGGGTTTAAAATAATCAAATAAAATCCAAATGCAGAAGCATTCACTTTAAATATATATTTTCGTAATGTTAGTTGGCAACATTTTCTAGGTGACCCGAATGTTTTCTACTAGTAAATAGATCCTGGAGCGCTTGCACACAATCAGTGTGAGAGGTATCGTTCACTCAAAGGTTTTATTTTAATGTTCATTTAGATACATATTTCGTATAAGTCAAGACTATATTTATCGTCAGCAAAATGTTGTCTTTAAGATGTATATTGTTTCGAACATTTGGATCTCGGGCTAATTTAGTTAAGCCTTCTGCTACCAAAGTAAGACATCAGTATGCTTTTTTTCATTTCTCAAGACTTCTACTTGGTGAGAATACTACGGAAATAAAAATGCCTTCCTTATCTCCAACTATGACCGAGGGTACCATAGTAAAATGGCTGAAAAAAGAAGGCGATTCTATATCGCCGGGTGATGTTATATGTGAAATTCAGACAGATAAAGCGATTGTAGGCCTTGAAGTAGAAGAAGAAGGTGTTCTTTCTAAAATATTAATTCCTGAAGATACGAAAAATGTTCAACTTGGGGAAGTGATTGCTGTAATTGTAGGAGAGGGAGATTTTGAAACCGAGAAAGAAAAACCCATTCAAACACCAGTCGAAAGCTCTCCGCCAGTGGAAGCAGATGTTACTCATCCCAAGCCCATAAAAAGAGATTATCATGTGTGTGGTCCTTCAGTTAAAAAACTATTAACAGAGTATGGTATAAAATATTCTGATATTCCTGTCTCTGGACCAAAGGGTAATGTGTTGAAAGGGGATGTGTTACAGTTCATTCAAGACAAAAAGCTGAAGAAAGTCTCCATAAAAGTAGAAGACAAAGCCCCTAAGGTACAAGAATATAAACTGACTGAGGGAGTATCTCATATAGATATCCCAACTTCATCTGCAAGAAGAACTGCTGCAAAACAGCTGATTCATTCGAAAACTGCTATGCCTCATGCGTATATGAATGTGGATTGTACAATTAATAAGTTATTTGACTTTATTAAAACAATGAAGCAAAAGGGTTCAGAAGTTTCATTTAATGATTTCCTAATCAAGAGTGTTGCTACAGCTCTTCGTAAAGTACCAGAAATGAATATTATTAACTTAAATGGCCAAGTTAAACCTTTGAACACTATCAATATATTAATTACGATTGCTAATAATGATGGCTACCTAACAGCTACAGTTAAAAATGCTGATGACTTAACAGTGCAGCATATATCTGAACAAATGAATTCTCTTTCAGCACATGCCGATGGATGGAAAATAGAAAATGAAAAATTTCTTGGTGGCTCATTTCGGATTTCTAATCTTGGTATGATTGGAGTTTCTGAATTCAATGCTGTTATTTATCCTCCTGAAGTTGCAGTATTGACAGTTGGAACTGTCCAGTGTGGATTTGAAGAGGAGATGCCTGTACGCAAAGTGAGAGTGACTCTGTCATTTAATAATGAATTGATTAGTGAAAATGTGGCTGGTTCATTTTTAAATAATTTAAAGCAGTGCTTAGAAAACCCTCTATCCCTATGCCTTAGTTAAAAAACTCATAAAATGGAAAACTGAATGTTTTATTTACTAGTTATGATAAAAAGTTCATTGTGTATGATATCAAGGTAATAATTTACTCTCTTTACTGTTGATAAGTGGTAATCTAAAGAGACTTTCAAATAAGAAGTATGTCATTTCATGTATAAAATATTTTGTAGCTTAGACATGTTTCAATTCAGATGTAAGATTTTAAATTTATGACAAATTATTTCTTACATTTGCTAATTTTAGATTTAATATTCCCAATAGTTATTTAAAATTATCTAACTGCTATTAGCTTTTATTTTTCAAATAGCAAATTGATATTCATAATAATATTTTCTTAAAAATTTTGTAATGCTTGTTAATTCTTTTGTAGTAAAGCCCTAGTTTATACTCTACAGATTTTTTGGTACCCAATCACACCAACAGCTTATTTTTAAGTTCAATTGCTGTTGCTAGGCAAAACCAGATTGTTTTGAAATATAAAATAATATTTCATGAAAAAATAATGGGTTTCATCAATATAATTAATAAGAGTTGTAAAATAATTTAATTAAATCACAAATTATTATAAATAGAAGGAAAATTGTGGATTTTGTTAAAATAATAAGAATTATGAGATGGAATTTAATTAAATCATAATATTATTTCAAATAGAAAAAAGAAACCAGTAATTATACTTAGAAGAGTGGAGGGTAAAATCCTAGGAGAGCCCACACCCTTGGCGACAATACAAAAAAAGCGCCAAGCCAGAACAAGATGGTGCCAAGCGAAACCGACAATGGCGGCAAGTGAATATAGCGGGGTGGATGCGTAATGAAAATATATGTAAACAATACAGAAATTAAACATTTAAGATATAAAAACAGCACTTACTTTCTTACTGCTTATCTTTTCCGAGTGGAGTGTACAGCATAACAATAGATTTTTAAAAAGTCTTGAAGGTCTCATCGCTAAGTGAATGATCGTGTGAGCGCCGCCATTTTTATTCTGCGAGGTAATGATCGAACATACCTTCGGTGAGGCTGGTACAATTTCGAAGAAAGCGTTTTACTGTCGACCATGTTACATTTAGGACATTCATAACTCTAAGCAATCATTTCTTCCTTCATACAAAATTAAATCAATTCTTTCTAACCTTTCACATTCAACAAAGTAAAAAATTCTAAGATATATTCCTTCACACACGCAACCATTCCAGCCCGGTTCCCCCAAACAAAATGAAATTCGAAATGCCCGCCGACAAAATACGAAATTTCCAGAAATAGTTAGGTTTACCATATCTAGTGTATCAAAGTAGGGTTACCAAGATGGCACAATTATCGCCAACCGCAAATAATTCACGCCAAGGGTGTGGGCTCTCCTAGGACTGAACCAGAGTGGAGGATTGTCATTCTCTTACAGAATCACCATTTGGAACCATGGGTCATATATTTTTATTCATGCAGAAGTATTTTTACTCCCACTTTTCAGAGGTTTATAGATGCAAACAAATTGTTACTGGTCTTAGCACTGCTCTCTAAACCTTTTCATTCAATAAAAGAGAAAAAAAGAACCATTAGAATCACTTTGTTCAGCCATGGTTTTATGGAAAATTGTTGCATATAAAATAAGGAAAACTGTTGGAAATGATCAAAAACAGAATGATCATTGGTGAGGGAAAAAGTGGTATGAAGCCAGTTTTTAATAGGGTCATATTCTTTCCTCTGGGATAAGGACTGTGAGTTCGGTACATTATCTCACCAACATTTCATCTTGTGGCCAAATCAGTAGAGTCAACTAGATCCTGCCTACTTTTGCATTACATATTTCTATATTTATAGAAAATGCTACTAGTTTCACTCATTTTTCATTATTTGCTTAAGTTTAAATATCCATCATATAAATGGTAGAACACAATAAATAATCCTATTTTAATTTATTTTATCGAGCTTTGAGATAAAGAAAAAAATGACTCAAAAATATCAATTTTAAAGAAATAAACCAAAGAGTTTTGTGCAATATTGTGGGGAGAAAATTATTGGTTTTAAATTTTTTCTGACCTGGTATTGTTAAACATTTGTAATTTTTTAAATATTTGAAACTTGTGTGTTTAATATTTATATACCTATTTATTCTCTTTGTATATTATTTTTAATGTTATGGAATGTATTATATCTTGTAAAATTATATAAGAAGTGAAAAAATGTAAAATTTGTCTTGTTAATTTCTTTGTTAACTGATTTATGAGGAAAAAATGATTCATAATGCATTAATAAAATTGTTTTTCTTAAAACTTCTCTTTTCTTATTTTTTAAATGTGAGCTAAAACTTTCTTATCATGAAATAACTAATATTTTAGATACAACTGTGTATTTCATTATTTATCAATCTTAAAGTATAGTTTTAAAAAATTGACTGTCTATACAATGTGCTTGTTTTAGTTGGATACAATGACTAAATCCTTTATATTTAATATTTTATTTAGTTCTCAACAGTTTGATCAGTTCAGTAAACCAGTTAAAGACATTTGTAATCAGGGTTCGTCCAAAGGTGGGCCAATATATTTTTTTATCTAGTGAGAGACATCTTTAATGCAGCAAGTAATTTTTTAAATAAATCATTTAAATCCCACACCTATATTTAAGGGATTTTTTATATACATGTTGGGAGTAAAGGTATGTGTTGGTAACTTGCAAAGTTTGTATTTTAATTTGTTTTTTTCCCCATGTCTCAACAGAACTATATGGTGAAAGATGGTAAATTTAGTTTTAAAGAAAGTACAGTGTTTTATGTACCTTATTTTCCTGCTTTTAAAACATATTTAGGATTGAAAAGGAAAATGTGTAATTAGTTGAAATATTTTCATTATTTCAAGGTGAGTAAAACAAAAAAGGGATTAACCCCTTAACTGCCAATTAAAAATTGCCCAATCTGATCCCCAGTGCCATAGTTTTTCACAAAGTTATGTATGCAGTATATTGGAGGGGAGAAAAGGCATAAATAAACAAATTTTTATCTAAAATAAGTAATCCAAAGCCTTCAGTATAGCTTTATTGATAGCAGCGCAAGGAAAAAGATTGTACTTTAGAAAGACATATATATGCCAGCAGCAGTTAAGGGGTTAAATTTTCTTTTTTCATTTCATTTTATCAATGCTCATGTATTTACTCTGTTGTTCTATGGGCTTACTTTCATTATTAGTGTTTATAAAAAAAAGTAAAATAGTTGCAATATTTTTTAAGTGACATTTTGCCTTTTTCTTTCATGGTTTTTTTGTAATTAGCATTCTTATTAACCCAGTACTTTAAAAACAAATGTTTTTCTGGACCTCATGTTCATGTGTGATAGCCTGTGCTTTTTGACAGTATTATTTGTTAGACTTAAGTCACATATAAGAGAAATATAGAATACTAAATTTTGCTATAGAAAATGGGTTAGTATTCTATAATGATATGTAACTAAAAAATAATAAATTTATGGGGTCCTTTCCTTCTTGATTTTATTATGTGAAATGAAAATGCTTTATCTGTATCGTGTCATTAAAAAAAGTTAATTCCATTGGAGCAAATGAAAACTATCCTGGTTAATCTTTTGGTACTTATGCTTTATACCATCAACCAATTCATCAAATAAAAAGATGTTGCCAAATGCCATGATGTGCAGTCAATAGTGGAAAATTGTTTTCACGCATATACAAACACAATAATCTTGTTCAATCATACAATGACAACATCTGTTGGCGACATCTGTTGATTTGACAAAATTGGTCAATGGTATAATGTGTAGATCTTATAGATATGTACAGTCTGTGCTTTCTCTTAACTGAATTTTAACTTAAAATTCATTGTACAAATATTCACATTATGTGACAATTTTCCCTGTAATTATTATTCTACCCTAGTTATGTAATCATAAATGTTTATGGCTAACAAAAATTGAAACATAATATTAAAAAATACTTAGAATTTTTTACAATGTATTTAATTTTTCTTTATTTTAGCTGAAAAGGCACCAGGAAAACAAGTAAAATTATAGTAAACAAGAATTTATTTAATAACAATAATTTTGATATGTTTATAACTTTTATATAAATGAATATAGATCTCACTTTCCTTAAATATTTTCAAAATTTTTGTCAGATAGGATTCATTTTAAGAGATAAAGAAAAAAGTTTAGAAAATCTCAACAAAAAAAAAGTGGTATAATATGAAAAAGTCCTATTTTGTTCAACTGAAAGTTGAACTAAAAAAGTACTGTAAAATCCGGTGTATAACGCGCACCAATATTTTTAAGTATATTCGCCATATAACGCACACACCCTTTTTTACGAAGGAGCCTGAAATGTTCATGTGCAATGCTATATTCATTTATTCAAGATATTATCCCAAGATTATGAAAAAATGATATACTTCTAGAACTACAACACTTGTGTGTGATATTCATTAGAGAAATGTCATTTATTTTAAATAAACAATATTTCGATCTATGTAGAAGTCTTAATTTTTTTCTAGGCTCATCTTATTTTTAAAGCTCTCATTTTTATACCCGGCTTAATAATGCGCACCTGTAAACTTCGATCTTACTTTTTGTGTTAAAAGTTGTGATACCGCCCCCCTTTTGTGACCGTATCTTTGATTGTCAGCGTGAGCTATAGGTGTAGGGTTTGTAAAAGGATTAGACATTTTAAATTCTTAATATGACTTTATTAAAAATAGAACTTAAATGTCTAACAATTTAGATAAATTTAAATGAGTGAGAATCTATAATGAACAACACACACAATGATAGTTAAACCGAATCGCGTAATTTAGACCACTTCCTCTATTTGATTATTTATTACTACTTGCACTTCTAATAATATTACAATCTTAATATCAAATAATCAGTCCTACCTTAATCCCAAACTTAACTTCAATCTTTATATGGAAACGTCTGGGCGCGCGTGCAGTGGTATGCACCTTGTAGTAATGGCTGGGTTTCTGGGTAACTTTACGATAGGCTGTCAATTCACACTTGTATCTCCTCCAAACATAACATTCCCCAAATTGCCATCTTGTTTACTGAAACTTCTGTTCTTTTAAAAGCTATCTTATTTGCATTTCTTGTTCACATTTAGCTTCTTGGGTTTTGGTTGGAAAAGAGTTGCCATTAATCTTGGCCACCAAAGAACCCAGAGGTTATGTTAAAGAAAAGACGCGTGAGCCCATCACAAAGTGCAGGTTATACGCCAGATTTTACGGTACTTTTTATGTACCTTCTTATAAGTATTGAAGATTATTGATGTGTATTTATGTACAATTAGAATCTCTGACATTGTAGCATCCTCTTTTATTGGCCTAATTTCCACACAGTCCTGGAATTATATTCAATAATAGGATAGCTATTTAAAATGTAACTTGTAATATTAATTTATTATTTAGTTTATTCTCTTAAATTGCTCAGTTGCCTCCACTCAAGAGGGATGATTACTAAAATAACTACTGCGTACATAATCCACTTTAAGGTAAATTGTGAGAACTTTTTCTTTGATAGTATTATTTTATATTTATTTCCCTTGTGCTTTTTATTGTATATTTAGATATTCTCAAGTATATATTTTGGCTGAAAGAAATGTCGTTTGCCTTATAACTTCATAATTTAATTCAAGAATCCAGGTTTCTTTTTTATTACATTATTATGACAATAATTTATGATTAAACTTTTTAGATTGAAATAAATTCTAACATAAATCAAAAATTTCTGGTAATCGGAGTATGAGCATACCTAAAAAAATGTTAAATACCAGAAAAATTAATACCCAGTTTAAATCTCAAGTAATAGATTACTGAATTTATTCAATTTCCATGTTTTAAATCAAATCATATTTTAGGAAAAGTCATTAATGTAGATCTCTTATGTTAAATAAAATCTCTCTCATGTGACATCACTATGAGCAATAAGTAAGCCAACACATTAGCAACTTGTCAACAACAAGCATTCATAGCCCAAATAAATTAGCCCATTGTTTATCAAAAAGTTAAAATATTTTATTTAATGCAATGAGAGCTTGCTTTTGAATTGCCACATTTGTAATGCTATGTGATATTTTCTCTTTATTTTCTACAGAAAAATTACATATTATGGAATATTTCTAAATTTTAAAGACACTATTTTATAAACACATGGAATGCATGTATTACTACTTTACTAATTTGTATGAAAATTGGATCACTTTTTTGCCTGAAAATTTTATCTGCATTTGATTTGGGCTATTTGACATAAGACAAAAACAGTCTTAAGCCACAAGGAAATAATGTAGATCTTATGTCAATGAGTCAAGCATTGATCTAATTCCATTTTTTTACTAGTTTATACACATATATAGTCTTTTGAGTTAACCCAGAAGTGTCCAAAAAGTCCTTGATTCAGAAATAAGGCAGTGTATTATAGTTAATTTTCTAAATTTGAATTGTGAAAATTTGTATGGAATTAAATTAACTTGATAATATCGCATTTTTAACGACTTATTTGTAAAATAAAGTCTCATAAAATCCTACAAGGTAAGTAAATTTTGAGTCATATTCACATAAAAAGAGAGACATTTATTCTGTTGAGTAGATTTATTTCCAAAACAGCTGTTAAAGAATTATATATATGTGTATGTGTTGTACTTCAGAAATATATATTATTGATGAGAAATCTGTACTAGTGTATGTAAGATAAAGGTGTTTTACAATTTGTGATTTACTTCACTGAAAATTGCACTTGGAGTTTTAATAAAGTTAAAACTTGGAAATTTTTAGTTTTTATTGTATTAATTTTAGTTATTTTTTACACTATCTTGAAATAACCATTTCTCTTTTTTTTTTCTTTCCTTCTGAAAAGAATTATAACCTGGATCCACAAAAAGCATGTTAAAAGATTTTTTGAAGAGAATAACATATTTTTTCTCTTTAATTTGGGGTAGTTTTGGCAGTTATTTTAATATCTGTGGTCCCACTTTATACTTCATTGTCTTCTCCTTTTGGAGCTTTCTTTGAGATAAATGGATTAAAGTTCTGTATAAAGATTTGTTGTGTAAAATAATGGAGACTACTGCATTTTAAAAGGAGTGTAATATCAAAAGTTCGAACTTAACATGAAGTTTTTTGAAAGAGGCTCAATTCAAGTGTGGACTTTATCAGCTTGACTGTAGTTCAAATTTAAGATGCAATTTGTAAAGCTGGTAGCTTATGATTATGCCAAGATGGGATCAGTTCTCATATGATATAATATGTAAGAATCATTTTTTCATTTAAGATCTTTCTTTCATAGGGTCAACTGTTCAGTTGGCCTGGTAACAGTTTTTATACAGTCCATACCTTTAAAGGCCCTTTAAGGCGATAGTTGCAAATCGTTTTTCATAACTCTGTGGAGGAGTATACCCAAAACACATAATTTTCTTTGAATAATGAATTTGATGCCTCTGATCTAGAGTGATGTTTGAATAAATTTCGAAATGGATCTCTAGACAGCAACTTACTTACACAAACTGAAACTAGGTGATCGTTTATTCTGTATCTGTTTCTTTTAAATTTCACTGTGGAACACAATGGAAATTTTCTTTCATTTCATTTTTTTGAAGATTTTTAGTTGTAAAATTTTCTTTTCAATAAAATTTATTGATGTATTGTTTTCTGCAACTGAGAGAAAAAATTGTATTATTTGGCTCCATTGAAAACTACCTTTGTTAAGGATTCTGATGATTTTTTTCCTTCAAAACACTTTATAGTTATTTAAAAAAATTTTCTAACCTATGGATCAGCATTGACTATTTTCAATAGTATATGAAATATTTATATTCACGTGATATTTTAATGAAAATGCATTTAAAAATTTTTTAAAAAAATACGCTTGAATACTTAAATTTTAACTATATATATAACTACACAATAATGGATTGATTACTTATTAACATGGCGCTTTGAAGCAATACGAGGCCTGTTGGCTCGGGAATTGTGTAATTAAAATGAATCAAATTACAAAGCATTGTTATATAGTGATTTAAATATTAAAATGATAGAAATGAAAATGTTTCTTTTTTAATCAAAAGCTGTTAAGAAGAGAAACTATAGTGTACAAGTTCTTAAATTGGATATTGTTTAGAAGAATTCTAAAAAAAAAAAAAATATTTGCGGTTAACTCGTAATTTTCCTCCTCTCCAAATTCACAAGAATACAGCTTTACAAACCCTTTAAATTTACATCCGTCGGGTTGTTGAATATAACAATCAAAATTGCTTATTATCTCTATCATTATTAGTGACAAAATTAATTTAAAACTTTAATGGAGTTTTCTTTTGAAAATATTTTGTAATATTTCATACAAAGATTACAGGCAATCGGTCCATCAAAAATAGGATATCTGGTTGTAAGCCATTCAAATAGTAAAAAAAAAATGTGCTCTTCAAACCTTTGAAAAAATTTTTCTGATTGCAGTATTTGATTGCCGCATTGATTTCTTTTTGCAGTATTCCTCTAGAATTGATTTCCTATACGAAAGACATTTGGAATTTAACAAATGCAAACATTTAAAACAAAAACTTATGGGCCTAAAGTTAGTTCGTTATTTTTCTAGCTTTCTCTGTAAGTCTATGGACAAGACAGTCATTTGGGATCTAAATGATACTATAGAAGTCTAAACTTAAAACTTTTTCAAAATTTTGCTTGTGCAGATTATCCATGCTTCATTTCTGCTGTTTGACAAAACGGCTTCTGATTACAACACCAAGGCTTATAATCATCAAATGTTCCTAAGAAGTTCAAACTTTAAGAAAATACATTTCTGTAGCAAATTTCTTGCACAGAGTGTTGAAATCACTTAAAACAAAGTTCTTTGGTATATGCAAGTGTTTTTCCTCTATCAAGGTGTCATTCTTCTCATTTGACCATGGTTTAAAATGACGAGGTCTGTCGCCTATTGCCCTCGTGTTGCCTTAATGTGCGGCGTGAATAAGCAAGCAATTTCTTTTACAATATCCTTATAAGCGACGTATTAGCTATTCCTTTTTTGTAGAAACCATTTATAACAATACAAAAAGTAACCGAAGAGTTTAAATTAAAATTTGTTACAATTACCTATTATATGTACATTTTTAATCTACACTGCTGGTCACCGTAAATGAAACACCCTGAAGGAAGCATGCAAATAACATGAAATTTACAACATGCATTAGCAGAGGTGAGATATGCAAATGATTAGAATTTCAGCGCATACACACATCACGCGCGCCTGTGGCGCCCCCTCTAAGCGCTATTTAAGGCTTGGAGATTTGGACCATTTCAAGTTCGGCAATTGTGGTTTTTTCAAAAAAGATCAGTTATGTCTCGTAGAAAAAAGCGATCAAATTTAGATTAAGTATCCGAGTTCGACAGAGGAAGGATAGTGGCCTACTGATATTGTGGATTATCTTTCAGGGAAATCGGTAGTCGTGCTGGAAGAAACCAAACAACTGTAATGCGGATATGTGACCGTTGGATGCTGGAGGGTACGACGGACCGACGTGGTCGATCGCATCCACCTCAGTGCACCACTTCCCGTGAGGACAGGCAAATTGTACGCATGGAAGTGACGGATCGCTCAGTCACATCACGAACCATAGCACAGCACATTGAATCTGTAACGCATCATTTAGTGTCTGCGCGTACCATTCGACGCCGTTTACAGCACTGTGGTCTGTCCGTAAGACGTCCATTGCTTGGTCTACCCTTGACGCAGAACCACAGACGTCTCCGCCACCAATGGTACGATGAAAGAAGGATGTGGGCGGCAGAATGGAATGAAGTTGTCTTTACTGACGAGTCACGCATGTGTCTGCAACACCACGATGGTCGGATTCGAGTCTGGAGACACCGTGGAGAGAGGATGCTGAACAGCTGCGTTATGCAATGCCACACTGGTCCTGCACCGGATATTATGGTATGGGGCGGTATTGGATATCACTCTTGCACTCCTCTAGTACGCATTGTCGGTACTTTAAACAGCCATCGCTACATCTCCAAGGTGTTGGAGCCAGTTGTCTTTACTTACCTTTAGGGCTCGGCCACAGCCATATTTCAACAGGATAATGCACGACCACACGTGGCACGCATTGTCCAAAGGTTCTTCGTCAATCACCGGATTGAATTGCTTCCCTGGCCGGCTCCCTCTCCGGATCTTTCGCCGATAGAAAACATGTGGTCCATGGTTGCTCAACGATTGACCCAGATTACACCCCCAGCTGCCGTACCAGATCAACTTGGGCAACGTGTGGAAGCTGCTTGGTCTGCTGTATCCCAAGAACACATCCAAAGTCTCTTTGAATCAATGCCGAGGCGTGTGGCAGCGGTGATCTCCAACAATGGCGGCTACTGATTCTGGCAGGAACCACACTTCACAGAAATCTATAAATTTAATCCTGTGATACACTTGGTCAACATGTTATCTACATAATAAATTTTGTTGTGCTATCTCTTGTTTTTCTTGGTGTTGCATTTACGGTGGCCACACACACAGCAGTGTATTTGAATGTTATAAACAAATTATAGAATTGATTTAAAATAAGTGTATTGGATGAATCCTCTTTTTTTCATTAGCTAAAATATAAATTCTTTTAATCTATTCATTAATTATAAATAGATTCATTTATCGCTTTGTTACAGGCTGATGTACGCTATCATATATATTACACATTTATTTGCATAGACATTGAAAAACTTAATTTTTGTGCCCCAACGAAATAAACTCGATTGGAAGATGATGCCAATCTCTTATTTGAACTTAAAAGCGTTCGGAAATTAGATGGTATTGTATGTGAAATGTGAGAGAGAGAGAGAGAGACGTAAGTTGCAGGGCCCCTTCTCTGTACAGTAGTATCGGTAAATTGTGTGCTAAATGGAATTTTTTTTTTTTTGTGCTTACCCAACACCTCCTAGATCAGGGGTGTCCAACCCAAATGACCTTGCGGGCCATTTCAGAAAAACATTATGAACTCGCGGGCCGCATATAAAAATATGTACCATTATATCAAATTTGGAAACAAAAAAATATTTATTGGATTTAAAATTTAAAACAATGAATTATTATTGTTTTCATTATTTTTCATGTTTACAGACATAGATAATATAATAATGTTTATATAATATAATAATAAAATGATCAAATGATGTTTAAAATATTACAGTTGCCATTTTCTTGAAAATTACGGAGTTCCTTTTAAATTGATCTTTCGTTACTCATTGTTAAAATTTGATTGTTCTGTCATCCTCAAACGATTAAGTATACATTGCCTTTTATCTTAACCGTCCTGAATAATTTTTTTTAAACTTTAAAAAACATCTCTGACTGCCTCTTGCTTTTTGGGCTCACCAAACAGAAAAGGAGAAGAAATGAAAGTCGCACGCAGAGAGAATCATGTACCATCCATAGTAAAGGATATGCGTAATGCAATTCGGAATTTATTAAAAAAGTAATTTATTATAGTAAAATCAAACGTAACTGTTTGATAAAATAAAAATCTATTTTAATCTAAAGGACGTTTCTATTATCAAAAAGGATTTATTTTAAAACAAGAACAGTTAACAGGCAAATACACACACATGTAGATTTATATATATATATATATAAATTTCCCCTTAAATAAATTTCAAAATGAAAAAACTTTAAAAACCTGATATTTAAAATTTTTTTAAAAAGAGTCGGTGGGCAGCAACTTACGTACTGGCGGGCCGCGTGTTGGACACCCCTGTCCTAGATGATACAAGGCCTGGCGACTGGTTTGTTATGTCACTACTAGTAGGGAGAGATCGTCCATTGCCTACGGAGCTTCTCTGATGCATTTTTTTAATACTTTTTGTTATTAAAACAAATATACTTACAGGAAATTTAAAAAATTAGTAAATTAATCATTAAATTATGTTTTTTATGTACATAAAACATAAGAGTAAATATTAGTTTACCCATTTAAATAATAATTGCAAGTATATGATTATCGATGTATTTACTATGAACGCATTGCGATGAACATAAACACATTTATTAAATTGTAGCAAATTATAAGAACCTTTTGTATTCGAATATGTATTTTTTACAAAACTTATGCTTATATATATATTTCTTAGCTTTAAAATATATTTTCTTATTTTTTTTTTCAGATTAGTTACAGAGAGGGAAATAAAATTAGAAATAGTTATCAAAACAAAAAACGACATACAAATTTAGAAACAATAACTTTATTGATATCAAACAAATACAATTACAACATAAAGTATTATTAAATAAATTTCAAATATATTTGTAGATAAATCTATACCTATATATATATATATATATATAATTATATAATTATAGATATGTACAGGAAAATAAATATACACATAAAAATATATAGATTAAACAGTTTATTTAGCTGTTTGTCACAGTTACTTTTCTTTCCTTAAATTTTTAGTACTTTTTATCTCAAAAGTAGTTATTCAATGTTACAAATGTAGACTAAATGTGTTTTAAAACTTTATTGGTATCAAATTAATAAACGAAAGCTCTTGCTGTCTGCAATAACAGCATGAAAAATTACCATTAAATAAGTTGACATAAATATTTTTTGTTAAACCTATACATATATGATTTCAGATACATACATGAAATTAAATATATACACGGAAACATTACACAGTTTATTTAGCTGTTTGTTAGTTACTTTTCATTGCTTAAAATGTTTTCCCTCCAACAATAGTTATTCAATTATGCATTGCTACAATGTAGATTAAATGTTTTAAAACTGTTGGTATCATGCACAGTAATAAACAAAAATTCACTCTTTGCAATAACAGCATTAAAAATTACCAAAAAATAAAGTTCCCATAAATAACAATATAACGAGTTATTGTAAAATAAGTTATATATATATATATATATATATATATATATAAATATCCTAAGCACAAAAATGTAATTAATTTAGCTAATAAATTAGGGTATTTTTTTCGAGAAAAAAAAAAAAAAAAAAAAAACCCGACAAATTCAAAAACAGTAAATTTATTGGTATCAAATACAATCACAACATTAAGAATTATTAAATAAATTTCAAATATATTTTTCGAGAAAAATCTGTTCTATAAAATTATAGATATATACATCAAAATAAATACACACACACATAAAAATAGATTACACAATTTATTTAACTGTTGTTACAGTTACTTTTCTTTCCTTAAATCTTTGGTACTTTTTCTCCCAAAAGTAGTTATACATTAATACAAATGGGAATTAAATATGTTGTGTGTGTAAAACTTTTATTAGTACCATGCATAGCAAACTCTTTGCAATAACAAGCATTAAAAATTACCAAAAATAAAGTTCCCACAAATAACAATATAGCAAGTTATCGTAAAGTAAGTTAAAAATATTTTTTAAATAAATCATACATATATAAAAGCATAGATATACACCTAAAAAAATAAATATATATATAGAGAAAAATAATGCACCCACGTACATAAAAGTAATGTAATTAATTTAGCTAATAAAGTATGTATTTTTCTTTTCTTTGTTTCAACTTTTTTAATATTTTTTCCCTACAATAGTTATTTAATAATGCATTTGTAGAAATGTGGATAATATGCTTTAAAACTAGCTCAGAAGAATCATCATTGTTACAAGGTTCATAAAAAAAATTCATTTGAATTTATCAAGCTAATCGATATTTCTGAGGCAATTTGACGTTGATTATTTTGTTTAAGGAACATATTTTCATAATCGTTAGAAAGAAGTTTCTGAACTATTATATAGTTGTAGAGCACTGATGTAACAACATCTGGAGAAGGGCACAATAAACTTCCTCTGTGTGTGTCTAAGTTACGTATTAAATCATATAGTTAGAATTTAGTTCAAAAGATTTATTAAGAACAAGTGATTTGGAACAAAAGTCCCATTTTAATTTTTTAAGTGCTGCTCTAGCACAAATACCAGCTAAATATGTTAAAACAGGTAGATACGGCTGAGCATCACGAAAATCTTTTTCAGATAGTGTAATATTAAAATTATGCGATACTGATGACTAAATGATTTCCATTACACAAATCTTCCAAATTTATGTCTTTTAAGTTAAGCTGGTCATATGTGTTTGAAACCAAAGTTAGAGGTAAAAAAATTTGCATTCTTCTACTTCATAAAGCTGTCGAATTGATATTAAATATTGAGAACCTGAAAGTGTTCTATATTTCCCAAAACGACTTTCTAACGCACCTTTTTGAATTTTTCCGGGAAGAAAATACTGAAATTTTAATTCGTTAATGCAGTATTTTGACATTTCAAGTAAAGCGTAAGTGGTATGAATAAAAGCAAGATGTGTTTCTTTAGTAAGGGTGCCAGTATTACAATCTTTTCCCTTCCATGAGTCTAACCATGACAAAATTTTATGCAAGAATTCACATGTTTGGTTGTCTGGAGATAAAGTAATCGGTTGCTGATAAGGATCAAGTACAAATGTTGTGCTTGTAAAGGTGTTTTAACATTAACTACTTTTCACCATGTACAAATTAAAGAAATAAAAATTGATGTTGTTTCATAACTAATTAGTTTATGTTGCTCTCTCTCCTAATAGTTGAAGCCCCTGAATAACAAAGTTATTAAATATCTTAAGCACAAGTTTCACATTTTGTTTTTCAAGATTTATAGGACATAAAGCCTTCAAAGTTAAACCTTAAGCAAACTTTACTAAATTATTACTTTCTATGTCATATAGTTGTTTAAGTGTAGAGAAATTTGCTTCTAATAATGGAAACTTATTATGATCTTCAAAATCTGGAAAATAAAAACATTGTCCTGCATTTCTTTTTTTTTTTTTTTTTTGATTAATCCAATTGTTACGAATGCATTTAAAAATGTGTACTGAATCAGTAACAAAAAATAAAGGATTGGAAGAATCAGAAGGATCTGGATACACAATGCTAAATTTGGGAAGAACAAAAAAGTTGGTCATTACTTTTCGATTTATAGAATTATTGTCAGAAACTACACCTATAACTTTGATTCCTATACCATCAAGTTCTACGATAGTTATTTTAATAACAGCAAACGATTTTTCTCCATCGATTTTTTTCACCAGCATTATATGAACTACTTTTTTAAGAGGAGAAAGAAGACTTTGAATCATGAACACATATGCTGAAGTAGCAGCTTGTTCACTGTTATATGCCATCCCAAGAATATTACCCCCTTTAAAATCTAAATATGGCTTTAAATGGATTTTGTCAAGCATCAGTATGACAGTTTTGTCAACAGATTTTAGGATGTTTACTTTTTTTTTCATGTATGCTAGAAAGTTTTCGTTTGACTGTTCTGTTTGAGGTTTAGCTTTTAAAGATGAATAAAATTTGCGCAAAGTTCTGAGATGGAGAATATTGAGATATCCTGAATTTCTTAAAAATTTATAGGCATGAGGAGATATGGATTGTAATATATACAAAAAAGAAAAAAAAAAAAACATCATTTCAGAGGAATATCTAAAAGAAAACTTGTTACTGGTTAAAAATTTGCTTTGGTCAATTAAGAAATGGAGTGCAATTTTTTTATCATCATCTAAATCTGAAAACATACTTTCTAAAAGATTAACAATAAAACCAAATGTGTGCTATAGGAAAATCATGGGAGCTTTTCATTTCTACTCTGAGACCCAGTTCATGTAATATTTAATTTACAACAATAGTATTATTAACTTTTACAGGAAATTTTTACTTACGAAGTTGATTTATCATTATTTGACTTATGTGAATTGTTAAATCTAAGTCTTTATTTATAATCACTGATGCTTTAATAACAGGATATATTGTTGTGTATAGCATCATAATTATTACTAGATCTTTTTTACAAACAACAGTCCATATGTCCTGAAGCTCCTCTGCATTTGAACTCTATACTAATTCTGGAAACGACGTATGGTTTCTTTTTTTTTCAAATTCTTCCTTGGAAATAATGCTTGCTTGGATTGAGCGTTGTAAGTGTTCATTTTCTAATCTTTGCAGTCTCTGCTCAGGACATTCTCGAGCGCGATTCCTTAGTGAGAAAGATATGTGGGGAAATCTTTAAAAATTGTTGGCACAGCTAAATTTTGTATTCTGAAGCGCTTTAAGGGCACACATATCTTCTCTCCAGTCTTTTCGTCATAAGCTTCGGTATATCTTCGTATTGCATCATCCGAAAAGTGTAATTCACAAACCTATAAAATTAAATATATATATATGTATATATTGTTTTGCATCAACAAAAAATATTTGTTAGAATTAAACAAAAATTTCTCTGATAATTTAATTTTTTTAAAATTTTGAATGGAACTTTTGTTGGAAATACCAAAATAATTTTGATATAACAACAAAAAAAATTTTGGCAACACTTTTGTGATAAGTTGTGGAAAAGTGTGGAATGTTGTTTTAGTTTCACCAACAGACATATTCTTGAGGACAGCACATTTATTTACTATGAACATGAAAATTTTTTAAATAAAAGGTCCCACGCGGGTAATAATTCAAAATGGCCACCGAGAAGCTTTCTCTCTTCTATCCTAAAAGAACACATTCTTACCAGAGGGGTGCACAGTGCGCCTCCTGGTGAAGGGAGGAAACACTACACCCTCCACACAAGATTGATGTGTTACACATGATACTCAATCTGATTTTAAAGCATAAAATAATATACATTCATATCATACACTAATATACAAGTAACTAGCATTACCTCACACATAAAAAAATATGAAAAATATGTATATATAAGAAATTACACAAAACTAAATTTAGAATACCATTTTGATATGATTAATTATACCATAATAATCAAGAAAATTGATATTTAAGGAATTCACAGAATAAACAACATTAATCTAAAAAAATATTATTCGACAAGAAACACATCAGCATTTTTTTAAAAATGTAGACACACAAATAATATAATGAGATACACAAAATGAGATAAAGAAAATAATTATTCACTAAATCTAAAGTTTTCTTTTTAAAATTGAAAAGCACATTTGTTACACCAATCGGGAGAGTGCATCAGCATGAGACATTTTCACACCAGGACAATGTTTGATTGTCACATTGAACTTTTGTAGTGCAAAAGCCCATCTTTGTAACCTCGCAGATTGTAGTGCACTTTTTGTTAAGTAAGGTAAAGGGTTATGATCAGTATAAAATTCAATTTCAGTCCCAAATACCCATACTTCGAACTTTTTTAAGCTCCACACAATCGCAAATGCCTCTCGTTCAATAGTTGACCATGACTGTTGAGTCTTGCTTAATTTTTGACTTGAATAAGCAATTGGGTAACACTTATCACCACATTTTTGTGAAAGGCAAGCAGCTATGTCAATTTGCGATGCATTTGAATGAATGGTATACGGTTTATCAGGCACTGGAGAGTACAGCTAAGGTGCTTCCACTAAAGCCTTTTTAAGAAGATGAAAAGAGGAATCATGTTTTTCAGTCCATGGGATGGAATCAGGTACTCTCTTTTTAGTGAGTTCTGTCAATGGGTACACAAGTTCTGAATATTTAGGAATATATTCGCGATAGTAATTACACAGTCCAAGTACACTACGAAGCTCCTTCTTCGTTTTATGCACTAATAAGTTGTTGATAACTGCAGTCTTTTCGGGATCTGGTTCATGCTTACCAGAACCGATAATATGACCCAAATATTTAATTTGAGTTTTTACAAAGGCACACTTTTTTAGATTCACAGTGAAATTTAAATCAGTATCCAGATGAAAAAGATGTTCTTCCCAATTTTTAGAGAAGATTGCGATGTCGTCGATGTTGGCCAGTGAAAATTCTCTATAACACGATAATGCTTTGTTCATTTCACGCTGAAATGTAGCAGATGCATTTTTCAAACCCAAACTCATCACCTTGAAACGGTACTGTTGCCGATGAGTCTTGAAAGATGTAAGATTTTTGCTGTCTTCCGCCATGGGTATGGCCCAATACCCCTTCAAGAGATCTAACGTTGTGATGATATTGGCTCTTCCAATAGAATGTATGAACTCCACTGCATCTTCCATAGGAAAATCATCAGAAACACTCTCCGAGTTAAGAGCTCTGAAGTCAACGCAAAGTCGCATCTTTCTTGTTAACGCAAACAATTGGATAGGCTATTTCTGCGTCAGATTCTTCAATTAAATCAAGTCGCAAAAGCTCCTCTATCTGCTCATGAACTTTAATCTTCAAGGACTCTGGGAGGCGATATACGAACGGCTTTTTACGTTCAATGTTCGGCTTTAAGCGAATTCGATGAGTCCCTACTTTGGCTATTTTCACATCACTTGTGAATAGTGTTTGGTGTTTTAGAAGAATTGCTAGCACTTGTTCTCCCTCAGTCTCCTTCAGATGATTCAGATCGGTTTCATGTAGATCTCTTTCAGATGTGGACCTCGATAAATTAGGAGTGGGATGGATTTCTCCGAATTCATGGTCATTTTCAAAAATAACCCCAACTACAAGTGCAAGAGGATGATACTTCCTGATCTTATTCACGTGAACATGTCTGAAGTTAACGAATTGTTAGGATAACGCTGAGTCATGTTTATCTGTTTTCAGCTTACTTTTTTACTCTTAATGTCATTCTAATAGTTCAGAAATCAGCTAGTTTTTTTTGTTGTTGTTGTGAATGTGTTTTGCATTTTGTATCTCACACACATATTAATATACATAATAACCAATAAATGGTTGCTTATGTCCATATTTACATTGACTACCAGCTCTATATCATAATGGGCTGTCTTTGCAAACACACAATTAATACTTTAGGTACTTTCGTTGTTTCTGTGAAAAGGTATTTAGTAAATGACACAAAAATATTTGTTTGCAATAGCAAAAACACTAGGCACTTTTTGTCTCATTGACAATGCTTGTTTTGGGCTCATTTTTAAAAACATAAATTTTATTAGGGCTACAAAATATTTATTTCATAAATAAAACACCTTTATCATTATAGATAAATAAAAATGAATTGCCAATGTTTATTTAAGAAACTCACATGAAGAAAAAGAAACGAGTATATATACACATTTTCACAAAGGTCTTACCGAACAACCTATTAAATTATTAGTAGACTTTTAAAATTAAGATATTATTACAATTTCCATAAATAGAATAAAGTTAAATAACTTACCTTCGAATACTTTGATGGAGCAAAATCTTTTCTTGAAATGACTTGCATCCATTTTTTTCGAAGAGAGTCCTCTTTTGGGAATCCAACCATTTGTAATATCCCAGTACCTTTATAATTGCTATTGCAATTCGGTACAACGCATGTGTAGACCATTTTTTTATGATCTTATCCAGAATCGTCACAAATAATTTGAAAACCTGCTATAAAAATGTTGAGAGCTGCGAACCACTCAGGAACAACAACCAAAATGACGTAGGCGAGTAAAGTGAATTTCAAATCAGGCGGGATTTCTATACCTACTATATGTGACGTCACAAACCTCTCTCATTTCAGTCGCCAGGTCTTGTATCATCTTCGACAGTGATCCGCAACCCCCTGTCTGGGGATCAAATGGTGCCGGGCCGCTTAAAGAACATTAAACTATTGCCATTTTATTTGAAGTGGTGCATTTCCCTCGGATTTGAGCAAAATATGGCGGAAAAAATGGCGGATTTCTCCCGGAAATCACTTTATATTCCACGTTAAATCACTTTTGTTCATTTTTAGTGTATCTATCTTTTATTCTGAAGGCATATTTCAATGTAACTAAATTAAAATTGTTAAATCAAAACAATCTAAAATATAAACAATCAACGTGTCCCACCCTCAGCGGGCAGCGGTAAAATTATCAAACGTTGACCGGTCCGCAGCGATAAAAAGGTTGCGGAGCACTGATCTAGGAGGTATTGGCTTACAACGAACAATCGCATTCACTAAGGAATATTTAAATATAAATATATACACACACACACAAATGTGATTGTACTGTAATGTGAGTTGAACTACAAACGTCTTTGTAAAGCAGAAATAAAAATGATGGCATGAAACTCAAATGATGTAGCGGGGTCTATTTTGTATTGAGTCGGGGGCCGCATGTTTTTAACAAAATCAATAAAATACGATTTTTAAAATTATTATATTATATATTTATTAGACTCAATGACAAGTTCAATGCATTTTATAATATACATTCATGGTCGTTTCATATTTCATGTTAGTTTTACACAATCAAACTATAAATATTTCATATTTTTTATAAGAAAACAAAATAGTTATAATAAGAAATACTGTTTAATTTTACTTTTTATAAGATATTTTGCATCGCTTTTCACAAAACAAGTCATCAAAATTTAGTTGAATGTGTTAAGATGATAAAACTTTCACATATTTGATGATAAATGTTGATCGGGGTCACACACACACACAATCTTGACTTTTCTGAATTTTTATTATTTTTCATTAAAGAAAATAGTTGCTCACATAAATCAGTTCTACGGAACATATTCATCGAATGCGTAATAAACGATAACATTTTAGGAAAACGATCTACAGATAAATATGTATAAAAATCTGGAATTTCAAATTCTATACATTTTTGCTTCAACAAAGAATTGCATTGGATTTCAATTAACTCAATTTGTAAGTTTTCGTGTACAATTTTAATATTGATAGATAGGGATGAAGTAAAAATATGGAAATTGCAATTTATAGCTTTTAAAATCGGAAAATCTTCGATTGAATTCCGTTTCTATCAATATAGTTTGTTAAGCCTATTCTGTAAATTTTAATTTAGGTGATTTAATCAATAAATAGTCAGGTCTAAAAGAGAGAGAGTAAAACAAATTTTCTTTTTCTCTTTGTTTTTGCCGACTTAAATTTTTTTTTATTTGAAAGCGTTAGCGTTTCTTCAAATAGCGCTGTAACATGATTTTGCTTGAAGCTTATAATATTAAGTTTACTTATAATATCTAAGAAAGCCAGCCCCCTCTCCTCCTCCTCCTTTATCCATTGTCTAGCTTTTAATTCAGCACATTCGCAGCTGTTTATTTCTAAGAAAATTATTGTTTCATTCAACGAAGAATCATTTTGACATTTGATTATTCAAAAGCCATTGAACTTCCGTATCCATTGTATTGATCGGTACATTCACATTCTAAATCATCCATCTTAAATCTTTGCACTATATCTTGATCGCCTTGTGTTTCTTAAACTTTTAAAAAAATAAAGGTTGTAATGTGTAAGGTAGAGTTTCTGAAATCACTGTAGTCCTCCAAGTAGAGATGGAGGAAAAGAAATAAATGTCGCACACACAAAATGCATCTTGGTTCCACGTAAATAAATGCATTTAAAATTTAATAAAAATTAATTTATTATAGAAAAATTAAATGAATTTTAAAAAAATATTAAAAATAACTTTTTATTTAAAATTTATTTCTATTGTCAAATAGGATTTCTTTTAAAACAAGAATAGGTAACTATATTTTTAAAAAAGTTGATATCAAATAAATTTCAAGATGGAAAAGTTTTAAATGTTTAAAATTTTTAAAAAGTCTCGGCGGGCCGCGTTTTTGACATGCCTGCGCTATTGTATTACTCTTCCTTAGGATGTTTCTTTTGTAAAATTTTCAGAGTTATTATTATTTTTTTTAACTTGCTGGAATTTAAGGAAAACTCGAAATAAAGATTACTGTAATTTAGCGTCATTATCGTTCTGTTCTTACAGTAACAACGAATCCAGTCGTTTCATTGAAAACTTTGTTACGTTAGAGTTTATTGTGTTTAAATTGATATTTTAGACTGCTGTATTATAACTAAATATATTTATATTCACAATAGTCGTAATGACGTAAAGAATAAAATATTTCCTATTACTACAAATGAAGTAGATGCAATGATAGACAAAAACAGTGGTTATATTTAAACGTTTTGAAAAATGTTTCGAACGATCAATTTTATCTTTTCGTTGTGCCAATTATCAAGAAAATATACATACATATATTTTTAGCAAGAAGGGGATGAATTTACATTCGTTGAAAATAAAATTATCACACTACTCCCTCATTAAAAATATGAATTATTTTCCGAATGAAATTTAATCTTTTATACAGAAAATTTCAGTGTCTAAAAGAAAACAAAAAAAACAAGGCTTTTAGGAGCATAAGTTTTGTGACGGGCTCACGGGTCTTTTCTTTAACATAACCTCTGGGTTCTTTGACGGCCAAGATTAATGGCAACTCTATTCCAACCAAAACCCAAGAAGCGAAATGCGAATAAGAAATGCAAATAAGATAGCTTTTAAAACAACAGAAGTTTCAGTAAAATGAATGGCAATTTGATGAATATTGTGTTTGGAGGAGATACAAACGTGAATTTACAGCCTATCGTAAAGTTACCTAAAAACCCAGCCATTACTACAAGGTGCATACCGTTGCACACACGCCCAGATGTTTCCATTTAAAGATTGAAGTTAAGTTTGAAATATGGTTGTGATATGCCCCCCCCCTTTGGTGACCATATCTTTGATTGCCAGCTTGAATTAGAGGTGTGGGATTCTCAAAATGAAGAGACATTTTAAATTCTTAATATAACTTTATTAAGAATATAACTTAAACCTCTAACAATTTAGATAAATTTATATAAGTGAGAATCTATAATGAACCACAAACACACAGTGATAGTTAAACCGAATCGCGTAATTTAGACCACTTTATCCAAATGATTATATTATCCGCCTCTACTCTCACTTCTGATAATAATATAAGTTCTAATATCAAATAATCAGTCCTACCTTAATCCAAACTAAGATTCAATCATGGTATAGAAACGTCTGGGCGGGCGCGAGTGCAATGGTGTGCAGCTTGTAGGAATGGCTGGATATCCCAGTAGCTTTACGATAGGCTGTCAATTCACACTCGTATCTCTTCCAAACATAACTTTCCCCAAATTGCCATTCTGCTTACTGAAACTTCTGTTCTTTTAAAAGCTATCTTATTTGTATTTCATATTCGCATTTCGCTTCTTGGATTTTGGTTGGAAAAGAGTTGCCATTAATCTTGGCCGTCAAAGAACCCAGAGGTTATGTTAAAGAAAAGACGCGTGAGCCCGTCACAATCCCCTCCAAGAAGCAAAACGTGATTTATTCGAGTGTCTTAATGGCCCTTAAGAAATTACGTGCCTAAATTTTTATTTCTTAATCTCCTCACTTTCCAAGTTTTATTTAAATTTTAACTTTGAATCCTCATTTTAACTATTAATTTTCAATATTCAACTTAAAATTTAATTTTCATTATTCATCTTAAATTTAATATTTAATACTCCTTAATTTAAACTCTTTACAGCCACAATAAATTTTACTCAATTAATTAGACCAACATTAACAGTTATGCATTTTAATCATGGTAGATTCTCACTTTTACAACAGATATGGGTATGTTCCATCCGGGCTACGGGACCGGGAAAAACCCATCTAAGACTTAGATGAGAGAACGAGGGGTCCACATACCTCTCTTAACTAACTTTAATCTACTTAAATGGTACTTAAAAACTATTACTATCTTCCTTCTTTACATGTCTCATCCATCTTGTCGGATTTACATTGATAAATTTGCTTCTTTTTACAATCTAACATATATTATATCCATCCTGTCGGATTTACAAGGTGAAAACAACTGCTTCCTATCCAGAATTCAGGGTCAGTCACCCTGATTTTTATGGCTTGTCGTCTCCTACTAGAACTTCCAATGATAGGGTACTGTTAGTTTTCGCTCCTTTTCTCATTTCTTGGCTGCTCTTTGATTTTCTCTGCTCCCTGATGTAGGGTCTGTAGTTTTCTCCTCCGCTGTTCTTGGCTTGATCTGACTTCACTTTACTGGTTGGTCGGGACTCCTGGTCCTGCTTCTTGCGTGGTCTGAGGTTATACCTTTCTCTATCTTGAACCAATGCTCCTTCCGTTCGGTTCCTCTTCCTACTTATATAAATGTTATGGTTATCTGATAACAATGGTCTTTTATTTATTTTATGGTCTACACGTTCCTGCAACTTTCTTTGTGGTCCACTTGACCAAGATCCATGCGATCGTTTATATCCTAATCTTTCCTGGCGTTTTCTTTTAATTTTTGTTTTATTATTGGAAAAAGAGCTAGGTAGTGATCTCATAAGTGGCCCGCGCTTATCGGCCCTATCTGTGTGTCTCTCACGTTGATTCAATTTAAGATTTATCCCTTTTTCCCCTAACTCACGCTTTACATCAGAACCCTTCTTCCTACCATATTGCGACTCATTTGATCTTCGTTGGACTCTTTCCCAAATACTCGTATCCTTCTAGAACTTCCCTATCACCGGTTTCAATATGATCTCTATTGCCTTTTGAATATTGGGAGCCGCCCCTGATAAGCAGAATGGCATACGCCGAAATGCGTAAGTGCCACTTTTTACTACGAACGCGGTCTTAACAATATCAATGGGGTTTACTACTTACCCACTTCTTAGATCAAGCGATGACATTATTGTCGTATAGAGGATATTCATTATTAAATCATCTATTAACGGTAAGGGATAGCGTGGATACTTCGTGACTGAATTATTTTTCCTACAGTCAGCCGCAAATCTATATGCTTCCGGATTATCCGGTGGTAACCCATTATTTTTCTTACATAACACAACAGGTGACGCGTACGAGGATTGAATTGGAAATATGGTTCCTTCTCGTAACATTTTCTCAATGTGGAATTCGAGTATCTCTTGTTTTTGCCGATCATACCTGTACGGCTTGGAAACAACCGGTGGACTATCTCCCGTATCAATTTCATGGTATAAAACATGAGAAAGACCTGGTTTGTCTGAGAACAATCCCTTAAAACTACTAAACAAATTTTGCAACTCCTGTTTTTGCTTATCCTCCAACTTTGTCTTAGACAGATCTATTTCTACATTTTCTTCCTCAATTCTTTTAACCACCTTCTCTATTTGCGAATCGGGAATCTTTAACGATTTTCGATCAAAGTCTAAAACAATCTTTGATCCACTTATGAAATCACAACCCCAAGAATAAATGGGTATTCCAAATCCGTCAACATATGAAACAACCAAGGTTTTTCAAACTCTCTAATTCGAATATTCAATTCTACAATTCTTATATTTTGACATTTCGCTCCCTGTGCTGTGATCACCCGAGCACGCGATTTTTTTACTTGCTTATAAAAAAAATATTTTTTATATATTTCCTCAGATATAAAGGATTTCTCCACTCCAGTGTCCCATAAGGCTTTCAAAAATGTTTCATTTAATAAAATAGGAACATATGAAAGTACCACTAGAGGTATACAAATCGCATAAAGTTTAATCGGTGTATCCACTGCTGAGTTCTTTTGATTACTATGAACCTTATTAACTTTCAAACATTCAATCGTCCCCTTTGCATTCTATCGCCTCGACTGAAATTCTCCCTCGAACCCCTATTTCTGCGGTCCCTTCTATTAAAATCATCATTTCGATCTCCCTTTGTGATATCTCTCGTGTTCTTCCTCTAACAAAACCTCTATGTTCTTTGACGGCCATGATTAATGGCAAAACTTTTCCAACCCAAATCCAAGAAGTGAAACGAAGCATAGATGCAAATAAAATAACCTTTAAAAGGATAGAAATTTTAGTGAGCAATATGGCAATTTAGAGAAAGTTCAGTGTAGAGAAGATAAAAGTGTTGATCGACGGCTTACCTAGAATCAAGACGCCGCCTCGCCAATTAAACCAAGGTACATACCATTGTACAACCTTAGGAGAAAGATTTGAAATAGATTGGACGTTGAGTATTCAACCAAGGTAGGAAGATTATATTCTGAACGATTGAGTATATTGTTGAGATTGAGATTAGGTGGATATAATATATTTATATTGATAAGTGATCTAATTGCGCGATCTGAGTTAGTTAAGACTACGTGTTTTGGTTTATTCTCACTTAATATAAGTTTGTTCGATATCTAAGTAATCTAAGTTAAATTCTTAGTAAAAGTCATATTAAGAATTCTAAAATGTCTCATCATTCCGAGAATCCCACACCTCTAACTTACGCTGAAAACCCACGACATGGCTATCGAACGACGGCCATGTCGCAATGGCGCCCAAACAGGGACCAACAGATTTTGTTTACGATTTACTAAAACTTCATAAAAATTTGGAACTAGGGATGTCGCAGACAGAATAGGTTGATCATATTTTTGTTAGACTCGAACCACAAGTCCAGGACTATGTGGAAGTTCGGAATCCGCAGAACACGGTACAACTTTTAGAAATATTAGCTAAATTTGAAGAGAGGTATTCTTACAAATTAAAAAGAGGTTCGCAGAATAGTGATAATGTGGAAAGACGGAGTCAAAACGCGCATAGGATGTCTAATTTTGATAATCGCAGAAACTGGAGAAATTCTGGGGTTGGGCGTAGACCAAATAATGGCAGAAATGATTCTAGAGGTACTTATGAGAATAGCTGTCAAAGTAATAGGTGGTTCGAGAGGAGGAATAGATTTCAGAATGATGATCAGAGATTCAACGAAAAGGGATACCAATTTCGAAAAGATCGAAATGATAATTTTAATAGAGGGGACACAGCAGATATAGGGGTTCGAGTGAAAATTTCAGTCGAGGCGATAGGATGCAAAGGGGACGATTGAATGTTTTGAAAGTTAATGAAGTTCATAATCAAAAGGAATTGGCAAGGAATATACCAATTAAGCTTTCTCCGATATGTATGTCACCCGTTGAGCTTCCCCACGTTCCTATTTTATTAAATAACACATTTTTGAAAGCGCTATGGGACACCGGAGCAGAGAAATCATTTATATCGGAAGAAATATATAAAAAATATTTTTTTTATAAGCAAGTAAAAAAATCGCAAGCTCAGAAGATCACAGCACAAGGAGCGAGATGCCAAAATAGAGGAATTGTAGAATTGATTATTCAGATCCGAGAATTTGTAAAACCTTGGTCGTTTCATGTGTTGACGGATTTGGAATACCCATGTATTCTTGTGGTGTTGATTTTATAGGTGGATCAAGGATTGTTTTAGACTTTGATCGAAAATCGTTGAAGATTCCCGATTCGCAGATGGATAGGGTTGTTGCATCAGTTGAAGAGGAAAATGTTGAAATAGATTTGTCTAAGACAAAATTGGAGGATAAACAAAAACAGGAATTACAAAATTTATGTAGTAGTTTTAAGGGATTATTCTCAGACAAACCAGGTCTTACTCATGTGTTGTACTATGAAATTGACACGGGAGATAATCCATCAGTTGTTTCTAGGCCGTACAGATATGACCGGCAAAAAGAAGCGATAATTGATTTTCATATACAAAAAATGTTACGAGAAGAAGCGATTGTTCCAATTCAATCCCCGTAAGCGTCACCGGTTGTGTTATGCAAGAAAAATAATGGGTTACCACCGGATAATCCAGAAGCATATAGATTTGCGGTAGACTATAGGAAACTAAATTCAATCACAAAGTATCCGCGATACCCTTTACCGTTAATAGATGATTTAATAACGAACATCCCCTATAGGACAATAATGTCATCCCATGATCTAAGAAGTGGATACTTTCAAATGGCAGTAAATCCCAGTGATATTAAGACCGCATTCGTAGTAAAAAGGGGCACTTATGCTTTCCAGCAGATGCCATTCGGCTTATCAGGGGCAGCTCCCAACTTTCAAAAGGCAATTGACCTAATCCTAAAACCGGTGATAGGGAAGTTTGTGAGTGTCTATATGGACGATGTCATTATCTCATCTCCATCATTCACTCACCATGTTGAGCATTTAAGGAAAGTTTTTTCGTTGTTGCAAGATGCAGGATTGTGACATTAAATAAAGATAAATGTAAATTTGGGTGCGAAGAATTGAGGTATTTAGGATTAATTATTAGTAAGAAAGGAATCAAAACGGATGAGACAAAGGTTCGAGCCGTACTAGAGATTAAACCCCCACGGAACTCAAAGGAGGTGTCCATGTTTTTGGGTATGTCCCAGTGGTACGCGAAATTTATTAAAAATTATGCTGATCTTTGTGAGCCCCTTTATAATCTTAAACGAAAATTAATAAAATTCGTCTAGTCCACTGAGGCGCAGAAGGCATTCGAAGCGGTCAAGGCGGCCGTAACAAAGGCGCCAGTTTTAAAATTGCCGGACTTTCAAAAGCCCTTCGAATTATTTACAGATGCCAGTTCAATCGGTTTGGGAGCAGTGCTCGATCAGGAACAAAGACCAGTTATATTTGCTTCATGTACTCTGAACAACGCAGAGAAGAATTATACGGTAACCGAAAGAGAATGTCTAACAGTAGTATGGGCGTTGAACAAATTCCGAACATATTTAGGAGCGATGCCAATTAAAGTTATTACAGATCACGCTGCCTTAACATGTCTAACGCATGGAAAAAATTTGTCGAATAGTATGATTAGATGGGCACTCAAATTAGTGGAATTTAATATAGAATGGGAACATAGACCTGGAACTCAAAATGCGGTGGCGGACATTTTATCGAGAAACCCTGTTGAAAGTATAATGGGAGAAAAAGTTAATTGTGCAATAATCAGAGATTTAGTACTTACTTCGCGGGAACAGTTAATAACAGAGCAATTAAATAAAAAAAATCCAGAATTAGGTCATATCTATAGATATTTAGAAAACTCGGAAGATAACTGTGTTAATGCGACGATATGTGAGAATTGGTCCCACGACTTCCGTCTAATTGAAGGCTTGTTGTTTTATGCGAAACACGCAACGTCGTTAGGTGAAATGCGTGTATACATTCCAAAGTCTTTAAGGAATGAAATCATGAGAGAATTTCACGACAAGCCCATAGCAGGTCATTTTGGCCGTTTTAAGACTTATCATAAAATAAGGGACGTTTGTTATTTCCCGTATATGAGAAAATTTAATGATCAATATGTCTCTACATACCATATGTGCCAAGTTAATAATTATAAAAACGCGTTACCAGCTGGTCGATTAAATCCGATTAAATCGAATTATCCAAATGAGAGAGTTACGTTAGATTTGTTAGGGCCGTACCCTACATCGAGAGTGAGACGTTATCGATATGTATTAGTAATTACCGATCATTTCAGCAAATGGGCTGAAATAATACCTCTTAAAAAGGCCTCGGCTCATGTAATAGCGGATACTTTTTTGATAATTTTATATCGCGTTTTGGAGCTCCAAAAAAATTAATAAGTGATAACGGTCCCCAATTTATATCCGAAATTTTTGAACATTTAAGTGAAAGATTAGGCATAAGGCATGTGAAGACTGTTGCATATAGACCACAAGCAAATAGGACAGAAAGAGTAAATCGAGATATAGTGTAAATGATTGCAAATTATGTAAATGATCAACACGATACTTGGGACCAATTATTACGTGAGTTTGCTTACACTATTCGTACAGCAGTGAATGAAACGACGGGAAAAACCCATGCGGAATTATTTTTGGGTCGAAAGTTAATTACCCCTTTTCAAAAATTAGTAATGGTTTCGGACGGAACTGAATTTGCAGTAAGAAATATTTAGAAATTATTTCATGAAGCTAGACTAAGAACGAAAACTAAGCATGAAAGATGAGACAGATATTATAATAATCGAAGACGGGATGTACAAATTAAGGTAGATGATTGGGTCTTATTAGAGACACACCCTTTGAGTTCAGCAGCTAATAAAATCTGTTCCAAATTCAAACAAAAATTTGAAGGTCCGTATAGAGTGTTAGAAGTAAGAAATAATAATAATAATATTGTAATATGGAGGTCAGGAAAAAGGTTAACCGTTAATGTTGATCAAGTAAGAATATATCGTCATAGGAAATGTGACGAGGTCGGGTTAGGAACAGGTCGCTCAGATAGTATTAATTCACGTCAGGAAACCAGTAATTCGGAAAACGTACATCAAAGATCGAATGAGTCACAATATGGGAAGAAGAAAAGGTCTGCGGTAAAGCGTGAGTTAGAGGAAAAAGGGATAAATTTCGTCAAAACAATGTAAGAAAAACACGGATAGGGCCAATAAGCGCGTATCACTTATCAGATCACTGCCTAGCTTCTTTTCTAGTAATAAGACAAAAACTAAAAGAAAACGTACGGATAAAGGAATTAAACGGTCGTATGGAGAAAGTGGCAGAAACGTAGACCCAATAATATTAATAATAGACCATTGTCATCCAGTAGCATTTATATAAGTAGGAAGAAGAACAGGATGGAAGCAACTGGAGTTCAAGATAGAAGGGAGTACAACCTGCGCCCACGCCAGAAAAAGGATCAGGAGTCCCGACCGGCCAATGGAGCAACGACAAGCCAAGCTAGGAATACCCGAAGAAGAGACTACTAGCCCTACATCAGGCAACATAAGGAAGCACAGAGCAACCGAGGAATGAGAAGAGGAGCGAACAGTGATAGCACCTTGTCCTTGGAGGTGCTGGTGGGAGACAGACCATAAAAATCAGGTTGTATTGTTTCATTTTTATGTTCTTTCCAACAAGTGGTCGGAAGAATTGTTGCAAAGAAGGAAGTCTCGGGCGGTGTTTAAAAGTTATAATCGAAGCAAAAGTTGACACTACAATGAGTGTATATTTTTTTTTGAACTTTTGACTTGTAAAATTTTTTTCTCAATTGATGGAGAAAACAATTGTAATCATGCATTTGTTTATTTCGATGTATGACTTCGTGAGATGCGACAATTCCTTTGGTTATTTGTTTTAATGATTTATTGAAAAATGTTTGTAATTGTATAGTGTATATATATGTATATATATGTTGTTGTATTGTTCCGTATTAAGGTGCATCTGGTTCAGGGAAACGCGGCGTAGTCAGGGCACTAACAATAATATTAACAGCGCTGCGTGGCTCATTGGGAGTTTGACGGAACCAGATGCGGGGTGGTCATGAAAGTTTGTTGTAATTTAAAAATGATATATAATGCATAAAAATTGTGAAACATACTGGTATTATGTAAATATAAATTTTGCAAAGTAACTTAAAGAGTTTTCATTTCAGGGTGACAGACCCTGAATGTTCTAATGTAGCCTCAACTTGGAGAAGTAAACCCAGTCTCCAAGCTCATAGATACTTGCTCTAATGCAGAGTTTTAGGTGTATGTACCCATTAAGGAATGGAAATGAAAGATATAAGTGTATAGAAATTTAAGTAGATATTTAAGTAACGTTAAATATATATAGAGTTAAGTACATGTGTAAAAGTGAGAATATACCATGATTAAAATGCAAAATTGTTAAGGTTGGTCTAGTTAATGGAGTAAAATTTATTGTGTCTGTCACGAGTTCAAACTAAAGTGGAATATTAAATTTAATTTTAAGATGCATAATGAAAATTAAAGTTAAGTTAAATATTGGAAATTATAAGAGTTAAAATGAGGATTCAAGGTTAAAATTTAAATAAAACTTAGAAATTGAGGAGATTTAGAAATAAAAATTTAGGCACATAATTTCTTAAGGGTCAAGTGGACCCTTGAAAAAATCACGTTTTGCTTCTTGGAGGGGTTGTGACATCTCACGAGTCCTTTCTTTTACATAACCTCTGTGTTCTTTGACGGCCGCGATTAATGGCAAATCTTTTCCAACCCAAATCCAAGAAGTGAAACGAAGGATAGATGCAAATAAGATAACCTTTAAAAGGGCAGAAGTTTTAGTGAGCGCGATGGCAATTTAGAGAAAGTTCAGTTCAGAGAAGATAGAAGTGTTGATTGACGGCTTACCTAGAATCACGAAAATATCGCCATTCATCCAAGGTACATACCATTGTACTCCAGCTTATAGAAATATCTGAAGTGAATTGGACGTTGCGTATTCAACCAAGGTAGGAAGATTATATTCTGAATGCGAATATATTATTGAGATTGTGTGTGAGAGTAGGCGGATATAATATAATTATATTGATAAGTGATCTAATTGCGCGATCTGTGTTAATTAAGACTACGTGTTTTGGTTTATTCTCACTTAATATAAGTTTGTTCGATATATAAGTAATTTAAGTTAAACTCTTAATAAAAGTCATATTAAGAATTCTAAAATGTCTCATCATTTCGAGAATCCTACACCTCTAACTTACGCTGAAACCCCACGACATGGTCAACTAAGATCGACCATGTCGCAACCGTCAGAGGATTGAATGGAAAATTCTCTAAAGTGCGCGATATTTTAAAAACTCAGAGACAAATCCATGGAGGAAGTTCTTCAAATTATAAGGGAAGAAGAAACAACTTTCAACTTACCAATTAAAACTCGTATGAATGGGATTAATGCTGAAGCATTTTATTCCAGGAGAAAAAATGGAACACAAACGAGACTGTGCTACATCTGTCGAAAAGCCAATCACCAGGCAAAGGATTGTTACTATAGAACAAGAACTCTCCAAGTACAAGCCAAAGGAATATAACACTAAGAAATAATTCGTCTAGAAACCATCATGTATTTACAGCTTCCCCTCGAGAAGAAAAACTATGTGACAATACCTGGATCCTGGATAGTGGTGCATCCTGTCATATGGCTAAAGAATCTGTGTGGTTTAAAAATATTATTTCAGAAGTTATGGACATTTATTTAGCCGATAAGAACACTAAGATGGTGAGCCAAGGAACTGGAAACGTTTCAGCTAAAACTGAGTACAAAACACTGTAATTCTACTAATATAACAATTACTAATGTCAGTTATGTTCCTCAATTAAGATGTAATTTATTGTCTGTGTAACATGTTTAATGGATAAAGGTTGTAAGATTAAATCAGAAAATAATTGTGTATTGATTTATGATAAAAATGCTAAGTTAATAACTAAAGCATTTAAAAATAATGGTAGATTAGAAATTAAATTAGAACCTATGTATAATTCTGAGTGTTATATTTCTGACCAATCTACTAATAATTATGAAATTTGGCATAACAGGTTATGTTATTTAAATTGTAAATATATGCTTAACATGAAATATTATATTGATATTGATAATGTAAATAATTTCACATGTGAAACTTTGGATATAAGTAAGGTAACCAGAAAAACTCATCATAGTATTGATATAAGTCAAAGCTCACAAATTCTTGAGTTGCTCCATGTCGACCTGTGTGGTCCAATTAATATCGAATCGTATGGCGGTGCAAAATATTTTATGGTAATTGTAGATGATTTTTCTGGCATGTACTTTACTTATTTCTTAAAAAATAAATATGAAGTGTTTGATATATTTTCTCAATTTAAAGCCAAATATGAAAATTTAACTGATAAAAGGATTAAAAAGATAAGAACTGATAATAGGTTAGAATTTGTAAATGAACTATATACTTACCTGGCTAATTCAGGAATATTTCATGAAAAAACAATTCCATACAATAGTGAATCAAATGGCAAGGCAGAAAGAGCCACAACCGCGTTCTTCTAGAAAGATCTAGATCTTTATTATATGAAAGTAAGCCTCCTTTAAAATTTTGGGCTGAAGCTATTAATTGTAGTACTCAAGTATCTAATATTACACCACGAAAAGGGAAAGAAAAAATCCCATTAAAAATTTGGACAGGTAATAAACCGAATTTAAATTATCTGAAAAAATTTGGCTGTGTGGCCTATTTTCAAGTTCCGAAAGTACTGAGAAATAAATTTGAAGTTCCAGGAAGACGTGGAATTATGCTAGGATATGCTAGAGAAAGGAGGGGATATCGTATTTATGATATTAAAAATCAAAAAGTAATTGAGGAGAGATCAGTTAAGTTCAATGAATTTTTAAAAGGTAGTAATTATTTAGGAGAGATTGAAAATGAAGCACATGGGATATTGACTCGTTTTTTGAAGTCTCTCCCGAAAGAAGCGAAATTAATCAAAATACAGAAAATGGAATATTGTCTAATTTTGATATAAATAATGGGTCTGTAGCAATTGAGAATGATAATTCAATTCCCTTTTAGACCACGTCATCGCCTCAGACAGGCAGAATCCAACTCCCGGTACTTGAATTGAATGAGGTACAAAATCAAATCCCTGTTAGAAGATCGGAAAGACTAAAATTTAAGCTGATGTCTGTTCATATTTAACGAATAATATACCAAACTCTTATTTTGAGGCAAAGAATAGTGCTAATTGGCAAAATTGGAAATTGGCAAGGGCTAATGAATTAGATTCGTTAGATAAGCATAAAGTTTGGGAAATCGTACAAAAACCTGCGAAATCAAAATTAATAAAAACTAAATGGGTATATAGTTTAAAACAAGATGATGCTGGGAAAAATATAAAATACAAAGCAAGGCTTGTAGCAGCTGGTTTTAATCAAATTAAAAACATAGATTATTCAAAGTCGTATTCACCAGTTGTAAATATTGAATCTCTTCGATTGTTAGTTGCACTTGCAGCTAAATTAAAATTAAATATTAATTTCTTTGATGTAAAAACTGCATACTTATATGGTGATTTAGAGGAGATTGTGTATGTGTTACCTCCTCCTGGTTATGAAAAATTAATTGGAGATGACAAAGTTAGTAAATTGAAAAAGAGTATTTATGGTTTGCAACAGTCTGGTAGAAACTGGTATATGAAAATAAAGGGTGAATTAGAAAATTTTGGTTTAAAACAATTAGCTTCTCATAATTGTGTTTTTATTAAATCTGATAATCAAAGTGTTCTTATATTATGTATGTATGTAGATGATTTAGCTATTTTTTGTAACAATGATAAAATGTATGAAGATATTGTTAGTAAGATTAAAAATGTATTTGAAGTGGTTGTGTGTGTGAAAACAAAACTAATAAGTTTTTAGGCATGGAAATTGAAAAATGTAAAAATGGTATTTATTTATCCCAGTGTGACTACATTAATTCATTATTAGTCAAACATAATTTAGAAAATTGTAAAAGTGTCAAAACTCCAATTGTGAAGAGGGAAGACAAACATTTTCCTTCTACAAATGAATTTATTGATATGAATTAATTACTATTATATGAATTAATTACTATGTATCAGGAATTAATTGGTGAACTTTTATATTTAGCTAATAGAGAGAGAACTCGCCCTGATATTTCTTTTGTAACGTCTTATTATCCCAATTTAATCATAATCCAGAGAAGAGACATTACAATTTGGCTAAACGAGTGTTAGGATATTTGATGGGCTCAAAAGATAAAAAATTGTTTTATGAAAAAGAATTTGGTATTTTAAATGCTAGTTCAGATGCTAGTTGGGGGAATGCAGAAAATGGAAAATCATTTTCTGGAGGTGTAGTTTTACTTGGTAATTCATTAATTTTATGAAAATGTCGTAAACAAAAGAGTGTTAGTTTATCAACATGTGAAGCAGAGTTATTTTTTATTTCTGAAATTTGTAAAGATATAATTTGGACTGTAAATTTGTTAACTGAATTAAAATGTGAACAATTTATAAATAATGCTGTAACTTTAAATTCAGATAGTCAAGTAGCAATTCAGTGGATTAAGGGTACTCGTTCTTCAAATAAATCAAGACATATGAACTTACGTTTTCATTTTATAAAGGATTTAATTGAAGATACTGTAATTAAATTAGAATACATCCAAACAGAATTTTTAATTGCAGATTTTCTTACGAAAGCCATGAATGTAGAAAAGTTAGAATATTCAATGCAAAAAATTTCATTACTCTCTTGATTTTATGTCACTATGTTTATTGTTATATTTTATGTGTATTGTGTATGTGTTTATAATATTTGTATTGTTTGTAAAAAAAAATGTATCACTCGCAGGAGGGGTATGTTGGGGTGAAGCGAGTGAACTATTTTTTCTGGCGGAAGGATAACTGTGTGACCCGCCCACGCGAGTTTTTCCCGCTTCAATCCCACGCATTCCTTCTACGGGGCTCACTAGCTGACGGTCACTGTGTGCTTTTGGTCAGACTTGCTGTGTGCTGTTTCCGTGATCGTTATTTTCGTATTTGTATATAAATAAATGTGCTGTCCAGAGATACCTGAGTGGATGTAATTTCACAAATGAACAACAATCTTGCATTATGCTGTAGATAGCTAAGCGCTGCGCATTCAATACCCTTTATCTCAAAAATAGTTTGATGCATAAAAAGTGTTTCAAACAAAAAAAAGTTATAGAAAATTTTATTTTCTACAATATTTATATTAAATGTAAATAGCATTATGCCATAAAAAAAGAGACATTTGCAAAAAAACCCGATGTTTTGATATTTGACCTTAAATATCTTAAGACGCGGACACGAGATTTTATGAGACTTTTGAGACAACATTTAGAGAGCCAAAATAAAGGTCTATACCAATTTTCAGCTTATTATCTCTCATTCTGTAGTTGACCCTTATTTTTGATTGATATGACTGGACTATTACCGGATTTTTGGTTATAAATTTCGATCTGCTAGTTCCAAGGGGGCCTGTAGATCTTCTGCGCCCATGGCCCAAAATGAACCTAAATCGGTACTGGCTAAGTGACTTGTAGCAGAAGTCAAAGTAATAAAAAAAAAGGAAAGAATGTGACCAAAGTTGGATCAAACCTATTTATAATATTGAAAATGCTGGTCTCTCAGTCACAAAATTAAACGAAGGTTAAGTGTAACAAATGCATGCTAGGAACTGGTGTAGCTATTCCTGAGTGGACCCAGTATCAAAATTTCTTGCGGGCCCTTTTTTGAAGCCCCTTTATAGCTTAGGATATTTTGTTTACACATGTTGTTGAGACCTCTGAAGCTTGGGGGGGGGGGGGGCGTATCATTGATATGGCAGTAGCTATGCCCCTGATGCCTGGCCGAAATATTAATAATCCCGATTGGGAAATGGAAAGAATGTTTTTGTTACTAAGATAAATTATAATTTTTAAACTAATTCAATGGGTATAAGTAATTTAATAGAGGACAATGAAATTTGTGTCGCGTATTTTAATGAATTTCAAAACTCATTACGATAAATATAGAAAGAACTAAGATTTTACATGTATTTGGGATGAAATACTTTAAATGACAATTTTCAATGGAAAAATGTGGGACCAATATCATAACCGATTATAATTTTTACACTTAGAAAGCTGAGTAGGGATTCAAATTTCTAATAATTTCTTTTCCGCTCTCCACAATCTTTGTGATTTTGGACGAGAATTACGATATTGATGTTTTTTAGGTTTCACGATGAATGAGTTTTCAAATATAAATGCATGTCTCAAATTCTCATTTGTTCGGATTATACAAGGTTGAACGATCATCGGGGCACATAATCTCTGATGAGGTCTTCATCCCCTATCTCTAGATTATGTTGGGCAATAAATTTTTAGTTTCAGATACCACTGTACAATCATTTACATTAAGGAATTCTTGTAGGTTATTACGAGTTTGTTCAAACTGTGTATACACTGCTTTAAGGTATCCGACTACGTTCGGAACCGTGATTTTGCAAAAGCGTGTAAATGGATATAATTTGCATGATATTTAGTGTCACTTAAATTAAAAAATGTATATAAAATTGTTTTAAGAATAATATTACAATAAAAATTTTTTTAAGTACAATGTATTGACAAAAAATGAACATAGAATGACCCATTTTCAAAATATTCTCCTTTTGTGAAAAATGCTTCTATTATAATAATATTTTGCCTATATATATCTCAGACCTCTGTACAGAGGCTCAACTAGAATTTTTGAAATATATAACTTAGAAGTGGGTTTATCCATGTCTTACGACAACAGAAGGGAAAAATTTTAAGAAAAAAATTGGTTGTAACTCTGAAAATAATGTGAATTTTTCAAAAATCATAGTTGAGCCTTTGTACAGAGGTCTGGGCTATATATAAGCAAAATATTATTATAATAGAAGTATTTTCCACAAAAGGAGAACATTTTGAAAAAAGGTTATTCTAAGTTAATTTTTTGTCGAAATATTGTATTTAAATAATTTTTTTTGTCAAAAAATGTCCTTAAAACAATTTTATACGTGTATTCTAATCTGACACTAAATATCATGAAAATTATTCATTTATGCGCTTTTTTAAAATCATGGTTCCGAACGCAGTCGGATACCTTAACCGAATCTAATTTAGCTTCCCAAAGGGCATCGCTAGCTGGTCTTAGAGTAATGCTTAAATGCTTTTGTAGAATTTCCCATCTTTGTAGATGCAGAAAATAAGCACTGAAATATCCACTCACAATTTTTATAGTACATATTACTGGAAGTGACATCACAAACTAAAAAATTAAAAGGTGATAGGTTTAGAGCAATTATTCTAGATCTTTATATTTCCGTTTAATATTGCTACCCTTTTGTCATATGCCGACACACACAATTCATATCTTATTCAAACTCCCTTAACATTTTCACTAGAGTTTTTGCTATGCCTGGTGGCCGCGGTAGCTTAGTGATTATGGTCACGAGCTATTGGCTGGAGTGTCGTGGGCTCGAGTCCTGTTGCCACTAAAGACCCACCGTGTAGATGAGGCCGTTCCTCCCGTTGATGTGGTCGATAGGAAAGAGGGATGCCAGCTCAGGTGTCCTCCTCGTCACTCGACCGAGGTTCAAAATTACGAGGTTTGTGATCAATAACTCTCTTGTAGCTTTATAGAGCAACGTTAAACATCATATGACAATTCTGAAATTTTCACCCTCTAAGAAAGTATACACCCCACAACAGTAGTCTTCAAACTGAGTTCCACGAAACCCTGGAGTTCCACGATAAATGTCCAGGTGTTCCCAGAGTCAAAATAGAAAAGAAAATTATAAATGTGTATTCAAAATGGATTCACGTTCTCTATAGAGTTTAATTCCCCACTAGAATTTGAAGCTCATTCCTGTCATTAAGAAACTGAAAATTTTATTTCTACATAATAACTTTATTTTGCAATACTTTTTAAACTTTCATTATAATGTAGTAAAAGATATTAAAATGTGTGGTTTTATTTTTATATATATTACCTACTAGATTGTAAAAATTTTATTGTTTACTATCCCGGGTTCCACGAGATAATTGTATACTCGTTAGTACAATGTCTTGCAAAATTAAATAGTTTTCCAATGGAAAGTGCACCTTTTGACATTTGTTGAGAAAACAACTACAATAAGGGAGAGGTAACGATTTATCGACCTGTCAACAGATTTGATGCCAAAACTCTAAGCAAGTACAGCTTCTAAATCTTTTGTTGTAAATTCTTGCAAAATACTCAGTATTCCTCAAACATTTTAATGCCATTCAGAACAATGTGTATAATTGAAAAATACTTGTTGGTATAAGTGGCAACAAAAACAAAGCATAGAAATAAATTAAGCTCAGAATATGTAATGCGATTGCAGTTAACTTCAATGGGTCTAGACTTCGACGGTTTGTGTGAAAAAATCAAACACATATTCTAATTATTAAACATAATACTTGGGTGGGTGAAACCTGGATCACAGATTAATATTATTAATTAGTAAATTATACTAAAAATAGATAAAATTTTTAATAATAGATGCAATACTTTTTTTAATTGCCTTTACGAAAAGTACCTATAAGATGTTTATCTACTTTCAATATTATTTTAAATATATATTCTTTTAAGTGTGTGTGGAATAGGGCTCCCCAAAAATACTTTCTAGTTCTAGGGGTTCCACAAAAACACTTTCTAGTTCTAGGGCAGTGGTGGCCAACCCATGGCACGGTGGAGTTGTAACTGTGTCACGCGAAGACTTACTGAAAAATTAAAAGAATTTTGAATACATAATAATAAATAATTATTTTCTACAATTTTATTGAAGTGGGGTTGTCTCAGACAAAAATCTCAAAATTTGGATCAAAATATGTTTGTGTAAATAAATTTTTTCTGCTATGAACATAATAAAATAAATATTACTCACATAACTAGCTGATGTGCACCTGTAATAACCTAATTTTGATAGCATCTGCAAAAGTTAATCCTAATAAAGATGGCTTGGTAAAAAAAAGTAGTAATTCAAACGCCACATTAAGTAAGTACTAACTGTTTAATAATTATTTAAAATTAAATGTTTCAAGTTACTCATTTTTATTTTGTACCTAACTTAACCGAATTGAACCTATAAAAAGTTTATTAACAATAAAACCTAAATTTGCTCTTCATCTTATTTATTATATTATTTTTAAATTTCTACTATATAGAGAATTGCATTTTAAAAAAAGTGTATGTGCTTATGACCACACGATAGAAGTGATAACTGCAAATTTTGTAATGTTATTTCAGAGGGATTAGTTTGGTGAATAAAAAACAAGAGGATATTAGTATTGACCTATAAAAATATTAATTCATATGTCTGTACGCATAAAGTAATATTTTTGTGCGAAACATACAATCATATTTGTGAATTAATTGTATTCTAAGAAGGAAACAATAGGTTTATGGTAGCTGAAATAGGTTATAAATACTTTAGATACAAAATTTTATTTAAATATCTATAAAAAAAACTCCGTCAAGCGTTGTTCTGTACTTCCTCTCTCGTGCTTTCATTTAGATCATTTGACATAATTAAATTGAATTTTGATTTTAAAAAATGAACTAAAGGCTTTGATTTATCTTTTGAAAAAATCCACTTTAAAATTCCCACATAAAATCATAGGTAATTTGTTCAGAAGACCCGATACGGCTTTGTTAATTTTGGTTGTAATTTAACAATATTCAATTCTATCCATGAATTAATTTAAGCAAAGGGATAGTAAGACAGGTAGTTGATTGGGAAGGGAGGAATCTAGGTCAAAACCTTTAGAAGAGGATTTAATCAGAAGATTTATATCACATAATCTCTAGCTCTTTTGTCATTGTATGGCAGTTTTGTACAAATATACCCGGTGCTGTTGCAAGGTAAGTCTTCTTAATTATATTTTGTTTTCTTGTATTTAAATTATTTAAAGTAACTTTTTCTTAATACCTGTATACTTAATTTTATTATAAATTTTTAATTGCTTTAATTTTCTTTTTTGACTCAAAGTATATTTAAGTAATGTGATTAATAGAATTATTTGTTCATTGATATTCTGATTCGCTTACAAAAATAGATTTTTATTCTTAAATTCACTACAATATTGCTACTGATAATTAAACTATTTACTTAGTTGGCCACCCTTGTTCTGTGAGTTGTAAGAGTTTGAAGACCACTGCCCCAAAATAACCCCACTATCAGTGCCCAAAATAGATTCCAATCCCTTCTCCCCACATTCCACAACTGTCCTGTTCATGCGATTCCCCTTCTCGCCATTCCAAAATTTAAGCAGGAACTAACAGTCAGCTAATCTCAAGGTCACTTGATCGTTGCCTTTTCGAAATGATGTCATGGCGAGTATGACAGAACACGTATGTAATGATGTTGTCTCATGACGTAATCTAGGATTACTTTAATTCTTTAAACGCCCCATTTTTTTTCATGTAAAAAAAGCAGAATTAATGTTTCTGAAGTAGCTAAAGTCATTATTTGGGTAGCAAAATATTCTTTTTCGTAAAATATAGCATTATTAATGTTTATTTAAGCAGTTTATGTCGTAATTTTCTTCTAAGGTAATATTTTAAAGCTTTTGTACGTAGATTTTGTACACGTAGCGCCATCTGCAGATATTATAACGAAGCTTGCCAAACATGGCGTCAGAAAATTCTGGAAGTAAGGATATATGTATTTTTCATAATTTTAAAATTTTGCAGACTATTTCTGACATTTTTACATTTCATGATGGATTTATATAAGTAATTTACATTCTCAACAAAAGTTTTACACCTGAATAATGTGATTTCATTGTGCTAAAGTGTCATTAGGTTTGCAGTACATTTGGAAGTCCCCCTTAAATAATTATCTTAAGATAGTCAAACATTTTTAAATGAATATATAAATACAGGTTGTTTTTTTAATAAATTATTATAAAGGAGAAAGGGAAATAATTTTTAGTGAACAATTATTTTCTTGGTAATAAACAGAGACTGACGAGCCACAACCGTCTATGCAAAGAGCCACTCGCGAGCCACGGTTTGCCGACTGTAGCATATGAATCTGTGTTCTGTCCTAGCTCGGGAATTCGTTCGCAATTATTATTTGAGATTTTGTTCCAATGAATTGGTTAAAGGTTTAACTTATTTTGAATTACTTATGTCTTTTGAAGTATATAAAATTCATAATGATATCATCATTAAAAAATTACTATTTTACATTACCATTCAGAACTTTGAATTTAGTTTGAGTGTTTTAATTTGTGTACATAGCATAAAATATAATTTTGTGTTAGAAAAATACACTTTAAATTACCTTTTTCATTAAAAATATTTGAGTGGCAAGTGAATAGTTGCAAATGTTAAATTCTTATAGAAATACAGACAGGGACACGCACAAGTTTTCATACGAATGTTAAAGTGTTCATGAAATAAATTATTTGAAACTCTTATATATACATACAACCTGTGTGTTTTCAAGTTGTTTTTTTTTCTTTTGGTTTTGTATTCACCATGATTTTGAACTTGTAGCGTAATATGCCTTAAGTAGAGAGTGCAGTCCAGCAGCTTTAAATATGTATTTATAATGAACAGTTAACTCTCGCAATTTAAAACGTACTTAAATATGAAAATTTTGTTCTAAGGTGGGATTTTAAAAATCAATTAAGATGATCCTCTTAAAAGCAAATACTTTATTCATTGTATGAACAATATATATAACAAAAAATGTATAAATCTTTATGAATGAATAATAAAAACTAATGGACCTGCCATCATTTATAACTTAAAGCGCATTTTGAATATGCTATGATGTAAAGGGTGTCAAGGAATCAAAAATAATTCTTTTGTTCGTAAATATAAACTAAACTGTCCAGTTCGAATGCCAGTTTATCAAGTCTTGTAAATATCATCATGCTCTTTTATATCGAACTATATGCATATTTCGATTTACGATTGAAGTTTGAATACAGTTATGATGAAGGGCTTCCTATTAAAGATAAAACATGATTCAGAATGGAATAATCAGTTCCATTATCATGAGCTGGTGGTTTTTCTGATATGTGAGGAAGATTTATGTTCTCTGGCACCCTTGGTGGAATTTCAGAAAATTCACCTTTAGTTTTGGGGGAGCCATTGGGAAGGATAATTTTCTCTCCATTTTGATTTTCTAAAGTAGTTTCGTCTAGGAACAGAGGCTCAAATTGTTTTAGATTGTTAGGAGAATCATTTTTCAAATCAGTTTCTGTTGATAATACCTCTTTTCGTGTAAAAGTTTCTAAAACTATTTGAGTTGTAGTCTCGTAAGTTTCTTGTTTTCTTTCATCTTTTTCCGAATCAGTCAAATCAGATTCTGGGAAAATAATTGGATCTTTTAAATGTTTATTTTCCAAAACATCTAAATTTGGTATTTCTGTAGTTCTTTCTAAAAATGAGGCCGATGTCAATTGTGGTTTTCTGTGAAAAGGTCTGTTAAGAAATTGAGAACTTAATTTTGATTTCGTACCCTCGGTATTTGGAGAAGATTTCAGCCGTGCACCAAAGGGGACATTATAATCTAAGTAATCCGAGACAGAAGTTGCATATGCCGTTTCTGAATTGCTACCTCCATCTTTTTCTCCTTCCAAGAATAGTTTCTTTTCGTTAGTATCTTCACTTGAGTCTTCGGAAAGTTCTTCAACAAAAGAATCGAATTCACTTGGATGTTTCTCAGACTCATTGACATCCTTACTAAAATTAGGCTTGATATTTAATAATTGAGATTTGTTCATGTTTCTTATTTCATGGCTTTGATCTATATTATTTGGACGCTTTTCATTCTTATCATTTAATAAATGATCAGCTGCTATTGGATCTGTTTGAGATCCTAATGAATGGGGAGCCATGGACTGAACCTTAAATTCTTGCATTGGAATTGGCAATTTTTTTATCACAATTTCTTCTTTTATAGGAAAAATTGGTCTTGGAAGAAGATGAGGTCGATTCGGTGGAATCATTACAGGTGGAAGATTTCGATTATTTTGGTAATTTACGGGTACTAATTGAGGACGAGAGTTTTTAGCTGAGTGTTGAATCATTTCCGGATTTAAAAAGAGAGGGAACATTTCTTGTTCGTTTGACAGAGATAAATTGATTTCTTCTGGGGTTTTGACTTTTTCAATATTTTCTAAAGGTTTAATGGTTGGATTTACTGCTTGAGGATGAATGTGAAATTTATTATTATTTGGCACTGGATTACTTGGCTTTATTTCAGTATGTGTCGGGTTTCTTTGTCGAAAAGGAATGTCTCTTTGTGAATTTGGAAAAGAGGATATTTCTCTCTGTGGAGTTTGGAGAAAATGGTTTTTCATTTGTATACCTCGAAATGGTATCCTTCCAGGTAAATTTTCCCTTTCCATATTATTAAACGGAGGTTTGACAATTGGTACAGGTCGCCTAGCGCCCTGTGGATTTCGTAATCCATTGATTTTCATTACTGCGGGGACTCTTTGGTTTTCCCCATTTTTAATTGGCAATCTTTCTTGAAAATGATTTACTTGTGGCGACTTGATTAAAGGAGAGTTTAAAGACATTTCTCCTTCTCCAACAAAATCTGGCCGACGTTGGATTGGTGGAGCATGAATTAAATTATTTGTCTGTGGCTTATTTTTAAGCTTACTATCTGGAACTCGTATCATTTTCAAATGAGGCATTCCTCCATTTTTTTCTTTGTCTTCAACTGAAGATTGAAGTGCTACTTGAACTCTCTGTGATGAAACTTCTGTCAACTCTTCTTCCGGCGAAGAGGGAACACGAATGTTTGGCAGTTGAGCGAGCAGTGCAGGTTGCTGAAAAAATCCAAATCCAGGTGCCTTTGGGCGAGGCATATAGCCAAATGACTGGGGTCTCTGCATTTGTCCTATTTGCCTTTGAAATAACTCTGGTGGTAAGCCATTCATTGAAGTAAGAGGCGGCTGAACCATTTGGGGATTGGATACTGATAGCATAGGTAAATTATCTAAAACATGATTAAATGGATAAGATTCATCTTGAGAATAGTGTGAAATATTAAATCCACTGAAATCTGGAACTCCTGGTTTGAAAGTTCCATGGAATGGTATTGATTCATTAAAGAGGAAAGGTCTATGAGGTCTTCTATAATGGGAAGGGGAAAGATTAAAATCTTGAGACAAAGAAGCTTCTTTTTCCTTAATTGGATTCAAAACTAATGGGACGAAACCACCTTGAAATTGGGGCTTAAATCTTGTTGGTTGTCGGGGTATCTGGGATTGTTCTTTGGGAGGAATAATTGTTGAAATTGGTTTTGTTAATGGTTTTTCGTAAGATCCATGAGCTCCAACGCGTATTTTATTGTGCCCCACCGTTACTTTTGCATCAGTATTTTGATGTTGGTGAATATTTTTATCTGATCTTTCTGATTCATCATGAGGATGTAAAGAGTCTGACAATAATGGCTGAGAAATTTCCAATTGTACAGGCTCGTCCATTAAAGAAGGATCGAATGTTTCAATTTCTTCTGAAGAATGGTTATTAATAGCAAGAGTTTCGAAATGTTTACCGATATCTTCATCTGGGTTATTGCTTACAATGGTTGCACTCCGTTCATTTTTTAAAATTAAAATGTTTTCATTGTTTTCTTGAAATTCAAATATATTATTTTTATTTTGTTCCACTACTCCTTCATTTTCTGATACGTCGTGACCTACGTCTTCTCTTTCAATCTTAGTATTATTGTATACTGGGTTCGAAGTTGATTCTGATTCTCTGGAATTATCTTCTCTTTCTACTTCTGACTCACGCTGTATGCCTTTAATGCCAGACTTTTCGACGGAATTAGGTGAAACATTTTTTAGGTAAGATTGTGAAATAGTCTCTTCGCAAAAATCCACAACTCGGATTTTTCCTCCGAGATGTTTTTCGGTAAAACTCTGAAACAAAAGAAAAACAAATTAAGATTATGATGTGAGAGATAAGTTTAAGATTATAATAAGATTACTTAATTACTCTTACTTAATACCTAAGTAAGAGTAATTAAGTAAATTTAATGGTTTATAATGAAACAGTTTTTATTTAAAAACGCAATGCTTAGAAAAAAATTTGTTTTTTTTTCACTTGTCTTAATATTCTAAGTAATTAATTTATTTCCATGCAAGCTTGTAAAATTAACAGATCAGATATAATTTGCTTCGAGTCTTTGTCTAATGAATATGGCGTCGAAAATATAGGTATAGTTTGACAAAAACAAACACATACGAAAATTAAAATGATCATTTCGAAAGTGAATATCTTAGTTAAGTATGTTTTTAAATAGAATGATCTCTCCTACAAATAAACAAATGAAGATTTTTCTCCTTCAAAACTGAAAGAAAGTTATCTTTTTCAGATGACAGCTTTTTAAGATTCTAGAAATCAACTTGATTTAATGGGCCTGACTAGAAAGCAAAACTACTACTAATACTCCAGGTACTTCAAATTTTTCGGAAGATTGGGATTAGAAAAATACATTGACCTCAACGCACACACTCCTGATTCCAAAATTTGAGCTCCAAACTGGAAGTATCATGTGTACTATGATATGCCTACTGTGTTAGACGAAATATTAGTCGTTCGTTGTTATATGTAGAACCTTGTACAAATTCTACAAATCGTCGTCCTATATTATGACTCGTTCCATATGATATGGCTCCATATCTCGATTAGATTGTTAAGAAAATTATTATTATTTGAATATTGAGTATTATTTGAATATTATTTTAATCGTCAGTAGTTCACATGAGTTAATAATATGACTGAAAGGTTATATTTTTGTGAATTGATTGATTATTAACCATGCATTTCAAGACAACACAAGGACTATTGGTGACGGGTGTAATTTTCAACTTCAGTCAAGTGACGAGGATAACGTCTGAGCTGGTATTCCCCTGTCCAATCTTCTACACCATACCAACTTGAGGGCTCTGAGTACCGACAGATTGAACGTGCTCAAGCCCCTCTACGTGGTGGGCCTTTAGTGACACTTGGACCCAAACCTATTGCTCAACAGGTAGAACACGGCCACTAGTTCGCAACCTTTACCACTCGGCTATTGTGGCCACTATTTTATTTGTGGCGCTTCAATGGATTGAACAGCTACAAAAAAATTCCCCTTCCTTTTTAATTTTTTTGATCAGTTATTGTCGTTACGCCCTGAATGACCTGAATATGGAAAATATAAAACATCTGTGGCTATTTCATCCAAATGAATTCAATTTTTTAACTCGAGAAGATGCAAATATATCCCTTTGAATGCAATTTCTTAGAACTACAGAATAAAAAGGTTATTTTGGATTTTGAATCGAATTTTCAAAGTAGCATGGAAAGGGGAATGTGTTTTTAATAAAAGATTATAAATAGAAATACCCTTCTGCTTCTTGAGTTTTAAAATTATTTTGTGCATCCTGTTTCCAAACATTTCTGCAAGTTTCATGCGATAAAAATTGTTTTTTGTACATATAATTTGCCTTCGATACTTTATCTAAAAGAGAGAATGACACCGGAAGCTCATATAATATCCTTTGAATTTTCTAAAATCCACCTGATTGTATAATAGAAATTACAGGAAAGTTTAAAATATTGATTCCAGTAGGAAAAATATAATTCAAGTTTTCACTGTAATAATAACATTTAAACCTATTACCTGATAATATAAGGTATCTGGGGTATTCGGATCAGGAGTCCAAACGAGCTTCGCTGGATTACCGGGTTCACATGTAAGAATCAGAGCAGATGTGGAGTCGGATGAGGATGTAATCACAGAGTGCTCAGGATCTTTGTCAGAGATACTCCACTGGCAAAGTCGTCCTTCTGATTAAAGAAAGCAAAAATCGATAAACATATTTCTTACCCATTGAAATCGAAGCATTCCAACACCTATTGGGGTGAACACGTTTCCGTTAACTTATATTCCATCGCAGATATAGAACATTAACGAGAAATAATACCATTGAACTTTTTATTACATAAGAGTGGTATAACACATCAATTAATATTGTGAAGTGTCAGTTTACCATTTATTCTTATCAATTGCGTTTTCAAAAACTGTTTTGTCATTAATATTTTTCTTAAATTTCTCTGCTCTTAAAAGAGAAACGCTTATTTAGTCGAAGGTTAAACATTAATTAATATCAATTATATGCAAAAGAAAACATGTTTTTTCCGTAATAGATTGTACTAAATGACATAATACTTTTAAAACGAAAAAAATTACGCTATAATTTAAGCAATGTTGGATGATTTTGCAAAAAAGAAAAAAAGCAAGATATAGACTTTTTATACTCTACATCAAGCAAAAAATCATTAAAAATTACTGTTCATTTTTAATTTAACCAAATTGAGAAATAAATAGATTTCAGAATGATCTCTTAATATAGTTAGTTGACGTTGATCAAATTTTTTCCAAAGAATTATAATCATCTACAATCTTCCTAAACTGTTAGATAGTTTTATTAAAACATGATTCATATCAATTTTTCTTTCATAAATATACCCCGTAAGACAGACTCAAAACATTATTATAAAAATTTTGATCATCTATAACAATTGAAATCGATTAAAAAAATACTCAGATAGTGCTGTAAATTTACTCAAATAATGATAAATTTCTTTGAAATAAGCCTTTATTTTTCAAAAAACATATTTGAAATTGTAATTAATGTACAAAAATTATTTTTTGTGCGAAAAGTTTATTACAAAGTATTTAACATTTTCTGAGAAAAAACTTAATTGTTTATCTAACACATTATTTTTTAGAAACTGCTTAGATGTATTGTGGTATTTACATGCGTTTTGTTGTATAAAATAAAGAAAAGTAAAAGAAGCTGAACATGAGAGAGAGAGAAAATTTGCTTTACTAAATTAACTCTACTCTAAGTACAAACTCAGAGAGAAAATGCGCTTGAAAAGTTAGTTCATATTTTTATATTTTAATACAATTAATCAAATCTTACATTCCCCCTTCTACAATACATTTCAATAATATATATTAGTTGTATTGTAACAGAAATAATAAGTTCACATATCATATAACAGATGCTACACATCTAGAAAAATAGCTTATTTTAATAAGTAATTTTAGATTATAACAGAAATTTGGTCTGCTTTTAAGAGGGCAGTTCATCTAAGTGCAAACGTTTCGTGTAACGTTGTTAGTAAACTCATTAGTAATAGTTAATCAGCCACTAAATGCTGAAGTTTTCCCATTGGTTTCCTAGAAACAGGGTTTCGTAAAAATATTTCTCATCCCCTCTCCCGGAATTATTTCTTCAAAAATAAGCATTACTACACAATAACAGATCTTAGATAAATGAGGATAACTCTCGAAATTTTTATTGCATTGAGAGAATATATTTATGTATTATTATGTAATTTGCTTTGTTTTTCAATATCACTGGTCCCTTTGTAACTTTACTTTGTATATTTAAAGTTATTCTTATTGTGTGAATCTATAGTCTATAAAACTAAAAAGGGTTAAAACCTTGAAATCCAGAATTATCTGAAGGGCTCTATGGATTAAATTGAAAAACTAAGGGTCTATATATTATTTATAACATTCTAACTGAAATGTTTTTGCTTTAATTAAGATTGTTCATTAGAAGCCGTTAAGTAAGCAACTATGTAATAATCTCTGAAATCGGAAATTAAAATAGGGTTGTTTAAATCAGTGCAACAAGTACGATAGCAAAACGAATTGCTCATTAAGTTCTGCTTCGACTTTTGATGTTCATAAGCAAAATAAGAATTAATTACTTTTTAAATTACTTCTTTCATTCCATCTCCAGATGATTACAGAGTAAATTCCATGACACAGTTTTCGAACGCACATAACGCAGAACCGATTTAAATTCATCGTCGATTATATCTAATGTATGACCCGAATGTCATGAGTAAACATATGTTGCATCATTGGTGTCATCCATTTTCCGACGTTCGATATGTCTCTTTTATCTAGATACCTCTAGTATGTTAATCAAATCTATGTTCGCAAAATAAAAAAAAAGTGGAAAATAACTTCTAATAGTTTTACGAGCATTGAATGAACTGAATTGGATCGTAAGAGAGTTATCGAAAAGAAAAAGTGACTATCTTAATCAGTTATACTTTCATTTTTTTTTATTTAATAAAGTTGATTACTTTCCGTATAAATATACCGTAGCCAAAATTTCGTAATATCTTATAATACAAATTTTTTATTTCTCCGAGAAACTCATTTCCTTTGAAATAATTTATTTAATTATATCGTAGCTGAATTTTAAGAAATTGCTTTCGAATCGTGAAATGTATGGAACATGGTCTTTCAGTAAAATCGCAATAAATTGAAAAGTACTTCGTTTTTCTCAATGGAAATTTCAATTAACTAATTACTTTGATTTATGTGTTACCCGCTGTCCAGCACAAATCCACACTGACGGAGAAAAAAAAATGCTAACACCAAGAAAGGCTTGTGTTAGATAAACGAAATTTGGTAGACGTGTTTATACATCTGAAAGATGGCATTGATTCAAATTTCTCGAATAAATGTGGCGCTAGTAGAACTCTGCAAATGAGGGTTGCTTTAAATGCGTGCTGTTAAGTTCGTGAGTGTCTGTGAAATTTGATGCACTTTGATGTTAGCCAAGGATGCATTTAAAAAGACGAAGAAGCCATTATCAACGGCTCATTGAGTTTGAACGAGGTCGTGTGATAAGGCTACGAGAAGGTGGATTTTCTTTCCACGATTGGAACAGTGGTCAAGGGATGGTACTGCCTCAAGAACACCGGGTCCCGGGTGGCTACGTGGCGACTGACGTATTCGAAGTACAGCTGGGCGCATCTTACTGAGTCTGTGGCAGAAATTCGAACCGCAGTTGGAACCACAATGACACAACGCGAACTGTTAAAAATCGGTTACTTCAAGAACAGCTCCGAGCCATGAGCCCTGTAGCGTGTATTGCACTGACTCCCAAGCCATTGACGTTTGCGATGCCAATGGTGTCAAGCCAAAGCTCATTTGAAGATCTGTTGTGTTTTCTGATGAGAACAGGTTCTGCCTTGGTGTCAGTGACGGCCGTGTGTGTTGGTAAGAAGGAGGCTAGGGGAACATCTGCAACCAAACTGTCTGCGGCCTAGACACATCGGACCTACTCCTGGAGTCATGGTCTGGGCAGAAATTTCCTATGACAGCAGGAGCATTCTCGTGATTATCTACAAAATACTGAATGCAAATCTGTACGTCAGTCTGGTAATCAACCTATAGTACTGCTGTTCATGAACAGCATTTAATGGAGAAGTTTTCCAACAGAATAACGCTCGCCCTCACACCGCTGTTGTAATGCAACGTTCTCTACAGAGTGTTGACATGAACTTGGCCTGAGAGAACACCAGATCTGTCTCCAATTGAGCACGTATGCGATATCATTGGACAACAACTCCAGCATCATCCACAGCCAGCACTGACCGCCCCAGTATTGACACAAGAACAACAAGCATGGAACTTCATATCACAAAGTGACATTCAGCACCTGTATGACACAATGCATGCTTGTAGGCTTGCATTCAAAATTCTGGAGGTTACACCGCTATTTATGTAACAGCATTTCACATTTGAAATTCATTTTTGTGAGCTTAAATTAACCTGTGATCTTGAAAATTTAATCAATTAAACATGTTAACTAGACAATTGCATTGTCCAAATTTCATTACAATATTTTTTCTTGGTGTTGGGATTTTTTCCCGTCAGTTTATTAAATACGTACTTTTACGAGATCCACAATCTATTGACCGATAGCAAAAAACGTAAATGTACGCTTTTCCCCCTCATATAATGTGGTAAAATAAAACTGAATTTGAAAAACACGAAAAAGTCAATTTTGAATTAGACAATGAAAAATTAATTTGCCTCTTCTTTTACTTCAGTTTTTGTTTCTATTATTTTTACAGCATTGTTTCCATTTTCTTTTTGTTACTAATGATACTTAACTAATTCTAAAGTGGTAAAATAAAGTATATTCGGTATAAAAAATTGTTACCAGAAGTTGGAAAATATAAACCATTTATAGCATCATGATGAACACCAGCGTAGAACCTTTCGGTAGAATCGATGGCCTGTAAAAGGAATACAACCTTCATTGTTATAATTAAATATAAAATTAAATTTTATTTATATCATCCCATATCAATCATTAAACAGTTTCATTTTGTATATTTCAACATATGAATCGTATCTAAAACAGTTCATTTCCTAGAATAATGAAATGCACTGCTCTAAGCCTTCAATTCGTGAAAGTAAAAAAGTAGTTGATGTTTTTAGAAAGTAAAATAGAGCTTATGGATTTATATTACATATATTAGCAGTTAATATTTAACAAAACTTCTTTTATGTAATATTTTGTGTAGTCATGAAATATTTTCTGGCCTCTTAAGAAAATTAGAGGAAATCAAATCACTGAGATATTTATGTATAGTATATATGCTTTAAGGAATAAAACCTTTTTAAGGAAGTAATGGTGACAGAAAAGAAATAAGTCTTACCTCTAGGAGATTCTGATAGAGACCTCCTTCACTGCTGTCTGTTATGTATAATGGATTACGTATTGAAGGACCCATTCCGCCTTCTACGATGAAAGTGTACTCTTGACCTCTTTGAACTATCAGATCAGGTGTAGGAAGACCATTCATATACCATACATTGGTGATATTGTTATCTGTTGGTACGAAAGATTATTTTTATTTTTGAGTGGGATTTATTCTTAGTATTTTAGTCAGTTGCGTACAAAAACTTCTTTTAGGGGGGAATATTTGAAAAAACGAAAGCGACAAGGCGTAATCTCTCTACTAAAAAATAAAAATCTGTTAGTCTATGGGAAGGATTTGAGCCCCTAAGCCCCACTTTTGTGAGCTCCACTGATTTTAGTATTAATTACATTCAGCTATTTGGATCAAATATTCAAATTTGCTTAGAACCTGCGAAATATTATTACGCTAATTTTAATGTATTATGATATAGTTATGTTTATTTCTCTGCTTTATATAATCTTACTTCTACCACACAATTTTAAGCTAACCATCACTAAAAATATGAAACGAATTGTTAGTGTACGAAATAATAGCCAATTGTATTCTAGAAAAAGTCTGTAATAATAGCATGCAAGTATTATTACGCTATAAAGTTGTTATTCATCTCTTACTATCTTTGGCTCAAGGATATACAAGGTGTGACTATTAAAGAACGAGACTGACGCTACTACAGAAGAAGTAAGCATCTCCCAAACGCCAGCGACAGACAGCTACTTAGCTTGAAGTTTCTCTTTCGAATGCAGTGCATCTTGCTTCTGTAAAGAAATCCGTTTGGTTGTGGTCTTCGTACTCGTTAGAGTTAATTTTATGTTTCGCGCCTGAAAAATGATAGGTGTAACAGTAGAGCAGCGAATTGATGGGAAATTTCACATGAAACTTGGAGAAACCACTACTGAAACATATAATTTATTAAAAGAAGAGTGTAAGAAAATGAACGTGTTTGTCACGTGCATGCTTTTTTGAGTGTTTTAAGTCTTTTCAAAATAGCCGAAAGTTAAAGCTAATTCAAGCCCGGATTACCCTTCCACATCAAAAACGGATGGCAATATGGAAAACATCGGTGATCTGGGCCGATTTAACCATCGATTATGAACTCGTGTAATTGCTAAGACTGTAGGAACTGACAAAGAATCCGTACGGCAAATTTTACGTAATAATTTTGGCATGCAACAACTGTGTGCCAAAATGGTACCAAAAATTCTCACGTTTGAACAACAAGAAGCTCAAAACCATTTTGCCCTGACACTTTGAATGCCATTGAAATTGACCCAAAAGTATTGAAAAGGATAATAACGCGTGACAAATCGTGATTTTTTACTTATCATCGTGAAACGAAGCCCAAATATAAAGGGTCCATCCACCGAGAGCCCAAAACCCTTGAATGAGCAAATCAAAATTCAAGGCAATGATGGTATTCTTTTCGATATTCATGGGACCTTCACTGGGTTCCTGAAGGTCAAACTATTAATCAATATTTCTACCTTCACTTTCTTGCTGAGCTCCATGAAAGAATAAGAAAAAAGCGATCCGAATTGAGTAAGGAAAAGTCATGGGTTCTCCTCCAAGACAATGCGCAGGCTCATTTCGCATTGTCTGTCAAGAGGTTTCTTGCCAAGAACAGCATCCTAGACCATCCATTTTATTTGTCAGAGCTAGAGCCATACAACTTTTATCTGTTTCTTAAGATGATATCTGCATAAAAGAAATAATATTTGAGTCCGTTCAAGTTGTAAAAGAGAAAGCGGCACGCGTCTTATAGGAGCTCACTGTTTTAAGCCAAGGAAAAGATTCAAGGAAGTGAGTAAATATGTATGAAATCAAAATAAAATTTCTTATGGCATCAGTCTCGTTATTTAATAGACACATATCTCCTAAATCATAGGACATTCCAATAACATTTGAAGAGAAAAAACACTATTTCAGAGCATTTATTGGACTGAAGCTATGAATACTACAATACTTACAGGTAGAAGGTCCCATCTGAGCCCTGAAAAGATGGTCACCTGGACAATGGATTTTAAATTGATGCCGTTCAGTGCTATCCTGCTTTGAAATAATTGTACTACCTAGTTCAGCTTTTAGAAGGGGGCAGTTCCAGTTAGGATCACGTCCAAAGTCAAGAAGAAGATTTCCTGTTGAAAAGAAAGGAGAGAATCTCTTATAAGTCAAATATTATAATGTTATTAACGCTAAAAGCAAAATGAAAAATGCAGATTTATAACTTAGAAACATTTTTGTATACCATATTATTAAAGAACAGCTTCTAAATAATGTTAAAGTTAATATAACACTTACACATAAACATGCCGCTACTAAAATTGCATATCAAAGATATATCTTTTTGAATAGAGTTTCTCAACCTTTATTTAGCCATATTTTTTCGATCTTGTTTTTCCCCAGTAACCCTCGATATAATTAAAAGTAAAAAGAGAGATACCGTATTTTTATTCTAATCTAAGCCACCATCGATAAGGCGCATCCCAAATTCTCTACATTTTTTTATGGAAAAAATGTTGTCATTGATTCTAAACAGCACCTTTAAAATATCCACACGTTTTTGTAAGGGGGATTACCAGTGTAAAGATTTATTGATACCCGATACTTAAAAAATTACAAAGTTCTTTAAATGCGAACTAATAAGAAGTTTATAATTAATTTATTTTGCTAACATTAAAAACTTTTAAATACATATGTGAACCTGTAATTGCTCTAACCGTCAATATCATATGTTCCGAAAATTATTTGTCACTCCCTCTGTCACAGCTGACTTCGGAACTGGTGCCAGCTTCGCCTTTTTCCCATACGGTGTCGTCTTGCGTGTCGTTCAATCCTTTTTTTTTTTTTTTTTGGCCTAGTGAAAGACTTTGTAGAACATTTAGAAGAAAACTCATTTCACGTTGCTTATGCCATCAACGTATATTTGTTTCTTCCGTATCAAGTTTTTTAGTCGTTGCTCTGTTTCCATTTTCTTCTGGACAAAAAATCGCCTTTCTTTTCATACTTGCATCATAGTGAACTCATCTTTTTACCATTATCGATATCAGTGATGTTTAGGAGACTAAAAGAAAGCGTACACACACACACAAAATCCTAAATACGAGCAGATAGCGAAATTCCAGATAGACTGGATGCTGACGATAAATTGCGACATATTATAATTCATTAGCGCAAGTGGCCAGAACACTTTTACACTTTTTCTTTTGAAAGGGTGGGAAAGAAAACTTAATTTCTCCTCATCCAACAAATTTTGTTGCCTTCGATTCTAAGCTGCACCCGATTTTTAGTACCATTAGCATTGGAAAAACAGTTCGGCTTAGATTCGAGTAAATATGGTATTTAAATATTTATTTGAAAAGTGGGCTTGGCATATCAAATCAATGCAAATTATTACTTCATTGTAGAAATTACATGTAAAATTTCCTTGAATTGAAAGAAAATGTGTTTAAACTTATCTTGATCAATTTGAACCTTGTGACGGAAAAATAGTGTGATAAGCTTTCTGAAATCTGAGAATCTGTTCCTGTGAGAGGAATAACCAAAGATCTCCTTTATGTCTCTCTCTCATTACAGTAAAACTAATTCGAATTTTGCTTTGCAAATAATTTAGACCACATTTACATGAAATGATGCTGAAAAATCTATGAAAAACAATTTTCTTTATTTTGCCGTAAGCTAAGCTCTTATTATAAAGTAGGAGGTTTACTCTAGACGCGAAAAGTTAAATTAGCTATTGTGTTAATCTAAAGCTCTATGATTTTTTTTGTGGTAGGAATCGGGAAATTCTGACTCGCATTTATAGAAAATAAATCAATTATTAGAAAGCATCAGTTTTTTAAGCGGAGCATGAGATCTAACAATAAACAATGGCCTTTTCCGGGGAATTGTTTCGCTTATTTCCTTATTTATACAATCTTAAAGAAAGAAAACCTATTATTCTTTGTGTTGTTTTTTAAGTCTGTGAGACCCCCTCCCTCTTACCTTTGAACGCAGTTTCCGTCTGTGATCCTTTGAAATATTTTGGGACCCAAGGTTGAGAATCCCTTATTGTTGAAGAGATGATATCATTTTAAACTTTTTTTTAAAATATCTAAACTGAGTATTCTGTTAATTAACAAAGCACACATATAGGCACACATATCTTTTTGTACACTATCAAGTTTAATTAATCTTTTTTTGCGTTCATTTAAATCGCATGTTTGAATCTCATTGTTAGAATTTCCCGAACCTTTCGAATGGAAGTTTCAATTTTAACAATTCTACTCAACTCTTTTGTGTTTTCTCACTTGCATATAACTTTTCGCAAAAGAGTAAAAATAATTGTCAGAAGGATAAAAATTATTTATGTCAAAAGCTAAAATTATTTTTAATATGTGGACATCGGTGTTATTTTTAAACTAATTATAAAACTCGACCCCGATTTAATGAATTTCGGGATTTAACGAATTTTTCTCTTTCTCCGATTAAAATGACGGCAAAACCCTCTATTTAACGAATAACAAACCTCGAATTAACGAATTATTTCAAAAGGCGAATTTTTTTGTTTATTAGTTTGTGTTAGAAAAAATTAATTTTTTAAAAAATGACATCCTTTTTGTCAGGAACAGAACAAAATGTCAAATTTCAATGTGAAAGGCTACAGAGTGCAGATGAGTCCTGAGTGCAAGTGAGTTTTGAATACTACACACACAGGTAAAACTCCTTCCTTATTATATCCCACTCCACAACGCAGGGGATATTTTAACGATTATTTTACATTGTGGACTGTGAAATTTTTGTCGGAGCCAATGAATAGCGATTTGGATGCAGTAATGAAACTCATATAAAAACTGTTCTCATTTCTACATTGTTTGGAAACTGTGAAAACATAACTTATGTAGCAGGATGTAAATGACGCAGTATTTTCTTTTCTGCATTAAGTCGAAAAAAGAGCTCTTTTGAGTAAGGAATCAAAAAGATTTTCAAGCATCTATTAGTCAGTATTTGAAATTTTCCAATTAACTGGTGCGTCATAATTTACTGATAGCACTTTTATCTGTTGGATAAAAAGTGTGAAATATCTAACTATGGATATTTTTTCTGTAGTTACTTTTTATAGAATTTCCAAATGGAAAGAGCAAAAAAACTGTACTTTGTTTGGTCCCCGATATATCGAATAACCCCGATTTAACGAACAAAATGTTCAATCCCGATGAATTCGTTAAATTGGGGCCCGAAAGTATTTATACATTTATTGAAGCACTTTTTTGCATTTAAATTTATTTTATTCTTTAAATAATATTTATGTCTAAAACGTATGATTGGTATAATTAATTCTTCCGCGCTATTACTATTTTCTCATTATCATTCATTTTAAACTGTCACGAAAAATCAACGAAATCAACAGTTATTTCTTTTTAATGAATGACACCAGTTTCTTATTACACACACACACACTTTCTTTTGACAAACTGGCAATAATTTTCTAAATAAGCACAAACACATATTTCGAAATTGAAATTTTTGAATGTAATTCTTAATTAATTGATCAATGTAACTTTAATTCGGTTGTTCATGCAATTATTTTTAATGACTTATTAAAAATAAAATGCTAGAAGTATATATAGAATTAATTTAGAAAACTGCCGTATTTTTGGAACTACTTAGAAGATTATACCACAATGAATAATAAGAATACCTCTGGTACGCAGTCTCGGTGATCCAGCTAGATTTCCATTTTCTAGAGATCCAACAGCCCATAGAACAGCTTGTGGTCCATCGGTATAAATATTTTGATCGTGTAATTTGTCCTCTGTAAGAGTAATTTACAATCATTTTCTACAATAAATATTTTTACCTGAAAACCAGTATAGGATCTGACTTTATTTATAAAAAATCAGTACTCGTTCAGTATCAGAAGAGTCTTGTAAGAAGTGGAAACATAATTGTATTTGTGAAGTATAAATTGAGTAAATAATGACTTTTTTTCGTAAAAAGAGCTTTCAGAACCAAATTTAAAAAACAGGGGAAGGGGAATTTTGAATATGTGTGGTCAATCTTTTAGATACATAAGAAACACAAAAAATGCTGAAGCCGTTGTTTTCACATAGCGACCTTACTATTGATTACTGTGAGTTAAGAAGGAAGATGTCTATGTTAACTGTCTGAGGTACAGTTAGGGCCATTTATATTCATAAAATTTGCCTGAAGCTCAATGAAAACTCATTTCTTAACTATCATGTTATAGTAATTTTTAGTCTCTGGGTGAATTTAAGTTCATATTTTCTAAAACTTTCAATTAAAGCAATCTAAGCAGCAGATAACAGTGTATGAAAATTTCTTAGTTTCCACTGATTACCTGCCTTCATTTCCCAACAAAATATTTCAGTTGAAGTCTCGCGTCAACTATGAAAACTTCTTTTGCATTGTTTGTAATTGAATAATGATTTGAAAGATTAATACAAGTACCTGCTTTTAAGTGTCGTTTAAAAGTAATGATAGTGGTTTTGTTGAACTTGGTGGCATTTATTAAGATGAAGTTGTTACCAGATCCTTCGTGAACATCATCTGGACACATGCCATGTCCATCAACGCACTAAAACACATAAGAATGATTATTACAATTACTTCACTTTTCCAATATTCATGATAGTGTTCCATTTGTATTGCAACTCACCATTTCTGTGCTTTCCAGAAAATAATCAACAACATGACCTTTTCCATCTTTGTCAAGCCAAGTAACTGCTGCATCAGCCGAGTCAAACTTGGTTTCGGTATCATCTTTACTTAGGCCTAACGCCATGTACTCGGATTCTTCTATTCGAAAATAAATTTTCTCAAATAATTAAATAAATCAGACTTGATAAAGATATTTAGTCAAAAAGATGGATACGTAATAATCTTTAATAAATAATATGCAGATGCAAATTTTGTTTATATTTTTATTCTATATATAAGAAACGGGGAGGGAGTTGGCATGCTTCGCACTTTCATTTAAAAGCAAGGATGGAAAAAATTACATTACAATTTGTAGTGAAAGACGAATAAGTGTAATAAAAATATAATTAATTCTTAGTTAATGCTCTACTTAAAACAATTGCAACAGAATAGAGGAGATACTCGTTAGATGAGTGGTGTGTTTCTTCAATGCAAAAAATTAACTTTTAAGGGTTGCCAATTTTTAACACGAAGGTTTTTTATTACCAGGAGAAATCTCTGTAAAAAAAGAATGGCTTAAGCATTCACATAAATAATTTCTTATTAAATGTTTTAAATAAGGTATACGAAAAATCAATAATAAACCATTATCTTCGGATACCTTTTTAGACAGAAATGAATTTCTTGATATCCTATTCTTTAGATATGCTTATGAACTTCATAAATAATAATAAAAGGAAAAATAAAAGACCTTTTGAAAACTACAGATAGTTATTAAAATTTGAAAAACATTTTAATAGGGGCAAGAAAACATATCGTGGTAACATAAATTGCATAAGGAAAACTAATTATATTGTCGAATAATAGCTCTGTGAACACATTACTTATAAAGTAGTTCATGTGTAGCCACGAAAAGAAGCACAAACATATTCTACAAATTGTTTAAAGCAAAAGAAACAGACAAATAATTACAAGCTTGTAGGGCTTGAACTTCAAATGATGTGTAAAGGTGTGTACCAATGTGAATAACCCTTTACCTACCGACGGTACTTATAAGTACCACTCACTTTAAAATTACATAGAATAACCGTTTTCACACGAATATTCTGACGATATTTTGCAGGACTTTAATTCCGCTCTTCCAGGATACGTGACAACAAAGGTTCTATGATGAGTATTTTAGTGGGGAAGGCGAATGGTTTTAAAGCAGAAGTTGCGTTTTCAGCTGACATTTTGATTGGATTGCGAAGATTGTCATTTTTGTTCCGAAAAAGTAGTTAATGTCAAAAGGTAAGTGTCTTATTTTTTATTTATTTATTTTTTCTATGTTAGTTAAGACCTTAGAAAAAGGTTTGACAATTTATTTTAAGTGTGTGAGAAGTGTATATATTAATCTTACAATCTAAAGTACCAACAACACACTGGATGTTAGAACAAGAAATTAGATTTTTTTTCGTCCGTGTAGCTTATATATATTGTTTTGTGTGTGTGTGTGTGTGTGTTGTAGCGTCATTACTATAGTGCAATAGAGTTATGCCTTTTTTAGAATTTCTTTTTGCTTGGCTCATTTATTTTTCTTTTTTAATATTTTATTTTAAAGTTTTCAAAAAATTTTGAACTTTGAATCTGAGCTTGTTTTTTTACCACACAGTTAAACGAAATATCTATCTCTATAGTTTATTCTAAAAGCAACATTTTAATTTCCTTATGCGTAACTTAGATTTAACAATAATAGGAGATTTTCAATGTGCTATTATTTACTTTTTTTTCTCTTTTCTTAAAGTGTCTGGAAAAAGGAATTTCAGTCTTCATGAGGCTTTGGATTTATTACAGAACCGACCTTTTGAAAGCAGGGATGCACTAATAGATGATTCTTCAGATGAAGAAGTCCCAGCAAACTATCGTGGCCGCGGTAGCCGAGTGGTATAGGTATCGGATCGTGGCTTGCCTTGTCACGAGTTCGAGCCCAGTACCACTAAAGACCCGCCGTGTAGTGGTGTGGTAGTTAGGAGAGGGGGTGCCAGCTCAGGTGTCGTCCACGTCACTTGACCATGGTTCAAAATTACGTGGTTCGTCGCCAAAAGTCCTCGTGTAGCTGAACAGTGCGACGTTAATATTCAATCAATCAACCCGGCAAACTATCTGTTGGAATTTTCGTTAGATTCTTAAGATGACGATCAAGAGAATGAACAAGACTCAAGGTGCGCAGTAGTTTATGTTCAGAAAATACAGCATTTCTAACCTCAGGATGCAATGCTTGCAAAAACATTCAATCGAAACCTCACGCAAAATGCACAACGTGTAGTTTTTGTGTATTAACGAAAAGAAAAACTGTTTCTTTGAATATATCATCAAGTTTATGTGTAAAAGCTACTTTTATGTGTAAAAAAAGTAAAAAAAATAATAATAAATTTTAAAAATTTAATAGTCTTTAGAAATAAATATTTTTTGTGGTAAAATATAGTGTTCTCTAGTTATTTAGCATTTTTAAAAGAGTTAAAACTCCACTAAAAAATTCATTCAGTCTTTTTGTATTATGAGAATATTTTGGAGTTTTGTGTACTGACGTTACTTTAAAGTACCATTTTAATTAATTAGCTCTAACGGATTAGATTTCCCAAAGTTGAGTACTTTATTTATGTATATCTCTTAATCTTCAATGTAGTGATTAAAAAAATTGTGATTCGTAAATGTAGTGATTCATTTACAAAACCAATAATGGAAAATTTATCACGTTTACAAAAAAAAAAAAAAAAAAAAAAAAATGCAATTTTATATACATTTAGAATTTTGTAGTTTTAGTAGAAATGATAAAGTTTTAAAAAATGTTGCTATAGTTTTGAGAAATTAAAAGATCAAAATAAATAAGATTGAGGGAATTTATCCGCATAATAATTAAGGTGAACAATAACAGTAAAAAAATTCAGTACATCAAATTACTTTTTCAATTCCTCTACTATTAGCTCACAATCTCTATATATTTATTTATTTATATATTTATTTATCTTGGTGGAATTTTCAATCTTAATAAAATACATTTTAAAGCGCTGAATTGAGCTGAAATTTTATATACAGGATTATTTTGGATGACAATACATTAATATAATAATAATTAATAAAAATTAATTGATTAAAACTAATTATTTAAAGAATTACAAATACAACCACGTTGGCATCATTTTTGGCGACTTAGCGACCTTTTTGGTGACTTGTGTCAGAACTTGAAAAGGTTTTTTCTCACGTGTTAAAGTATTCAATTGAATTGAAATTTATATTGGATGACAATACAATAATATAATAATAATTAATAAAAATTAATTGATTAAAACTAATTATTTAAAGAATTACAAATACAACCACGTTGACATCATTTTTGGTGACTTAGCGACCCTTTTGGCGACTTGGGTCAAAACTTGAAAAGGTTTTTTTCTCACGTGTTAAAGTATTCAGTTGAACTGAAATTTAAATACACGATTGTTTTGGATGACAATACGATACTTTAATGATAATTAATAAAAATGAATTACTACTTAATGTTGTGATTCTGTCCTATGTATATGCATATTTATATTAATTGTAACTATTTAATAAAAAGTAGCTAAAATAAAATTTTTCTTTGTTGATCTAAGTAGGAATTGACATAATTTTTTTTTTTATATTACTTGTTTATATTAACAGACTTCATGCCTGGAAACTTTTTAATATATATACATGCAAGTCAAATTTTAAAAACTTCATTTGCATCAATACGTTTTTAATCCACACACATTTATTCCAAAATAATCTCTGATCACATAGTAGACTAAGGAAAAAAAGTGAAAGAAAAACAAGTACAACATAACACACTTATAAAACGACTTCAATGAAATGGTTATTTATTTGTATTACTCGATTGTCCGTAAGTATCGTTCAAAAGTTTATTTATGTTTGAATTGTTTAACTCTCAAGAATAATTAATTTGTGTATATTTTTTGTATCAAAGATTATGTGTATTAATATTTATTAATAAATATAAGCAGAGCATTTCTTTTTTAAATGTATCGCTAGCATTAACCTTTCAGTTGGCATACCTGCGTAATTTTTATGACAAAAATGTGCTATTTTTTTACAGTTTTAAAAAACTACTTCTAAATAGTTCTAGAAAAGAGATTGCTTCTCTTCTATCCATTCCTTCCCTTCGCAATAAAATGGGCTGGTCTGGTTCTTAAGGTTAAAATTTATTTATTTTTTAAACATTATGCAGTTCTCACACGCTCGTGCCAGCATATAGTTTTTTTCCTTCATATTTTGTAATTTTATTTCGTAATTTTATATTTGAACTACATTATACTTTATTTTAAGTAAATTGAGGAAAATTTGCTAGGGTTTTTTCAATGAGGATTTTATTCCATGTATTCTTCAAAAGCTGCCTCATGATGTGAAAAAAAAGAGATTCCCTTAGGAAAGAAATAGCAATCTTAGTGATGAGAGGAATATCAGCAGTAAATCTGAACAATGTATATCCGATGACGATCCAGAAGAAATATTTAAAGATGCAGATTGGCAATGAAATGAAATCGTTAGTGACGTCAAATAGAATATGCATTGAGCTCAAAAATGAAGCATTGTAAAAGTTCTTTCTGGTATTAAAAGTATAGAGAAAGAAATAAGATCCTTTTTGAAAATGAAAGCTGTAAATCGAATCGATAAAATTTGGAAATACACAAAATAAACTAAAAATCCCACACAAATCAACAAATACGTAGATCAGATATTTTTCATTTGCTAATACAATTAAAAAAATACTGTTGAATACTATCAAAATGGATTTCGGAAAGGAAGATCCACTGCAGAGCAGATATTCAACATCCGTCAGATTTTGGAGAAAACAAGGGAATTTGGAATTGACCTCTTTATTGATTTTAAAACCGTCTATGACAGAATCAACAGAAAGGATCTTATCGCAGTCATGAAAGAGTTTAAAATCTCTGATAAGTTATTAAGGCTGATAAGCCTGTCATTAAGTGAGACTAAGATCGTGATCAAGGTGCAGAATGATCTTTCGGACCCATTGGAAATAAAAAAAAATGGAGTTCGACAGAATTGGCGTGTCTTCTCTTTAATCTAGCATTAGAAAAAGTGGCAAAAGATTCCAATATCAATACCAGAGGAAATATCTTTAATAAATCGATGCAGTTGCTGGCTTTTGCTGATATCATCGCTCGAACACCCACAGTACAAAGACAGACCAGGCCTTCTTATCTTTAGAGAAAGAGGCCCTTAGGAAGGGACTGAAAATCAAGGAGAATAAGACCAAGTACGCGCCATGCACTAAATCATGTTTTAACGATTCTCATTTTAAAATTGAAGAGTATAGTTTTGAAGTTGTTGACAGCCTCACTTATTTAGGTCCAAAAATTAACAATAGAAACGATTGTACTAATGAAATCCAAAACAGAATTACTATGGCTAATAGATGTCTTAATGGAATACGAAAATATATGAAATCAATTTTAATCAAAAGAAAAACAAAGGTTCTATTGTAAAAAAAGTCTTTTAAGAGCAGTATTAACTTATGCATGTAAAATTTGGTCCATGTCTCGAACAGATGAGAACATGATAAGTATCTACGAAAGGAAGATTTTAAGATTCATTTTTGGAGGAATTCAGAAACATGGCGAAGAAGATCAAATTTAGAGCTTTACCAATCATATAAAGAATTTGACATTGTTAACTTCATCAAAATACAACGAATTAAATAGGCAGGTCACGTTATCAGAATGAGCGAAGACCGCACCACTAAAAAAGTCTTCAATGCTCAACCAATTGGCACACGAAGAAAGGGTAGACTAAATCTTAGATGGATTGATGGCCTAGAAAAAGATCTCCTAGTTTTGAGAACTAGGAACTGGAGAACGCTAGCAGGAAGAAGGCTGGCCTGGAAAAGGCTTCTTGAGAAGGCCAAGGCCCACCTTGGGCTATCGTGCCACTGAGGAAGGAAGGAATACCATTAAAACTTAATTTTCTCTGCAGATAAGAATAATTGTTTTCTGACTTGACGTTTTTATTATAATGAAGTTTATCTATCATCTTCAAAAGCAAAGTTAAAGAAAACTACTACAGTAGAGCGTCGTTGAAACCGGACACTGTATGAATATTGAAAATCATCACATGCGAGAAACGTGCTTGAAGAAAAAGAAAAATAGGTGCAAAATGTCGCAATTTCACCTTTATTGTGGAAAATAATCACTCATTTTTCGCTGTACCATTGTACACCTTCATTTTTTCGCTGCAAGGTCTCTGAAAAAACTGGTTCGGATATTTGACGCTCCGGATAATAAACGTTCGAACAAACGACGTTCTACTGTACGTCACAAACAGTACAATCCGCTCCTACTCGAGCAAAAAATTAAGGCGCTCCTATTGGAAAGTTAACTGATTTGGGTTTATAAAAAGTTATTTTTTTTTTAAATAAAATTACCGAAACTATAAAACACTTATTTCTGATATTTTTATAAGTTAATAGATCTTACCGAGTCATTAAAAATGACAAGAATAAACCTTTTCTCGACCTTTTATTTAAAATTCCTTCATTTCCCTCGATAAATTAACAAACCATTAAATATTCTACGCACACACGTCCTTTATTTTAATACCATAAGTAACAAAATTTTTAGAATTTTTGTGAAAAGGAATAAGAAACAGAAATATGAACTTAATGGGCAAAAGAAAACACCAAAGACGTTTAAAGGCGATTAAAGATACATTTTTCTTTTTGAAATACTCTTTATAAATAATATTCTACGACTGGTAGAAGAACGATTATATACTAGAGTAACTCAAACTTTTGTGATTTAGAGCATCAACTCGCAACACTCTCTCAAAGTGCAACAATAATATAAATTCCAAATACATATAGAGACAAATTAAAAATTCTTAAACACATTTGGGGCTCACTTTTCTGTCTAAATTGGGATTTATATTTCTAAGCCAAAGGCTTAATTTCAAAGAAAATTTTCAATATTTGAAATTTTTGTTCTATAGAATTACTATATTACAAGCAGCCCTATTTGTAAGTGCATGCATTACTTCAGAAATATCCTAATAATATAAATTCGCTTTAAAACGAAACATACTTTCCGATTCGAGGCGTACTTTTGAAGTATAACTCACAAAATATTTTCTGAAGGAACTGTTCCATATAGCATTTAAAAAGTTCTTATAAATTATTTTAGATGAAAATGTTAATGTTAATGGTTATGTCTTAAAAATGAAGGATTAATGAAAGAATTTTGATCATTTTATAGATACTGGAAGTTAAAACAGAAGTCTTGGAAATATCACAAGTTTATTGTTTGAATTAATTCCCAATTATCGTTTCTAGAAATCTACTTACCTATGTTTCCAACTAAATGAATAACGATGTCGTTTCCAGTAATAAACCAGCGAACTTCTAAGCCTAAATTATCATTCAGCATCTCGCAGTTCAGTTTGTTCTAAAGAGAGGTATAAAAAGAATTTTTATCAATCTATAAAAACAAATTAAATGAAAATACTATCAATAGAAGTTATCAAAGATGGCTCTCTGTAAAAAGACGTGAGTGTCTATAAAATGCAACTTTTTCAAAAATAATGTAAAACAGAAAGTAAACTATTATTCTGGTTATAATATTTAGTTATGAAATTCTAATTGCAGAACTGAATATTTATCGTTACATGTTACTGAACAACATAGATCAGGAACATGTTTTGTGAGGGGGGAAAATACCCTTCCTTTTGAAAATGATTCCATTCATTATAAAGAAATAATAAATATAAGTTAAATAAGATAGAGGCAGTTTTATTCAATTTATTTAACTGCAATCACATTTAGTAACAGGATCAATTGATTATACTTTTCTCCATTTTTTTAAAATCAGGAGTGTGAGATTGCTTGTTAAAATTTTCATCACTGACTTCAAGTTTATGTCAGCCAACCTCCATTTATATTTACTCTTGATGGTCTTTGTGCAAGAAAAACTTTGCTCACTAACATATGTTGACGAAAATATAAAGAACAATCCCCCAGTAAATTTCTTCATTCATTGGTGTGCAAAATTTAAACAACAATTTAAATTTTAAGCAAATAGCCATGAAATTGCAGAAAAGATGTTATTACGATCAGTACAATGAACACACAATTCAGTAGAAAGGCGATGCGTATACAAATATTAGGTACAAAACGTTATAGGCTACGTAAGTGTATGCAAAAAGCGTGCGGTTGGCGCCCGTAGCTCAAGACTACAATAAAAGGAAGAACGGAGGCTCAATTAAAGACATTCGTTACAAGTACAAGTGAATTCTTTCGCGAAATATGACTAGAATAAATTACATGGACACACGTGGAGGAATGATCGGAAAGCTGGAGGAGGGGCGTAGTTTGACCAATGCAACTGAAGGGTTTGGAATCACCAAAAGTGTCGTTTCGCGCGCTTGGAAAGCCTTTCAAACCATAGGTACAAGTATTAGAAAGGTTGGTGGTCCTAGAGAAACAACTGCAGAGGAGGACCTGCAAATGAAAAGAGCCCAATACAGTCAGAAAGCGCCATTGCTCAGCAACTGTGTACAGTAACAGGGCGACAAGTGTCGCGGTTTACTGTCGCCAGACGCCTTCATAAAGATTCTCCCGCCGTCCTGAACGCTGCATCCCTTTGAAAGTTAGCGACACTGTTTAAAATGGTGTCAGGAGCACAAAAATCTCATGAATGGAGTCGAGTCCTCATTACGGAGGAGAGTTGTTTCAGAGCCACAAGCGATTCTCAACGCCAGTTGATTTGGAGAGAAGTCGGTTCATCTTAGTAATATTACGAAAAGAGACCGTTACGGTGATTCAGGAGTTGTCATCTAGGGAGGCATTATGCTGAACGGGAGAACTGAGCTCCACTTTTTCGACAGAGATTGTGTAGCCGGAGATCGCTATTGTAAGAAGGTGATCCTTCTCCTTGTGCGTCTGTTCCGAAGTGCTATAGGACCAGACTTCGTTTTTATGGATGACAATGCTTGGACACACCGGACTGTTGATGTTCAATAGCTACTGGAAAGTGAAGATATCACTCGAATGGATTGGCCAGCTTTATTCCCAGATTTAAATTCCATAGAAGATGTGTGGGATGCCTTAGGGACACGCCTTGCTGCACGATTACATCCTCCGAGGAACACCTTACAACCGAAACAGATACTGATTGAGGAATGGGCACTCTTACCTCAAGAACTGTTTGGATAATCTGGTACTGAGAACGAAGCGACTGTGCGAAGCAACCATTACAGTAAGGGGAGGACATATCCCATAGAAAGGAACATCTGCTTGTTCTTCCTTTTGGACAGACAATCGTGTGTAACCATACTATGAGTTCAATAGAGACTCTTTTTTTTTTACTCTACACTAGTATATTCATTGCATTTTTTGCGCAACTATGCTTTCGTCATCGTTTAAATACAAAATGATGTCTCTCATTTCTGAATTCCGTGTTTCTCAGATGATTTCTCGTCTCGTGATTGTTAAAGTGATTTGAGAATTGTTGAAAATATTTTTTTTAATGTTTTAAGTGTGATAATACAGTCTCTTAAGTCATATCTTAAATAATCAGCAGTGTTTGAAAATTAAATCAGAAATATATGGGCATGTAAATTAAATTATAAATGACGCCTCTAAATATTCAAGATAATTTGAGTAATATACTAAATTTTTATCAATTATTAATTTTTTTATCAATTAAAGACAATACTCATGTAACTTGATAAATTTAAAATTCATGGGGCTTGAATCTTCTTTTAAAGCTTTACGTTGAGATGCAAATGTGAGGAACCAGAGAAAAAAAATTCAAACTTTTAAAAGTTGATCTGTCGATCTAAAAGAAGAATAGAAAATATTAATCATTCAGGGGATAGTTTCATAAAATTAATTCTCAAAGTTCCATGTTTAACTTTTATTTTTAAGTACACGTTTGAAATAAAACTCCCGTAAATCACCCAATTTCTCTTAAGCCTTTACTAAAAAAAAATTACTTAAAGTATATTATTAGAGACTGAAAGATTTGTGAGTGTATTTGAAGGAACCTTAAGTTTATATACATTTCACTTCGTTTTTTTAAAGTCAAATATTTCGATTTAAGTTGCTATTGAATATTGATACTTGTAATTAAAGTGAATATGAACTGAATGCAAGCTTAATTACAAATTATATAATATATCCAAAACAATACATTTGGGTTGTAAATCTTCTTGAGCAGACAAGAAGAAAAACTTGCATGATTGAAAACTGTTGCCTCAATTATTTAAGATGCAAGCGATTACCTCTCTCTTAACGTGAAATGGCACCTTATAGAGAAATATTATAGCCCTTATATTATTGTGTATTTATAGTGCTATGTTGTAGCAACTTTAGCAAAATCTCTTTAATCATACGGTTGAAATAGTGAATGCACTTGCCTTTGTGTCATACATATTTATTGAATGAAAGTAAAAGAAATAAAAAGCTTTCGTATAAATTAATTTTTCATCTACTGAGCAACTGCAATTTGGACCGGTTTTCACTAGACGTTAAAGAGTACGTAAAGATGCGGAGTAAATTTTCCCTTTAGTCCTGATGAAGATGGAGAAAGATTGACAAAAGAAATATAAATTGAAATAGCTACAGAATTGAATTTAGGGGTATAATTTAACTTCATAAACTTTGTTTACAATAAAATGTAATTTTGGTATTCAAGTTTCTCTACAATAATATTTTGGAAAAATTAGCATTATATATTTCTAAGAACTGAGAATATCGAGAGGATTTTTTTTCTGAAATTATATATTTTATTCTGATGATTATATAGAAACTGCTAGAGTTAGTTGATTGCAAAATAATGCATTTTATACATACAATTGTTTTACTGAATACAAAAATGAATAAATTTAAGAAGAGTTGATTCAAAATAAAACACAAAACTTTAATATTTTAACATCGAAAGAATCTGAAAAATTTAGAAGAGAGAAAAAAATTACAATTCATAAAAACGTAAGGAACCATAGAAATAATGTTGAACATATACATTAAAACTGTCTAAATTCATTGATTAACCAGAAAATTCTAATTCTAACAATACACAAGGTAATGTATTTCCTTTATCAAACAATTGTAACTTTTTTAAAGCTTAGATCACTTTAATTTCATTATGTAAAAGAGGAAACAGAGAAATTAAACTTTCTCATAAGAAAACAAATCAATTTATTTTATAAAAATCGTCAATTTGATCTCTTTCATAAAAAAAAAAAAAATTAAATATGAAATATTACTTCTGAGATATATTTTCACAAGAATTTTTTAATGGTAAATTTCATAAAATTGATGAGAATCTCGATATCTTAATGCAAGGGTCAAGGCCGATGGTACTAGTGTCGTATTGTCGGTTCAAGTCGTGGACTTATATAATAGTCATTAAAGCACCTTCGCCTCTTGACTATCTCCAATATTTCTCACCAAAATGGAGTTTATTCAAACCCAAATCATAACGTGAATTATATTTATCAATTTTTATAATATTAATGAAGCCCGGTGGCTGAGTGGTAGTGTATTGCGCTTCCACACCACAGGTCCGGGATTCAAATCCCAGGATGGGAAAGGTCGCGACTCAGACTTTCATCCCTTCAGTGGGTTGATAAATGAGTACCAAGCTTGCTTGGGAACTGGTCACTGGGGGTTTCGCGTCAGACTGACTACTAGACCTAAACATCAGCACATGTACCCCAGTTCTTAAGGTCACGTAAACTGAGATAGGCACAGTAGGCCCTAGCTTTCACGGGCTGTTGCTCCACTGAATTCAGTTCAGTATGATATTGATATCATTTACATATTGATGCGGAATCATTATATTCAAATAAGGAGATGCGATTCAAATTCTTAAAAGTTCAAATTATAAAAATCTTCAATTACTCCACGGATTTAAGTTAGTGTACCATTAAGTATGATTTAACCTCATAACTATTAGCTTGATGTGCTCAAAACGAATCTATAAATAAGATCTAAATTCAAGAAGTCTTTTTTAATTTTAGCTTTCCTTATCAAAAATTTATTGAAAGAGAAAAAAATTGAAAAAGGTAACCGCACAAAATTAAATTGAAAGAATAAAATGTCGAGAAAAATAAATAATTATTTCAAATTTAATCTTTACTATTTTTTTGAAATGCAATTTCTCTTTCTCAAAAATCAAACCACTTTAAGAACATGATCTCGAATTTATATCTTATAAATTCTTGTTAATAGGGTAGAACAGGGATGACGAACCTTTTTGAGACGTAGGTCAAATTTTGTTTATAATTTTTTTTTAGTATTAGCTCATAGGTCACTAATGCCTAGTTGCACCAGAGTTAAGTTTAAAATTTTTTAACTGAATATTTTTAAAACTAAACATCTTTAAAATTCAATTGGCTTAATGGGTAAAAATGGGCGTGGTTTGACGATTTAAAAATTTTTAGTGGGGTTAAAAATTCTTAAATGTTTGATGCAAATTGCAATAAGTGTTTGAATAAACAAGGAGTAACGAAAATTACATGCAATATA
>BMAV01006375.1:239352-280035 GCA_019973955.1 Trichonephila inaurata madagascariensis
GCCACATCGCACTCTTGCTGTTGAGGAGCTGCTGGAAAGTGAAGATATCACTCGAATGGATTGGCCAGCGTGCTCCCCAGATTTAAATCCCATCGAACATGTGTGGGATGCTTTGGGGAGACGTATTGCCACACGCTCACATCATCCGGAGTACAACCAACAACTCAAACAGATGTTGATTGAGGAATGGGCACTCCTACCTCAAGAAATGTTGCACCAGCTGGTTCTGAGTATGCGGAGACGGTGCAAAGCAACCATTGTAGTAAGGGGAGGGCATATACCATATTAAGGAACATCTGCTTGTTGTTCTTCCTGTTGGATAGACAATCATGAGTCACGATACTATGCGTTCAATAAAGCTTGTTTTTGTTTGATTCCATACCGTATGCGTTGTATTCCTTTTTCAGCGCCGATGCTTTCGTCATCCTTTACGTACATAATACTCTCCCTCATTTCAGAATTTCATGTCTCTCAGATGATTTTTCGTGAAGTTATGGCAATAAACCCACCTGTTGCTTAAGTTTTGCACACCAGTGTATATATATATATATATATATATAACAAAATTGATCATAAAGTTTTTAATGAGAAATCTGTTGCTGTTTATTTTCAGATAGTTTTTTTTTTAAATGAGGTTCATATTTCGTATTCATTAATTTAACGCATTTCGCTCCCTGTCAAGTCTACTTCTGTTAGAAGATTTTACAAAGTTCATTGAAGAAAACAATTTTTAACACGTATCTGTGGATCCAAACATCATTAAAAGAGCATTAACTAGTTTTTTTATTGATATAAAATTATTTAGTAAAGAATCTCATACGTTTATTTTTACTGTGGGATTAATATTGTCTGCACTACTTTCACATAGTTTTCCTTCTACATCAGAAATCAAGTCTTCAAATTTTGTTTTCCACTCTCTACGTTGCTTTGAAGTTGAACTAATTCCATTTCTAAATTATCGATACCTAACCACATAAATTTGGTTAACTCCATTGTTTTCAAACTCCATTGTTTCAAATTCAAAAAGCGGAATGTTTCCCTCCATTGTTCCCTGTTTTGTATGAATATAAAATAAAGTGAAATGTATTTTCCAAACTTTTAAATTGATTGAATCTCTCCTCAAAAGCTTGTTTTATTTCCGGCATAATCATTCAATATTTTTTAATCGCATTTTCTTGAATGTCAATGGAGTTTTCAAAAATTATTGTGTTTTGAAAATGATTTTGGAATTAAGGAAAATATTTCATGATTTTCATTTGCAAATCCTTAGTAAAGATGTCAAGTTTCGTCATAAATATTTTAATATTTTCAAACATCATTAAAACAATTGGTCCATGCCCTTGAAGTATTTTATTCAGTTCATTAAAATGCTGAGGGATGTCGCATAAAAACATTAAATTATTTAGCCAATGTATATTGGATAATTCATTGAAAGTATATTGTCTTTTTCAATTAAAAAGAGCCTTTCTTCTAATAACGTAACAAAGCGATTAAGGACGACCGAAAGTAAGTCATCGCACGTTGTTGTAAGTTAAAATCCCTGGACATTGGTATTCAATTTCCTCCAAGAATTGTGAAAATTGTCGTTTACAAAGAGCTCTTGCGTTTGTAAATTTGATTATTTTTATTATACAAGTACATTACACTGGAAAATGGTTTTTAAACCATGATTCACACATAAAACTTCCTGGTGTATTATACAATGAAATTCAATCAGAGAATGTGAAATATTTTACTTAAAATATACTGAATAAATCCAATGTTTTTCCCTACCATACTAAGTGCACCATTTGTTGTTACAGAAATTATTTTCTGAAGGTCAATATATATTTTTTTAAATGCAATATTAAATTCTTTAAAAATACCAAGACTGGTACACTTCCTTTCAACGTTATTATTTTTATTAACTTTTCTTTCATTATATTTCCATACTTATACCGAGTAAAACTGCTAATTGTGCATTTACATCATAACTCTCTCATTTAAAGCAATTGAATACATTTTTGCATAATTTAAGTCATTATGAATTTGCGAAAAAATATTTTTTTCTAATTCTATTACTCGATCTTTAACTAATTTGAGACTAATAGATAACTCATTTATACGCTTTATAATCAAGTCTTTTTCTTTAAAATCAGTAAACAATGTAGGACTACATTCTAAAAACGTGAAGAAAGTGCTTTAAATATGGTTATTTGCTTTGGTTTGTCGATTTTTTTTCAACAAACAAAATGTGAGCAAAATTGTACACTTTATTTGATATTTTGTAAACACTTTTGCTTTATTTCAAATACTACATACTTTCATATACATTTGTTGTCATTTGCGTACCTTTGGAACTGTAATAATCAAACTGAAGGTTATAGACAGCGTTTAAATTGCTTTTGTGTCAATGCGGTGCTTGAAAAAATACAAATAGAATATAAATAACCCGCACAAATTAGAAAATCTAAGTAAACCCACGTAAGCAAACAAGTGGTTGCCTAGCAATCGTGGGTCAGTGTCTGACCCACGGGTCATAGGTTCGCCATCATTGGAGTAGAACATACTATTTAAGGTGAATCTTGTTGTAAGAACATGAAGAGAAGAAGTATATTTTAGATTAAAATAAATTTTCTCACCGTTTCAACGTCTACGATCCGATTCAGGGTTCGGGGTGAAGGGGGAATGTTCAAATCTCTGGGGATCTCAACGGAACCGTAATCCTCTGATTCACTTGGGCTCCAGTTGGCTAAAAAGTTGTATTCAAACACAGAATGGCCGTCTGGTAAAGTCATTATCATTGTTTTATTTGTGTACTCCTTAAGAGGTGAATCGCTGAAAGAAAATAACACTGTCATCGTAATTCCAAGTGGTGAGAATAAATAAAAAAATGTTCGAGACATCGTTAATATTTCCACTCACCTTCCGTCTTCATAGTGAAGACGCACGCCTTCCTCATTTGGTTTCGTGCCCTTTGAAATCCACCAGTACACATCTACAGATGGATTAAGAAAAAGAAATCGAAAAACTAAAGCTTTTAACGAGATAACAAGTAAAAGCAGCTAAAATTTGTTACTATGTATTCTAGACTATTTCATTAGTAATAACGCAATGCATTCCAGTTAAACAAATCACTTCTTGATTCTTATTTATTACTGATATTTGTTTGTAAATTACATATTTTATTTTATTTATTTATTTATTTATTTTTTTGAGTATTTTCAGTTTTGTGTTTATTAGGAATCTTTCAAAATATGAAAAAAATACTGAAATTTTGAAAATAAAAACAATAATTTTTACTATTTATCTCGAGATGTTCATTTAAAATTTTTCATTGATTTCAAAACTTATAATTATTTTATATTAATTATCAAATATTTAAATATGTGCTCAAAAAAACGAACAAATTTATTACGTATAAACTTTACTTAGATTTGAATTATTTATTACTATTGTTGCAAAAATCTGCTTTGTGAACATATTAAAATGTGAACGATTAAATTCTGGAGCAAAAAAATTGAAAGTATAATGAAAATTTAAGTTTTGTAAAAAATAAATAAACTGCTTTTATAATTATAAACTAAATTCAAAAATCATTGTATTTAAAATTTGAAAAAAGTATAGTAAAAATATTCATAATTTTTAAAAACCTACCTTGTTTCGAATTTTGTATACAATGTAAAAGATCCGAGCTATTACAGATATCAAGATAGCTCTATTAATATCAGGATGAAACATGATTTGTGAAACTGTTGGTAGATAACATTTAAATGGACATTACCATATATGTGTGTTGTGATCGTTGTTCAAAACTTAAGTGTACGATTCTCTCTGTACTGCTATTCTTAAGTTACTGCTTTACTTTTATATAAAATAAGGGCATAAATGGTTCAAATCACTTACGCAAACTTATTTTTTCCGCATCATCCCGCTAAATACATATTATGGGGGTAAAACATTTAAAACATTTCTTAAATATGTTTCAAGTTTTTTTTTTTTTTTTTTTTTGACAGGTGCTTAAAGTTAACGAAATCATACGAATTTTTTTTTATTTTTTTTATTCAACTGCATACTTTTAACTTTGTTTCTGATCGCCACTTGGATCACTGGTTATCATTTTTACGAATAGAATTATTCTATGCCAAGAGCAACTGAAGAGCTTTCTGTTCACAAATTACTATTACTGCTTCTGTCCCAGAGGCATTCAAGAAGAATTTAATTCTTTAAATTATCCACCCCGCAAAGAAAACTTGAATGACGGTCAATCATAATTATTTCTTCATTGTCAAGTTGTAAAATTCAAAAAAAAAATTAGTTAAAGCTAAATATTTACTTATAAAGAATAAAATGAGATCTCTCTCTGCTTCACTAATATTTTATATCTAAGAATATTACGGCAACAAACTCTTTCCAAATCCTGATACACGATATGCAACAATTCTCATCAATTTTCAAAAGTCTTTGAAATAATAATCATTTTTAGAAAAGAGTTGAAGAGTGTCATTAAATATTTAGTCATGCTTTCAACGTGAATGGGCTGACAGCTGCTCATATTTTCTTCAATGGTGGCGTAACGGTATGTCTAAGCGTTTCCTTTGCAAAAGATTAAGTACACTCAAACAAGCTCTGCTTGCATGTTTTTTACTCCCAAGAGAATGAAGTTTAACGCCCTCCAGAGGCATTATGAAATGCGCAATCACTCTACATTTCTGCCTTTGCATATCTGTTCAACTTCATGCCAAGTTTCGTTACGATCCCATTTTAACCATTTTCTAATTTCATTCGAATTGAATTTCATCCTTGTCACAAGATTCTATTATAATTTATGTACTCAATTGGGATTTGAAACGCTTACATAGGTCATTGAAAGCTATTGGTCTACCAAATTTTTAGTCAATCGCAAATCCTTTCCCTCTTACCGCATATTTAAAAAATAACCGTATGTACAAGGAAATTCGTTTTTGATGGAGGGTGTCTGTGGCTATATTTATTTAACAGATTAAATTACGGTATAAATCAATACGCAGTTATGATGCAACAACAAATCATATTCATTTCGCTTTTTTTTTTTTTTTTATTTCTGAACTTTCAAGATAAAAATAATTTTATTTTTAATGTTCCTGGTATACAATAAAGGATATATATATATATATGATTTGAACACACCAAAGGTAAGGAATCTAACAGATATTGGAACTTAAAAATATGGATGATGCAGTATTATACACATTGCTGACAGGACAGATCTTAATAATTTATATAACAGTGGAGTTGAACCAGTTTTGCGGCAAACTAATCTTACCCCATTCTGCTTAGAATACTGAATGAAATCCTACTGTGAAAATGATGGATAGAAGTTTTAAATCAATTACGAGAAAGAGGTAACTTACCTAAAGATACATTAAAAAATGTATAGACACAATGAATCTGTGTACAATAAATAAATTATTGCCAGATTATGTATTGAAATGCAGATTTTAAGAATTATATTTTTAGCCAAATTGTTAAGTTAAATACTATACAGGGTGGTCCCAAAGTTATGGTACAAACTTTAAGGGTAAATACAGGACAATGCAACAATAATTTATTGTATAAGAATGTACGGGCGCAATTGACGCGGTGAGGCGCAAACAGGGAAAATAAAAGGAAAGAGAAATAGAGTTATCGGCTAGTTTCGTTGGCAGAAGAGGCAGTAGATGTCTAGCCACCGTTCAACATGATGCATCTCAGTAGAGAAAAGCGCCATTCACAATTGTGCTGCGTCCACGATGGGAGACTTTATTCATGCCAAAAATGTAGACATGCATTACATGTACGGCTGTGTAAATGGTAACGGCAGAGCTGCGCTTCGAATGTAATACGCCTGGAAGAAAGCATCTTCATCATTGTGGCTGTTTGACCAGAGTCATGTACAAGAACTGTTGCTCATCACGTAAGTATGAGCCGTTTGTAGAGTGTTAAACGAAAAAATCGCTTCCACCTCTTTTATTTTCAGCGAGTACAAGCTTTGAATCCGTCTTCTTCGACTACCAGTAGGTGGTACAGCAATGTGAGCTGCAGCATAGTTCATGTGCCGAATAGTTATGAAGAGTTTTTGTAAACATCAACGACGCTTTCAATAAACACTTTGTCTTTCTCTTATTTCTTGTGTTTGTGCCTCACCGTGTCACATTCCTATACAATAAATGAGATGTCCTGTACCAACCCTAAGAGATGAATTTCCCTGTATACAATTATATGAGTAACTCTAGGAATATTTGTCAACAATATAATTCTAAGGTTAAAAAAAAAATAAAATTATAGGAATATAAGAGCTACTATTATGCCCTCGATAAATTGAATATGTAGGCAATCAAAAGTAGATCAAACTTGAAAATATGAATACTTACAATATATTTTTTAATAAAAAACTATTAATCTTCAAATAAGAATTTAATCCATGTAATTTAGTATTTCTATTACAAATAACTATTAATTAAATTAATTAGGTATAAAAAAATATTTAACAAGATTTTTATAATTTTTTAAAAATTTTTTTCTGATTTTTTATTTTTTTGAAACTAGATATTTGTTACGTTGCAAATTATGTAAGTAATAATATATCTCTGAATATTTATATACGTATATTACTCTCCCAGTCAAGTACTTTAATAATTTTGAATTTAAACTGATCTCTTTTGCCATAAATATTAGTATAAATTACCTTATCTTTTAATTGTATTTTAATATCCAGAAATTTTGCTTCAAAGCTGTTATTATTTCTTTGTATCCAGTTAAGGTAATCAGGATAAAAGTCAGTGACTGATTTGAACTTCTCATTCTTATCAAAAATAACAATGTCATCTATATAACGAAAAATGTAATATAAAGCATTGTTTATGTACTATTTTCATAAAAATTTTAATATAATTTAGCTAGACAGTTGCTAGTTGGGTCACCTTGTGGCAAATCTTTAATCTATAAATCTACCATTATAGTATAAGTAGTTCTCCTTTAGTTCTAAAATAACGAGAGAATTAAAGTTATCATAACTAATATATAACATTTTTAAATAAACTATTTTTTATGCAATTGTAAAAGTATTAGGAGTTCAAAAAGTTTGACTACACTTTCAAAAATGAGTTAAAAATAAATAAATATTTCCGCTTACGGTTTTTTATATTCCATAAAGAAACGATTGATGTTTGTGTTTTACGAAATGCAAAGTAGATGGACTAGGAACTCGGTCCATCTCACCTATTCAGAACTGAACTCCACCTACATCAACAACAAGCAATCAACTATTTCTCCTTCTCATCACTAGTATGATGCTAAACGCCCTGATGGTTATCTTTCCCTTGAATGCAGCAGGCAGGAACAAACTATTCTAACTCGTTTCCAAAATGGCCACTTCCGAACTTTTTTAAGGATGGAAACAAAGTTCTTCCGACTTGTGTTAGGTGTTCTGCCTGCCAAGCATATCCGGAACATATTCTTGATTGCCTGGGGCTTACAAAACAAGATCTTTATGAAGACCCACTAATTGTGTTGGACTTTTTGAAAGTTAGTGAAATCACAGACTTGGTCTAGCTTGGCTAGACATGGAGATGAGCAACAACAACAACAAAGTAAATGGTGCAACACCCTCATTTTGCAACATTCTCGTTTCAAAATGGCTTCACCTCAAGAACAAGCGTGAGTTGTAGCATGGTTTTTCGAATTAATCTGCAACATTTATACAGAGTAAATTTCAGATTACATAAAAACAAAATCCATCTTCAAGGTCTACAATATACACTGAAGAGCCAAAAAAACTGATACACCTGCCTAATATCGTGTAGGACCCCCACGAGTACGCAGAAGTGCCGCAACACTACGTGGCCTTAATTTGATTAAGGAAGTAGTGCTGGAGGTAAGTGACACCAAGAATCCTGCAGGGTGTCCATAAATCAGTAGGAGTAAGAGAGAGTGGAGATCTCTTCTGAACAGCACGTTTCAAGGCATCCCTGATATATTCAAAAATGTTAATGTCTGGAAATTTTGGTGGCCAGGGAAAGTGTCTAAATTCAGAAGAGTTTTCTTGGAGCTACTCTGTAGCAATTCCGGACGTGTAGGGTGTCTCATTGTGCTGATGAAATTCCCAAAGTCCGTCGGAATGCACAATGGACATGAATGGATGCATGTGATCAGACAGGATGCTTACGTACCTGTCACCTACCAGAGTCGTATCTAGACGTATCAGGGGTCCCATATTACGACAACTGCACACACCCTATATCATCACAGAGCCTCCACCAGCTTAAACATATCCCTGTTAACATGTAGAGTCCATGGATTCATAATGTTGTCTCCATGCCCGTACACGTCCATCCGATCGATTCAATTGGAAACGAGACTCGTCAGACCAGGAAACGTGTTTCTAGTCATCAACAGTCCAGTGTCAGTGTTGACGGTCCCAGGCGAGGCGTAAAGCCTTGTGTCGTGCAGTCAACAAGGGTTCACGAGTAGGTTTTCAGCTCCAAAAGCCCATATCGATGATATTTCGTTGAATGGTTCGCAAGGTGACACTTGTTGATGGCCCAGCATTAAAATCTGCAGCAATTTGAAGAAGGGTTGCACGTCTATCACGTTTAATGATTCTCGTCAATCCTTTTGTTGGTCCCGTTCTTGCATGATCTTTTTTCGGACGCAGCGATGTCGTAGATTTGATGTTTTACCGGATTCCCGATATTCACGGTTAGCTCTTGAAATGGTCGTACGTGAAAATCTAAATTTCATCGCTACCTCGGAGATGCTATGTCCCATCTCTCGTGCGCTGACTATAACACCATGTTCAAACTCACTTAAATCATTATAACCTGCCATTGTAGCATCAGTAACCTATCTAACAACTGTACCAGACACTCGTTGTCTTATATAAGTTATGCCAACCGCAGCGCCGTACTCTTGTTGGTTCCATGTCTTTTTATATGCATGCGCATGCCTGTACCAGTTTTTTTTTTTGGCTCTTAAGTGTACAAGTAACTTGAAAGATTTATGATGACAGAAAGCATAATGTCAAAAACAAAATCCTGGAGCCGTAGCAGAATCTGAGATGAAGTTACTCCTATAAACTTTATGTGTTGCGCGCTATATTAATGATGCCCACGCTGAAATCGTGCAATAAAACAGTGTAAAAAAAACTTAGATGTTTTCTTTATGGAGTACAAAAAACCGTATATCTTTCTTAGTCTATTTGTAATTTAATTTTGAAAGTGAGTAATTATACTTTCCGCATACCCGATATTTTAATCAAATTATCAATATCTATAGAGTTAGACCGAATTAATAACTATAGACAGAATAAATCATTTAATCTCATTCTTTCAATAATTCCTTTACTATTTTTAATTATGGAAGTGGTTTTAAGAGTTTTTATTGTTTCTCGTTTCAGTTCATGAAGTATTTCCTTGATTAGGTAAGAAGATTTATATTTATTTTTCCATGGTATATTTTTACTTTATATTAGCATCGGTAACTTAATTTTAGTATATTTAATGTTATGATTATTATTCTTAGTATTATGAAAGCTTATTCTTACTCTAATTTCTATTCCCTACAGCCTAATAGTATAGGCAAATTACAGGCGAAGGTTGGCTGGCCTGAAAACAATGATTAAACCTGCAATCTTCCTTCGTAAGGCTGAGAGTTTGCTTTTATACTACTCTGTGGTTATCTTATATTTGACCTATACTGTATTATACTTCTATTATATATAATAGACTATTTATAATGCTTTACGAAATAAATATGGAATTAGAAAAAGATGTACTGTGTAGAGCAGTGATTCTTAACCTTCTTTTTGTTGCGGTACACTTTTAACAATTTCAAAATTTGGCGGAACACTAACAATAAATAAGAGTTTAAAAGAAATTTACTTATCTGTAATACACTTCCATCTATCCAAGAAAGATAAGTTAAATATATCACGAATACCCTAAGTTTATTACTATAAAACGGCCGAATGATTCGGTTCTGGATTTTGTTTTTTTTTTCAGAGTATAATTAATAATTTTTAAAAAAAATCTGGAGGCACACTTCAAGGATTTGGAGGCACACAAAAGTGCCGCGACGCAGTGGTTGAGAATCACTGGTGTAGAGAATAATATTATTATTCAAAGAGATGTATAAACAATATTATATCTAATTAGAAAACCAAATGAATACCTTATATCAGATTTAGGCGAACGGGGAAATCAATGTGTACTATCATACACCTAGTTCCTCTTATGTTATAATTTTATTAGGGACTATTGAATTTTCTTACCTTTATCGGAGGCCTTACGGCTAAAGTCGGGGATAAAAAATGTTTGAGAATCGAGAATGAGAATATCTCCAGAGGATGTTCCTTCTTTAGTGTTACAGAGATGGCCAATAACAATGGGTCGAGGTGGTATGACAGTTCGAGGAAATATCACAGTACCGAAACTAGTCTGAAAGAAAAAGAAAAGCATTTTCAAATACAAAAATCAAAGAAATAAAAAAAGCAAAAATAAAATGGATCAGAATGGAAATTAAAAATAATAATGGATTGGAATTTTAATTCTGGGGTTACCGTATATTTCCTAATATAAACTTATTTGTGAGTAAGCAGAGAGTACGTTTTATCTTCAAAAATTTACCCAAAATTTGAAACTCGTAAATAAGCCGAATTGAAAAAAAAGTATTCCTGTCATTTTCAAACATGACTTCATGAGAGTGAAAATGGTAAAACAGTTGGAGTATTTCCCGAACAAAAATAGCAACAAAGTAAAATACCAACGATGACATATATAATAATAATAAAAATATAAATATGTTGTTGTTACTTATGCCACTTTATCGACAGTAACATCAGATCTAGGCCCTCGAAATTCATCGCAGCAAAGGGCTACATTTAAGCCTGTCGTTAGCCGTAGCTTTGAGCACCATGCATGTGAAAGTGCGATTTGGCTTGATTCCACCCCAATTTTGAGGGAGAATATCCTGGGGTGATCAGGGGTCTCCTACCTTTCTTCTCCTTTCAACAGCCTCACGAGAGGACTTGCGACTCGACGGCTATTTAGAGCACACCCATGCCGCGAAGGCACTATACATTTACAAACATCCATGCCTTCTCTGGATTTTGAACCCAGGCCCAACGACACAGCAGTCAGTGCCACTAACCACTAGACCGGATGGGCGGCTTTTAAATAAATATAATCAACATAATAAATTATCCTACAAAACAATAAATGAAGAAATTGGGGAATCGAAAACCGAAAACAGCAATCCAATATTTAAGTAAATAGATACAGTCGAACCCCGGATTACCGACCCCCTATTGAACGAATTTTACTTTATCCCCGATTAAAAGGAAGGCAAAAAAACCCTATTTAATGAATTATTTCAACAGCCAAAACTCTTTTTTTTATAGTTTGTATTCGATGAAATTAGATTTCTTTTCAAATAAGATATGACTTTTTGTGCGAAACAGAAAAAGACTTTTCTTGTCAGCAAATTTGGACGAGAAAGGTTAGACTCTACAGGTTCAAATGAGTCATGAAAATAACCTATCACGTGAGTTTTGTGAATAAGATAGGAAATTCCTTTCTTATTTCATCCCATTCCACAACGCAGAAGATATCTTAAGAGTTGCTCTCTTTCTTGAGAGAGTGAGCCATGTATCAAAATTCCTCAGGGCTCTTTTTTGGGGCCCTTTAGCATTTCGCGATTTTTTACTTACGCATTTTGAGACCCCTGTAGCTTGAGGGCCCCATATCATTGGTACGGCTGTAGCTACGCCCCTGGATCTGCACCAAAGAGGAAAGGAGGACAGTGATTCCCATTTTGTTTGCAGGAGTGCAACCTGAAGAAATTATTCATCGCATCAGTAGGGGGACACCTGTTGATCGCGAAGGAAGATCTCCGAATGGATTCCAACAGTGAGGCACTTCTTTATGCGACGACCAAAGATCGGGCAGTCCATCGATGGAAACCAGAGCTCCCCAACCTTTTTATCGCCGGTCAACGTTGGATAATTTGACCGCGGCCCGCTGAGGAGGAGGATGTTGATTATTTATATTTTATATTGTTTTGATTTAATAATTTTATTTTAATAGAGAGAGAGTATTTAAACGTGCCTTCAGTTACACGAAAAATGAATATAAAGAAATTTAACAAGGAATATAAAGTGATTTTCATAGGAAAAGTAACCCAAGAAAAATTAACCACAGTAAATAAAATGGAAATAATTTAATGCTTTCTGTGTGGACCGGTAGTATTTTATCCACGGACCGGGGATTGAAGACCACTGATTACCGTCGTCGTTGAGGGTATAGTTGTTGTTGTGTATTTTTTATCCTGGGAACATATGAAATACAAGTGAAGAACAGAAAGCATACAATACACACACAACAGAAGAATATACACATTTTAAGAATATATATATAACAAGAAGGGGTGCGCTGTTTTCCTTTCGAGACGGGAATCCATTACAGGTAAAAGACCGACTTCTTTCCCGGAGAAGATGCAACCATGTCTTACTCGGGATTCGAACCCAAACCCACTCGGTAACAAGCCGAGGATCATAGCCACCATACTGGCTGGGCGACTGAAAGTATAGTGATGGTAGGGATGGCTAGTATCCAGCGCAGGTATCACAACTTCCACAAACAAAAAGGGAACTACTGTCCTCCTTTCCTCCTTGGTGCAGATCTACCGCGGAGCAGCCAGTTGAGCGGTCTATTAAACCCGAACGACTACGAGGAAAGACGAGTGACATGCTGTTTCGAAGTGTTGCCAACTAACCTTCATTCAACGCTGGATACTAGCGTTGTTGCCAAACTTTGAAAAGTAAAAATTCAAAAGTCCCTTTACTTTTTTGACTTTCCCTCGTACATATAGTTTTATAATAAAAGTTTGTGTACGGCACATGATGGTCGACCTATGTTTTCTGATATGGAGGAAAAACTCGCTGCATGATGATCATATGCATTCAGATATATTAATGAGTAAAAGGGAATTTTTACGAATTATTCGGAAACTCAGATTCTCTCTCTCTCTCTAACACTGAATTTTAAGGATTAATGTGACTTTTTTTTCTTATAATAAAAGTTCCGTTCAAAACATCCAAAAAGTTAAAAGATTTGAAACGCTTCAGCATGGCTAACAAAAAATGTTAAGGTATCCGACTACTTGCAGCAACTTTTTTTTAAAAAAATGGAGATAAGGAAATTTTTTGTGGTTTTTAGATTTATTTCGTACATTTTAAGAAAAAAATGCTAAAACCAAGAAGATAAAAAGAAATTATTATTACTAAAATAGGAAAAAATGGGTAAAAATTTTCAAAAAATTACACATAAATGGGGCCCACCCTATCCAAAGCAGTTAATCCAGTTATCCCAGCAGCAGCATCTAAGTTTATAAGCATATTTTCAATATTTCAATTTTTGTGTGTTACTTTGGTATTCATTTTTGAAATGACCTTCAGAATAACAAATATTTTAATTTTTACAAAAACTAGAGCATTTTATCTTAGTTATTATATGATACGGCTTAAAAAAACAGCGATTATTTTTACATAAGGGACTGTGTAAATTTTTTTAATAAATCAGTGATTGATAAACCTGTATATTAAAACACTTCTACTATTACACAGGATATACACAAAAAAGTTCAGTTAATTATTCTCAAAACTTTTTGAGTAATCACTGTCCCCGTTTGAGCTTTCCGAAAAAAAACACATTTCGAGTAAAACGCATTTTAAAGTTTTAGATCTCGTTTAAAATGATGGCATCTGCTTTACTTACACTTGTAGTTTTTACTATAGTGAATGGAAAATAAAAAACTCGGTATTTTTATAAAGCTCATAAAACGGTCTATAAAATAAAATCACACACAAAAAAAAATGTCAATTTTTGAAAAAATTGACAATTTTAGGGTAGTTGGATACCTTAGAAATGTTTTTTCTTAAAAAGCGCTTTTTCCGAGTTCACTGGATCTGTATCTCATAGCTGACCCCATTATTTTTTCATTTTTAAAAAGCTTTGAAAATTCTCGGATAGGAATTCCTCTACAAACAGGAATATACCGTATCTTCTTTTGAAACAGACGAAATTATGTAAAGTTGGAAAAGAAGGAAGGAAGGGTGAAAGGAAGGGTGGGCCATTAAAAACCTAATGTAAATTAGTTAAGAATAGAGCCTTGATATGTTAACTCTGTCTCGTACAAGCAAAAGGGGAGTGACTAAATATGAATCATAAATCTTTTCAAAAGAACAACTTTATTTCCCATAATAATATGCAGTCTCATGCTAAGGAATTGTTACTCCAGGATTCCTTCAGCTAGAGTTACGAGTATATGTTGAGATAGCAATTTCACGACATCTAGTCTCAAATAGCATAATTTATGATCAGCCATATTCGAGTGCCTTCACCTGCCTGCTTTAAATAAATTTCTTAATTATTTGTAACTCCGGAGAGCAATTTATGAAATAATCCATTAATTCAGCTTGATCATATCTATGAAAGAAATTTTTTTTTAAATATTTACATAGGACTGTCTATACCTTTTACGAATAAGTAAAAATACACCAAGAATATATGTTTTTTACGTGTAATATTTAAAATAATCTTCTAAAAAAACGAGGAATATATACATCTATATTTTTCATATAATTATTAAAATTGAATTTATTTTTTATTTTTTTTTCATTTCGTGAAGAAATTTGAAAAGAAATAAATTAAAGTTAAAGTAAACTAAAAAAGACCATTTTATAGTTTTCGAACTAAATTGTAACTAAATCTTTTAGTCGCCAAATTTGGAATTAGTCACTAAATCTGGAAATGGGATCTGGAATTAGTCGACAGATGCGGGATGGGATCTAAAAATGGAAAATCGTTAATCCTGATGATCCTAATCAGGACAATGGAACAAACTTATTAAATTATTGTATTGTCTTCGGTCCTGGACAAATGAGCCATATTTCGAATTAATCTGACCTTATAAAGTGGGTAAAAATTGAGTTTAAAGATTCCATTACATACAAGTGAAGCTTATAAAAAAGAGTGTTAAAAAGATATCTGATTCAAATATGACTCACTTTGATTATAGTTCTCTTAAAACAAAATTTATGTTTCCTGAAAAATTACAATGATATGAAAAAGATATTTTGTCTGTGTGTATGAAGAATATAATACATACTATAACTGCAGAGTGAGATGTCAATAATTTTAACACTTTTTCGGCGATAAAAATACTTTCAAACAAGTTACTGAGTTTCATCTACTTAGCTAAACGAAAATTATAGTTTGTTTTAAAACAGGAGAACTAAGAAATTTTTCTGTGAGATCAAATAATAAAAACATTTTCTTTCTTTAATTTCTATTATTTTGGCGTTATTAAATAAAACCAATAAGGGTGGTGGAGTGAATGAATAAAATTAAAGGAAAATTTTATGATGCATAAAGTGAGACGAGATTGGCATAAGTTTTAAGATTTATTTTATTGCTTAAGGCTTGGAATTACAATACGTAAATTTATAGTGGAAGTGAATAATTATTACTATATGATAAATTACCATGAGGTGATTTTTCCTGAAAGAAAGCATGAGAATCCATGCATTGTTGTGTCGTTTCTCCGAAACGTTCAGAATGATGAAATAAATCGTGAAGGATACAATACACGCGTTTTTCTTGTAATACAAATATGAACTTCTACAAACAGTAGAAATACAGAAGAAATTTGGCTTTTATAAACATGCTTAATGTAACCGATATTTAAAGAGTTTTTAAAGACAAATATATATCCATAATAACGCTACCTCTCCTATTTTAAAATACCCATTCAGAAAATAGTATCAATTATACATGCGTCATTAAAAAATAATTCAAGTATTTTGCTTGTAAAAAAGCCTTGCACGAGAACGTTGATCTTAATCCCAATACCTTTGAGTAGCTGCCATAGTAAATATCTCAAACGGTGAAGTTAAATAATTACACCGTATGAGTGTAAAAAGTAAAACTTTCATTAATTATCAATAAAAAACGCTTATTTTAGATTCTGTCTGGTACTTTCCAGTTCAACATTAGAAATGAATTCAATTTGTAACGAATGAGCATTTACATGATGGCTAGACTGATTATCGATAAAATAACTTTTCATATACTATCTTCAGAACATAATTTTATGCCTACTGCAAAACTGCAATAATAATAATAATATCTTCCAAGTGAAACGATTAGAATAAAAAATTTAACTAAGACAAATAATATTGTCTAATACCATTGAGATGATATTCTCCGATTAAAAAAGCTTAAATTTTCAATAATAAAAAAATATCTATCATTTACATCAAATGACATTTTGTGAGATATAGAAAAAAAACTGAACAACTCATTAATTTTTTTGGAAAATCTCTCAGTCTTTGCCTATTCACATATTAACTGAAACATATTTAAGAATGTCTGAGAACTTACCAAATAATACATTAAGTAAAAATAACCGAGTAATACACATTAAATAAGAATAACCGAGTAATACACATTAAATAAGAATAACCAAATAGTACATTAAGTAAGAATTACCAAATAATACACTAACCAAATGATACCAAAATAAATAAATCATTATCTTATCTTATCTTATCTTATCAAATAATACATTTACGGTCTTTCTTGCTTCGTTTGTATGTTTTACGCTTTAATAGTTTCGCAGATTCATATTTTCGCTTTCACGCTTGGTAGTTTCAAAAAAATCAGAACATATCTAGTAATAGTCAAAATATTTTCTTTTAATAATAGGTCATTTATTATAATTACCCAATTAATTTCGAAGTTTTATATACACTTCACTAAAATGCTGCACAATTGGACTTTAAGGACTAGTTGGGAACTCATCACTTTTCTTTATTTGAACTATGTGAACGTTGGTGATATAAAAATAATTCAATTGCATTGTACATTTGTTCTCTAAATATATAAATAAGTTTTCTAATACTACATGAAATACTCACTGAATATTTTTTACTCCAAACTGAAAGCCATTGAATATCAGTAATTTTAATTTCTTCTGGCAAGTGAATAATCAAATCTTGATTATGATAAGGCCCGAGAGTTTCAGCCCTGAAAAAAGAAATGCTTACAATCTATTATCCATTTATAACAATCATAATATGGTAGTTTCCGATAAAATACGTATCTATATAAAATATTAACTTGCAAGGGAAATAAACAATCATAAGATCTAAAAATCATTTGCAAATTACACTTATGGACAAAAAAAATTAGCGCACCAAAAAATAATTGCGGGATCGTAACGAAACTTGGCATGAAGGTACATGCCTGGGAGATATGCAAATGATTAGAAATGCAGCGGGATTGCGTATTACGTATAGCCGGTAGAGGGCGTTTAACGTCGTTCTCCGTGGAGTATAAAATAGGTAACCAAAGCTTATTTGAGTGTGCTGAATCGTTTACAAAAGAAGAGCTGAGGTAGACATGCCATTACGCCGTTTTCGAAGACAACATGAGCAGCTGTCGCAGTTTGACAGGAGGAGAATCATCGGCATGATAGAAGCTGGGTGGTGAGCTAGGCAAGTAGCTCGTCAATTAGGCCACTCTGATTGTGTTGTGAGGAGGTGTTGGGACCAGTGGATCCGAGAGATGTCATTTACACGAAGACCAGGCTCAGGACGCCCTCGACAGACCAGTCGTCGAGAAGACCATCACATCGTGAGAAATGCACGCGTACAGCCGACTGCTTCATCGACCGCCATCCAGGCACAGGTAGCACCTTCACTAGGGGCCCCTGTGTCTTCTCGAACCATACGAAGGCGCCTGGCTGAAGGACATTTGGGATCATGGCGCCATTACGTGTGCTGCCCTTAACGCCTACCCATCGACGCCTCCGTTTGGAGTGTGCCGCGCACGAGGAAACTGGACTGCAGCGGAATGGAACCAGGTTGTCTTTAGCGACGAATTAAGATTTAATATCAGCAGTGATGGCAATAGTGTTCGTGTGTAGAGACCCTGTGGTGAACGCCTCAATCCTGCCTTTGCTTTACAGCGACACACCGCTCCCACAGCTGGTGTGATGGTATGGGGTGCCATTGCCTACAATACACGGCCACCCTTAGTATTGATCCGTAGCACCATGACAGCCCAGCGGTGTGTCCATGACATCCTGCAACCACATGTGTTGTCATTCATGCAACAGCTCCCAGGGGCCCTTTTTCAACAAGACAATGCTCGGCCTCACACAGCAAGGGTGTCACAAGACTGTCTCCGCACTGTTACTACCCTTTCTTGGCCTGCCCAATTCCCAGATTTGTCTCCAATCAAGCATATCTGGGATCATTTGGGACGGCGAATTGGGCATCTCACGAATTTGATTGAAATAGAGACAAGAGTACAGCAAATATGGAACGAAATGTCTTAAGACATCATACAGAACTTGCATGCCTCAATGCTCGACCGAATCTCATCGTGCATTCGCGCTATAGAGAGGGTTCAACAGGGTATTAAATCCTCCGTTCTTTTGCCTTTTTCTCTGAAATAAAGAATCCCTTTTCTTTGATTTTCTCTAATCATTTACTTATATCAAAGTAGTCATTACGTATGCAAAATTTCGTTTCATTTTGACGACTCTTTCTTGGTGCGCTAATTTTTTTGTACATGAGTGTATAAAAAATAATTAAAAATGTGATTCGTGAAAACATTTAAAAGCCCAGATCAAAAGCTTTGATGTTAAAACTTTTGAAATCAAGAACTAGACTGTTAAGGTATCCGACTACTTGCGACAACTTTTTTTTTTGAAAAGATGGAGGTATGGGGATTTTTTTTGTTATTTTTAGATTTATTTGGTATATTTTAAGGAAAAAATCCTAAAATTGAAAACTGAACAAAAATTTATAATGATTAAAATGGGGAAAAACTGATAAAAATGTACAAAAAATTACATAAACGGGGCCCGCTCTGTACAAAAACTTTATCAACAAATTCTCAATTTTTCAATTTTGATGTGTTACTTTGTTATTCATGTTTGAAATGACTTTCAGGATAAGAGATATTTTAATTTTTACAAAAACTAGAGCGCTGTATCTTAGTGATTATATGAAATTGCTTAAAAAACAGTGATTATATCCACATAAATGACTGTAAATTTTGAAATGAAACAGTGATTGATAAATTTGAAGGTCAAAACATTTCTACAGTTATATAGAATATACACACAAAATTTCAGGAAATTATTTTTAAAACTTTTTGAGCAATATCTGTCCCCGTTTGAGTTTTTGGAAAAAAACACATTTCGAGTAAAACGGATTTTAAAGTTTGACATCTTGTGTAAAGTTATGGCAACTGCTTTTACTAAAACATTTGTAGTGTTTATTCTAGTGAATGGAAAATAAAAAGAGCTTGGTGTTTTTATAAAGCTAATAAAATGGCCTTTAAAATAAAATCATAAAAAAAATTGTCAAATTTTGAAAAAAATCATGATTTTAGGGTAGTCGGATACCTTAAGGCAATATCCAAAAATATGCTGAAAAGGCAAACTAGAGCGACTTATCTCTTATTTTAATTTTCTGTATCGTATAAAAAGTGAAAACATTTAAAGCAGCGATAGTAATTCCTTTAAAATGGTGAGTTATAGAGTTCCTAATTTTTTTGCATCATCTCTAACAGCATGATCATTGTGTGTATTATGGGAAAAAATATAATACAAATACAAAGTGAATTTGGTAAGCCGTTTTTAGAAGAAATGTTATAAATTGTCACACTAAATCGAATTTCAAAGTTTGTACCCCCTCATTGAATCCAAAGTGATATTCTAATAGTTCCTTGGAGTAGAGTAAAAAAAAAATGCTACAAACTAACATATTCAGAATGCTACGCGTCTACAAATAACTGCTATTTGGAGCTTAATTCAGAAAAGCAAAAAGTGTAAATGAATGCTATTTAAAAAAAAAAATGTATGTATGTTAACTAAGCAAATGCTGCAAAAAATATTTAACATATTTGGAACGTTACATCTACAAATTACTCCTATTTGGAGCTGATTTGAGAAAAGCAATAAGAGCAAATTAATGTTATTAAAAAAGGTAAGTATGTTAGCTAAGCAATTAATAGCTATATATAATCTATCTTAAGTCGTAAGCTTTTAACTCGTTGATAATAACTAACAAGGGTTCCAAGAATTAAAGGCATCATAATTAATAACATTTTAAAGTACATATTTTTAATAAAATTATAAAAGTGTTTTAATTATGTTATTATTGTGTAAGCATTTATAGTGTAAGTAGTTATAATGTAAGTAGTTAAAAGTAAGTAATTGTAAGTAGTTATTTTAAAAGTAGTACAAATAACTTACTGCCGTTTGACAAAAGAAGGCATCACCAGTAAATAATGGTTGAAATTTACAGATGTAATGTAAAACGTCATATCGTAAGGTTAAACATCTGGCAACACCATAACCTTGAAGTATTAACGATTTTGCATCAGCATCACATAATATTTAACCTGCAAAAATGTCGAGTTTTGAGCCGAGTAAATGTCATTTTCGGGAACTTTAGATTTACTCTTTAATTTGAAGAAATTCACAGAGGGATGGGGTACATCAGTTGCTTGTAGAAGCATTTAGGGAGGCTGCTTTGAGTGAGCAAAGTTGTTGTGAGTGGTTTCGAAACTTAAGAAACGTGAGTTTGTGACATCGAAGACAAAGAATGCAGCGGAAGATGATTGAAGGAAGATTCATGACAAACGCAAGAACTTGCACTTACATTAGGAGTAACTCCATAAGCAATATCACATCGCTTAAAATCGTTGGCAATGATTCAGAATAAAAAACATTTTGGTTTCATATAAACTGAAGCCGAGAAGCGATGAATGTTGATTTTTCATATGTGAAATGCTGCTTGCAAGGCATAAAGGAAAGGGGGGGGGGTGTATCGCTTAACCAGTGGTGATAACAAATGGATCCACTACGATAACCCAAAGAAGAGAAAATTATGGCAACCACGTGGTCATGCTTCAACAGTCGAATATTTATGGAAAGAAACTCATGTTGTGTATTTGGTAAGATCTGCTTGCTCTCATGTATTATAAGTTGCTGAAGCCGAATAAAACCATTTGGGTCTCGCTACTGAGCACAATTGATGAGATTCAGCCGAGTACACAATGAAAAAAAAATCTCGTCCACTACTAACTCCAAATAAAACAAAATTATTTTCCTACATGGTAATGCTCGTTTGCAAGCTGCAAAGCCGGTCAAAGCCTACTTAGAAACACTCAAGTAGGAATTTCTACCCCATCCACTATATTCATCAGATATGTCCCTTCCGATTATCCCTAGTTCACCCATGTGACGGCCTGTTTTTCAAGCATTTTAGGGAGTTTTTTTTTTTTTTTTATGACCAGGAAAAAGATAGAACTTTAAGTTGTTTACCATATATTTATATGTATTTCAAAAGTATTTATATAAATTTTTAGCCAAAAATATCCAATAGAACGTGAGTTATATAGCGCTTTGAACACACCCGCCTCGAAAAAATGGACGCTCACTTCCTCCACGATTCCGACTGATTGGCTAATCAGAAATAAAAAAAATAACGACGTTTTAATTTGTAAGTTTAAATACACGGGATAGACTATATTCAATTAAAAATACCAAAAATTGGGTTTTTGGTGGACCTCTGAAGAAAAAATTTCAAATTTCATGTTTTTGTTATAAAAATAAAAATATCGGGAATTTTGAAATGTTAGTCGTTCATTCTGTGCATCTATAAGTTCGGATAAAACTTTATAAATTTGAAGTCATTCGGTCAAACCGTTCTCGAGATATGATGGAGGAAAGTTTGAAAAACAGTTTTGAGAAAAACGCGTTTAAAGTTTCACAAGTCCAGTTAAAACTATAAAAATCTTAACTTATCCTAAATCGGCGATGCCTGGTCTCCTTCCTCTTCCCCTTGGAATTCCTTCAAAGCAGATTGTTCAGCTCTTGTACAATCAGATTGTTGTGCTCTTGTTCCTCACTCGTGCGCCGCTCATAGCACGAGACACGCGTTTCATCACGTTTCTGTACATAAGTATGCGCTTCGCGGTCAACGGGGTCTTTATACTCCTACAAAACCTTCGTTAAAGATAATGACAGATAAGTAAGTTGCAAAATTTCAATGATCTCGGGGCCAGAGTGTAGATGCTTTGGAACAAAAGTCCAAGTTAAGGAATTTATAAATTCGTTATTGTTTTGCGTCTCTGCGAGAAAGATAAATCACTTTTACAGGTCTTACATCTTTCAGTTTCAGAAATAGCAGTAAATACTGAGAAAAACTCCGCAATGCAATACGCGAAACGTAGAGCAATGGGAGCCTCCATGTGTTCATGCCGTTTTAGTTTTCTCGCAGAAGCTGATGTAAATACTGTATCATTTCGGGTGGTAAAACGGTTTCCCCTAAACTTTCGCTTTTTATTACGACCAGTATGAACTTTTCTAGTCGTAATTCCTTTTCGACCACTCATTGTGAAAATAAATAATTTGTATCTATTGTGCTCTTCGAAGCTAAACCAAGACTAAAACAAGTTCGACAAAATATTCAATAATTATAGATATTTCCTTTTAAACCTGTACAAACTTGTCTATACTTGTATGAACGTATATTTGTATAGAATCGTATCTCAGGTATCAAGCCGACAATAGACCCAGCCTTCGACTGCAAATTCAGCTCTCCGAACAGCAGCTTCTTCTAGCTGCTCTATCTTTAAAACGACTTCGAATTTTAAAAAATCACTTTACCACCGCATTCTAGACATGTTAGAAAGCAATTTATGACAGAAAAAAAATTCGATTTTTTGAACCCAATACATGGGCGAACCCCCTTAAAGCATAACTTCACATCTTATAAAATTGGGTAGATTCGTGGAGAAAGAGAGAAAAGTGGAAGCGTTCTTCCGACAGGTATCCGTATGCTATCAGAAAGAAAGGGAAACGTAGTGGGGCTAGCGATGGACAACACTTTCAATAAAACATAATATAAAGTTCTTTCGTAATAGGTGCCCAATTTCTGATTTAAAAAAGGTGGAAACTTATTTGTACTCCTTATAGTAAAAATAATTTTTATACTTATTGATATTCTATTAATCAGACTTTATCTTTCAAGCTTTTAATGTGTATTTAGATTATTGAAACTGGCAATAATTGGTTTATTACTCTTTGATTTGAACGAGATCTAACCATTTTCGAATGCTCATTTAGGTGTGTAACCGTTTTATTAATAGTGTGGATATAAAACTTCTATATCCATTATATTCTGTAAGATTTCGCTCAATATTACAAGAAGAAATGGGAAAAGTCAGTCATAAAACTGGTCAAACCCCACTCTTTTTTTAAAACAGTCCTCTATCTACAATATTTATACACTCAATGACAAAAAAAAATATATGCACTACTATTACGAAACTTGGCAGGGATATAGTCTGGTAAGAGATATGCAAATTATTAAAATTTCATTACCAATGAGACAAGGGTACGCGTGCTTATGTGCAGCTGAGAGAGTGTAAAAACATAATTGCTCGTGCCATAAGCAAATTTGTTGACTTGGATGGACGGTATTGGAACTACAAATGCCTCGAAGACGTAACCAGCGACAATATAAACAATTGTCGGACTTTGATAGAGGGCGTATACTAGGTCTTAGAGAAGCAGGCTGGTCGAACAGGCGTATCGGCCTCCATCTCAGTCGGAACGATATGGTAGTTGCTCGGTTGTGGCAACAATGGATCAAGGAAGGGATAGTCTACCGTCGTGAAGGGTCAGGGCATCCCAGGAACACAAATGCGCGTGATGATAGCGTTCATAAGAGTGGCCACGTCTTCAAGAACAACGTCGCTGGAATCAGTTCGACGCCACTTACCACTTCCAGGGAATTCATTCAGAGAAGACTCAAAGCAGATATAAGCAGTCGATGACCATTAAGACGCCTACCACTGACTACACTTCATAGGCAATATCGATTGGATTTTTACCGACCTCGGGCAAGCTGGAGTGTGACCAATTGGACATGTGTGGTCTTCAGCGAGGAATCCCAATTCAGTCTCAGTGCTAATGACCAACGCTTACGCATGTGGAGGCAGCCAGGTCACCGGTCCAATGCAGCATGTATTGTCGAAAGGCATACGGCCAACACAAGGTGTGACAGTGTGGGGAGAGATTTGCTGGGACACACGATCCCCTCTAGTCGTCCTTCAATGCACTTTGACGGCACTCAGTTACGTGGACGAAATTTTAACACCAGTTGTACTGCCTATACTATCAAGTCACCCAGGTGTCATTTTTATTAGCAAGACCATACTCATCTCCATACTACGCGACTGACCCAACAATGTCTTCAAGGATAGAAAGACATCTGTGGCCATCCAGGTTACCAGATATCTCGCCAAACGAGTAGGTCAGGTACGTGCTTGGAAGGCAACTGCAGTCGTCCCGTAATACTGGTGAATTAACTGCCCAGTTGCAAAGATTAAGGCATAATCTTCTGCAGGAGGTCTAGGTGACCTCATTGATTCAATACCATGCCATGATTTGGCTTGCATAACTGTCACAGGTGGATGTACTACATACTGATTTGTAACCTTTTTCAAGCCATACCTTCTTAATGAAGCAATCTGTTCTTCTGAATTTGTAATCATTTGTTTATTTCCTCCTATACTTCATACATGTTAAGGTTCGTGATAGTAGCTCGTTTCCTTCGAAGTGTGTAAATATATATATATATATATATATATATATGTGTGTGTGTGTGTGTGTGTGTGCGTAATAGATTGAAGTAGTGTTGGCCGGTGTAGAGTAAGTATCAATTTTGATTTAGTAATGACGTCTTCAGAATAGCTTTACCTCCTTTATTATGAGCACACATCAACAGATTAAAGCACAATTACGTTACGTTAACAGTGAATAGACAGCGGCATTTTGGAGGACACAACACAAAGACAAAAAAAAGCAGCAAGTATTTACAATCTTACGTGACGGTGGCAAGCAGAGAAAGAGAGCGCGATTACGATTAAGATTACAATGTTTATTTTTAAACCTAAGAATTAAAGATTATTTATAGATCATTAAAGAGTTAATTAAAAGTATGTTAGACGGAATTATTACATTATATATATATATATATATTTCGTGACAGAGTGTATATACTGCAGTATCCACATCTCTTTACTGTTTCCAAAATTTCTATTATCTGTTTTAATTTTTAGTATATTTAAACCATGTTTGTCTCTCAAATAGAGTATGTTAAAAATTCTAAATGTTATCCTATTTTTATTTCAAAAATATCTTATTTTCTAGCAAATGGAATATACTAATATTTTATAAATACTCTTTTTACACATCTTGACTTTGTTTGTGACTTCTCTTGTTAAATTTTTATGAAATTTTAGTATTCTTGTTTTAGGCCATTTTCAATGGTATTTTTTATATCTCTTTTATAGCAATAACCAGTATTCTATCAATAATTATCTACTCCAATCTAAATAAAATAGAATAGTTCATATCTATATAGTTATATTTCCAGAAATTCGTAAGTATTTCTAATTATTCCTGGAATTATCTCGCCGACAGAAATGCCGAAGATTAAATCCGAAATTATATTTTTGGAAATCTTTCATTTCCATTACTGGCGTAGCTTGTTCTGAGTGGGCCCAGTATCAAGGATGTATTTAGGATAAAACACACTTACGAATCTTTATCAAGAAAAGCAGTAAATCCTGTCATATCTGGTCTATTACTGGATCCAACCCAAAAAACAGCATCTGAAAAGTAATGTTATTAGAAAAACATAATCTTTGAAATGTTTTTTAAAACATATAAAAAATAACATAAATAAAATTATCAAATAAAAAATTTAAGCTTCAGAAAGATTTTCAACAATTGATGCTATATTTTATTCATCAAGTAAAAAAGCTATTAATTTTTTTCACCGTTACAAACTCTCTGAGATCGTTTATCTTAATCTACCCTTTCACGTTAAAGATGTCCTGCACGCGTCCATCTGGATTTTGCACTGTTTCAAACGTTACAAACGCGTGTGTCGCGTTCTAAAGTAGTTATTTCTTTTACTAATAGATGACAGCCTTAGATTGAATGATAGAGATTAAAATTCTATATTTCGCTAGTATTAGTACTTCATTTTTAAGCGTGAAATGGTGTCAGTTCCAGGCTTTCGAAAGTTAAAGGCGAGTGAGATGTCAAGTGATTCCGAAAGTGATTATTCTGATATTTTTGATGATAATTTTTTTTATTTAGTACTAATTATTTTGATTAGTTAAGTATTCATTATATATTATTATTTATGATTTTTATTATTTTATTAGGGTTAAATATCAAAAACTATACTAAGCAAACGTTTCTGAAAAAAATAAATGAATAAAACGCTTCCTCCAATACACCCTTTTAAAAAAAAATTAAAAAAAAGTGAAAAAAAATCCAATGCTGAAGGAAGAAAACACCAGCGAAAACTCAATGGTGTTATTTGAAAAAAAATTCCCTTTTGATTACAATACCTTGTAAACTTAATCATAGAGTTTTTAGTATTCGAGGCAAGACAAATAACAAATAACAGCAACAAATATTTGAAAATAATATAACAAATATGACAAGAACATTATATATATATATATATATATATATATAGCAAGAGAGAAGAGAAAAAATGCATTATAACCATCCCCCACATAGAGCAAAGAGCTCACCCAGAGACAAAAACGTGCTGGCGTGGCTGACACTAGAGAATATAAAGCTATCTTGCACTGTTTTTCCACACCTTTAGCAATATAATGAGAACAGCAGCAGATTTTTTTAGATTTCGATAAAAGTTAAATCGTTATGGCTTGGCACTTGGGAACAACGATTTCAGAAACGCCGTGTTCACGTTCAGTCGTTGCTAGTTCATAACGAAAGTGATGTATGAATGGTGAAACAACAACAGACCAGGGGCGTAGCTACCACCATATTAGCCGTATCAATGATACGGGGCCCCCAAGCTACAGGGGCCCCAACATGTGTAAGTACAGTAAGACTAACAGGGTTTTCTTTTATGAAGAAGGGCCCCGAAAGAGTTTTGATATGGGGTCCTATTCAGAACTAGCTACGCCAGTACAACAGACAATGGTTTGTCAACTACGGTACATTGATTCCAGAGGAAAACGGAGATTGTTATGCGTTTTTCACCATGACCAAAGCACTACAACGACCACCCGGAAGATGTTTCTCAATACAAGAGCAGCATATAAAGCTGCGTATGGATCTACATTGTGGGCACCGGAATTGCATCCTTGTGCTGACCACACGTCATCATCAATAGCTTCTGCTGTGGATTATGGAACATCGGTATTGGGCCATAGAATAATGGAAGAATAATGGAATAATGAATTCGTTTCACCACGCTGCCACCTCACAATGTGCAGGAATTGCTGAACCAATTGAGGAATTCCTGGTACCATATACCTCTAACTACCTATCATCACCTTGTCGAGTCATTGACTCACCGGTGTTGACGGTTCTTAGGACGAAAGGTGGTCCTATATCAAACAGATGGCCCTTATCTAATGTTTCTTCAATGTGCAAGTATTATACACCAAATGTTCATAACAGTAATGGAACAAACATTACACTGAGATAAGATAAGAACAAAAATAACATATAATGACTAACACAATTGCTTGCCACTTCGGTTACTGATGACAAATTGATTCATTAATGTGGCACCCCAGAAGCAAAAAGAGAGCTATTGACAACAAAACCTCGTAAATTTCAACTTCATTTGGTGAAGACTCTAGTCATTTTAGTAGTAACCTTCTTAAAACTTCATAAGTCGACACCACACATTGCCACTAATTAATGCTACATTCCAGAGCTTATAACATCGAGTGTAGCAGAAATTTGATATGAATATCGTTCGTCTAAGTCAGTGATTCCCAAAGTGGTCTATATAGACCCCCAGGGGTCTATGACGACATGCAAGGGGTCCACGTTAGCGAAAAAAGAATTTGGGGGTCCATGAGATGTAAAATGGGGGTCTTTGATGGTGGCTCTAATTAAACCAAATCATGATTTTAATTTTAAAAGAAAATTTAGTCAAGTGGAAACCAAATTTTATCAATTTAATAGATTTATTTACTAATTTTAATAAGGTTAATTTTTAGTTACAAAGTGACAGCATAAATTTTATTAAAACAAGGACCATGTCCGCAATTTTGGCTTTAAAAAGATGTATATGTCACTTATTGCGAATTATGGAATATCGTGAGAAAATTTTTTTAATTACTTTTCCTAGTGAGAGCCAGTTTCAGCGTGTTTTCCAATCTTTAAAACAAAGCAACAGAAAGGGGGGAAATAAGGTATGGACACTACTAACCGAGGAGATTTAGGGTGAAACTGACACGATTGATTCCAAATGTTGAAAAATTGTTATTGCAGCGCCAGATTTATTCCTCCCTTTAAAAACATTTGTTTGTTGCTCATTTATTTTATGTATTAATTAAATTTTAATTTAATTAACATGTTTACCTTAAGTTTCAAACACCATACTTCACTTCAGTTAGAAATTTAAATCGTTTAAAGTAAGTAGATCTGTACCAGATGTCAAAAAGACATTTAAATTGGTCAATTTGCAAAAATTCAATATTAGAACCGAAAATCATGGCAAGGGGTCTATGAGACAAAAAAGTTTGGGAACCTCTAGTCTAAACTATGGGTCTTCAACCCGTGGCCCACATTTTGGTGTCCCTACATTTAAATTTCAAGAAAAATTGCTTTGTCAGTTTCTTGTCTTTCTTCTCTATTCTTGATATTTTAAAATATACCCTTTATATGTTTGATATCCTTTTGAGAAAAGATACTCTAAAAATGACGAATATTTCAAAAATTTCACTGAATTGTAAATATTTTTAAAAACTTCCATTTAACTTTTTTAAAACCAATATATATATATATATATATATATATATATATATATATATATACAAATAAAAATATGTGTCAAATTTGAATCAATTATAGTCTTGTAAAACAACCCCCTTTTTTTATATAAACTTTCTGATCACACTATTTTTTGATAGACGTGTGGCCCACGAATCTTTGTGAATTTTTTAATGTGATTCCCAGGCGTAAAAGGTTGAAAGCCCCAAGTCTAGACTATTCTTAAATTGTTAACAAATCAAACTTCTATGTATTCTAAAAGTAAACCAAGTATATTCTAAAAGTTTACCAAGCATATTCTATAACCATTTGAATACTTATTTATTCCAATTTTTGTAACTTCGTAATTACATTTCACACAAAAATTTATCTACGAATGGTAAACGAATCTTTGCTTACTCCAAAAAGTGATTTATTTCTACCTCTCAGATGCTGAAATAACCGAGGACGCTTGAAACATTTTCCCCTATGTTTTTATATAAAAAAGAGCTCATCGGTTATTTTCTACTATTTCGAATACAGCAAAATTGAATCAACATTTAATTGTTATTAATTTGTAATTGGTACGTACTTTGGCTAAATACCAAAATTTTAATTAATGTATTCTTGAATACTTATATTTTTTCTCAGTATCATAGGCAAAATATTGTAAACACGTGTAGTTTTCTTAATTTTACAGAAAGATTTGTTATTAAAAAAAAAAAAAAAATTGTATCCAAATATTACTCAAATTTTATTATAAGCAAAACAAAAAAAAATTTTTCCATTAAAAATTTTTTCATTACGTGTTTTTTTTGTAATATTATAAACAAAAAAAATTATAAACATAAATAAAAAATAATAATTATAACAAATTTATTACATACAACCTTATAACACAAATACAATTTTTCTTCTATTGCTAGTCTTCAAGTTTGTTCCTTTTTTTTTTTTGTTTTGTAAATAGAAATTTAAATTATTATTCCACTTTCTACAAAATGAAGATTTGAAATCTTACTCCCATGTTAACTAATAGCATTGAGAATAAATGTTCTTGGAAAACATTTCGTAGCAGAAGTCCTTCGTAATTGTTCTCTCATTTCCTCAAGTCATTCACATATTCTGTGTTTAGACTTTTGTACCCCACTAAGGAACCACTTTATACTGCGTTTAATATAAAATATTTTATTCCATAATAACAATCTTCCCCTAAAATACAACTCAATCAGAGGAAGAGACAAATGAATTACATTTGAACAATTAATGCATCTACGATTATGTTCTAATTACTCAGGACAACTTATCTTTTCCTTCTCTTGTTTGCTTATTTAATCCTGTCTAATCTCATAATTGTAAAAAAACAGTATTGAATTATTCACGAAATTTTTTTCCAATCAAAAATGTTCCCAATAAAATACAACATTCCTTTAATTTTTAAACTTAGTAGCGATAATGTTAAGAGCAAAGCTGGACAGCATGTGAAAAAGGGGTCAGTTTTATTGTAGTATGTATTAATAGTAACTATAACGCATAACAGATGAAGAGAAACATTAGAAAAAATATTACGTACCTGCTCCTCTTCCATCATAATTAAAATTGTTTATAAATAACTTTTTGTCATTTACAGCATACACATCACCTTTGACGTCATGGAAATGTGTGTTAAATGTCCCTAATTTAAGACCATAGTATGGACTGGAAGCTGCGAAATCTGAAATATAAAAGGAAAAAATTGTTTCAATTATATACTTAACATAAGAATATATTTTATTTGAAACAATTAAGAAACATTTCAAGTTTGTACTAAATCATTATAAATGCTAAAAGCATTGCATTAAAAATTCCGTCCTCAAAAAACGAAGGGAGAAAATAATCTTTTCTTTTAACCAAAATTATTTATCACGTTTGAAATCCCTTCTTCAAAAGCGAATGAATTAATAAGGATAAACCAACCTTTTTAATGAGAGATTTAAAAAAGGTTTTATACCCTTAGACATTATTTCATGATGATGGCACTTTAATTTCAAAAATTATCTACACCCTTTACACATGAAAGACTGCTGATCATTTTCAAATTAGTAAACCTCATTCAGTTATTCATATCTTCAACTGTTATTTCTTGAATGATTTTTAATTTCCAGTCATAAAACATGTTGGACCAGCCTCATAGTATTTCCTTTAATATAAAAATTAAACTTTTGTTGTTGTTACTTATACCATCTGATCGACAGTAACATCAGATCAAGGTCCACGAAAATTCATCGCGGCTAGTGGCTAGATTTTTACGCCTGCTGTTATCCTTAGCTTTGAGCACCATGCAGGTGACAGTACGATTTTACTCGGTTCCACCCTTGGAGTGGTCAGGGGCCTCCCACCCCTTTTCCCCTTCCACCAACCTCACAAGAGGACTTGCGGCTCGACGGCTATTTGGAGTACCCCCGTGCCGCGAAGACACTATACGCTTACAAACACCTATGCCTTCTCCGGGATTCTAACCTAGGCCCTACGGTACCGCAGTCAGCGTCACTAACTACTATACCTTATAAGCGGCAAATTAAACTTTTAATGATGTTTAACATTTTGATGAAATAATCATGACCATTGTCTACGAATGGTCATGGTCACGAACTCATGACTGGTGTTATTGAGTCATAGGTTCAAATCCTGATTCAACGGAAGAACCACAGTATAGAAGGGTTGATACACGCGCTAAATGTGTCGAGACACAAAGTTCTCACGTCGGTTTCCTGTGGAAGTTTGAAGTGTGGAATGGCAGGTCAGGTGTCGTTCTCGTCAATTGACCGAGGTTCAAAATAATGATGTTTGCTACCAATAGCCCTCGTTGTTTCAGAGTACAAAATCAGTAAAAAAACAAACCAATATTGATGAAATTATCTATTGCTAGTATTCGTAGGTGCATTCGCATCTGAGTTCTTTAAGGGGATAGGATTCAACGCTTTTAAATAGAATACGATACGGACCATCTATGGCTCGCTTTGCTAATTTTGTATTTTGAATTGAATAGCCAATAATGCAATATCTCAAACCAATGCAATCCAAAATTTCATATACTTATCCCCGAAAACCAAATTTTAAAAGGAGAATCGGCCAATTCTACATAGCCTTTTTATAATTAGATACAATTGGCAATTGTTTATTGATAATTTTATCAGTTATGAAAATCAGAAATTTAAGTTTTTTCAGCTTTAAACTCAAAAATACACTGTTCAGGTTATACCTTTGAGATATGGTTCAGTTTTTCATTCATAAAATCTTTTGCTACTAGAAAGGAGGTTCTTTTTTATGGAAGGGGAGAGTGAACAATTCATATAATAAACCTAAAGAAATCTACTAATTTCGGTGTTGTGTGTCACTTTTAAGTACTGTTTTGTAAATTTTCGACGTTGAGCAGTTAATAATCAAAACCAATGAAACTAAGGATATTCTGAATAACTGAGGAAAAATGCTGAACCCCAACTGCTTCTGAAACACGTTAAATGTCTTTTTTTCCTCCTCTAATTTGCTGTGAAGAGCTCGTTTATGAAATAATTTTACCAAGTCACGAATATTGTATCAGTATTTTTGTGGGTTCTAAAACTTTAAAATAACAATAAGAAAAAGGGAGATATTTAGTTATATGAAAATTCTGGACTTTCAATCAAAAAAAAGATTAAATGTACAAATTATATAGCTACAATTCTCTCTATATACAAATTTTGTTTTATCAATTTCTTAAATATTTCTATATTTCGCTTAAGTGAGTATTATGACTATGTTTCAATTTACTTACATGCAACCAATCAATATTAAGCATTATGTTAATAATATTTATCAAGCAGAGTCAAACTTTAACTATTTACTTCATACCTCATTGCCTTATTAACATCTAATAAACAAGAAATTTATCTGAATGATTGTATTATCGTAGCATTCAAAAAACAGAAATGGTAGCATAATTTGTAATTTCAAAGTAGAGTCAAAGTACAAGAACATCTTAAAAGTTTTGTTCTAGCTTAGCTGCATAATATACAGGAGGATTTTGAACAAAGACAGTCTTAGGCGAAATCTAATTTCTGAGAGCTCAATTCAGAAAACTTGCGATTTTATAATAGTTTCTAGGTAACCAAATTTCCAACTAACGAATATATTCGATAAGATTGTAAAAAAAATTAAGAAAAATTGTTAAAGAATAAATATTTTTAGAAAATTACGAAAAATACAGCATTAATTACTTGAACTATTATGTATATCAAATAAATCTCAACATATGAATAACAATAATATTAAGAAATTCAAAATTAATTTCGTGTGAAACTTAAACATATGCATATATATATGAAAATCTTTGATACCATTTTGAATAGTCTTCAATAAAAGCTTTCAGGAATGCATGATGATCACAATTATCTTTTATTTACAATGATTCTTCAAAGACGGCATGGTATACAAGAAGGCATTCATATAAAGACAGCAGCGACAACTCGAAAACACGCGAAGGAAATTTATGACAGACAAAAGCCATTTCCTTCTCAATCAAAAGGTTGCTCAGATTATATTTTTATCAAAGAAGTTTCGAAAATGTTCTTTAAACAGCTCGCTGATTTGTTGGATCCAGTGGATGATGGAAAAGATCGCCACAAATATTTGACGACGCGGCACTTTTTTTAAGAATAAAAAAGTTACATTTAAAATTATAATCTAGCTAAGTAGAGGAAGGGATATTAAGTATCAAACGATGCCTTGAAGGTTTTGAGACCCAAATGAATTGAAGAAAGTCCTTCTCAAACACTGGCGTAGCTAGTCCTGAGTAGGCCTTGTATCAAAATTCCTTGGGGTCCTTTTTCCGATAATAAAACTTATTTGAAAGCATTAAAGTTTCCCAATTAGGGCTCTTGTAGCTTGGGAGTTCCTTATCATTGATACGGTGGTAGCTACACCCCTGTTTCCTAGAGAATCATTACATAAAATTAGCTCATAAAATGAACACTTTGTGGGTGCACCTGCGCAAATTGTGTCTGTGTAATTGTGTAAAAGTTGTAGATTTTTATAAAGCATAATGACTCAATGTTCAGTCAATTCCTTTTTAAAACCAATATTCCAACAGATGTTTAAAAAAGAAAACTTTTTATATAAATAGCACACTAACACATTTCATTAGAATTATAAGCAAAACAAAAAAGAAAGAAACTCGAATTACCAAATGTAAGTTTACGTTGATATTATTAGATTCCCTACATTACATGTTAAGAAGGATTTTGATACTGCGAATGAAGTACAAAATATCTCTCTTAATGGTATTAAATATTAAATGCTCAGAGAATTCCTAAATATTTAGCACTAAATATTAAGTACAGTATGTGTGTGTGTGTATTTCATTTTGACATAGTAATAAATAATACAGTTCCAAAAACAAGGCATAGATCTATTAATCACAGAATCATAAATAGTTGCATAAAAATATACATGGATTCAAATAGTCAAGAGTTAGATCACTCTAAAATATTGATTGATTGCATATTAACGTCACACTCAGAAGATACATAAGGGCCAGACTCCAAAACAATCAAATCATTGAAATTATTAAGAGGAAGAAACAGAAAACTATAATATTCAGGAAAAACCGAAGTACGAGTAATTACTAGAAAAATTTTTTTTGAATTTATATCAAGTTTTGTTTAAGGTATCTGACTACGTTCGGAATCATGATTTTAAAAAAGAGCATAAATGTATAATTTTCATGATATTTAGTGTCACTTAGATTCGAATACATGTATAAAGTTGTTTTAAGGGCATTATGAGTAAAAAAAATTATTTAAATACAATATTTTGGCAAAAAATTAACTTAGAATAACCTTTATTCCAAATGTTCTCCTTTTGTAAAAAATGCTTCTAGTGTATTAATATTTTGCCTGTATATAGCTCACACTTCTGTACAGAGGCTCAACTGTGATTTTTGAAAAATTCACATTATTTTCAGAGTTACAACCATTTGAAGTAATTATCGGCGTTTTTTTCTTAAAATATCTCCCCCTTCTGTGTGTGTGTGTTTTCGTAAAACATAGATAAACTGACTTCTAAGTTATGCGTTTCAAACATTCTAGTTGAGCCTCTGTACAGACGTCTGAGCTGAATACAGGCAAAATATTAATACAATAGAAGCATTTTTTACAAAAGGAGAACATTTGGAAAAAAGGTTTTTCTAAGTTAATTTTTCGCCAAAATATTGTATTTAAACAATTTTTTTTGTCATAATGTCCTTAAAACAATTTTATACATGGGTTCTAATCAAAGTGACACTAAATATCATAAATATTATTCTTTTACACGCTTTTGAAAAATCACGGTTCCGAACGTAGTCGGATACCTTAAGACTGTATTTGCTTAATATTAAAGAATAGGATTCAAATTTGGAATATTTTTTCAGGTATAAAAGAAGTGAAACATTAATATTATAGTCTAGCTTCGCTATCCTATAGAGAGCAGCCTATTTATCATAATTCTACTATTTTTTTTTTTATCTGAACTGATCCACTTTTCATGATGTAAAATGAGTTTTGCCTTCTTCTCGTCTACCGTAATGTTAAACGAGCTATCTTTTTATATATAAAAGTGAAACAATAAGTATCTATGGAATGTTTTGAAATTTTAAAAAAGCTATATTATAAACAGATGTATGAGCTATACTAGTGCAAATTTTCATGAAAATTGAGACATTTTGCTGTCTGAAAACGTGTTCCGCGTTTAACTTAGGTTCTGGTACATTTGGCGAAGAATTTACATTAAGTCCAAGATTACATTTAAACCCAGTTAAGTAAATCAGGATTGTGGAGATAACACTATTGCATCTAAGTGGCTTTTGAAAGGTATATTTAAATTAACTTATGCTAAAAATTTTATAATCAAGTAGAAAATAAGCAAGTTTTTCTTCACTTACATGTTTAAAACTCAAAGAACAAAAGTTTTACTAGAACAGAGATGAGGAATTTTTCATTACTGAATTGTCACATTTATAAAATAAATAAAATACTAACTCTGGGAAATTTAATCCGTTAGAGCTAATTAATTAATTAAAGATATTCAGCTGTTAAATTAATTATATACACTGTTCATTTAAAATAAATAGTCAAATCGTTTTCTAAGGTCTTCATTAACATACAAAAAAATAAGACATTTAGCTTTTGACCATAACTATTTTTTTCGGAACTAAAATGACAGTCTTAGCAATCCGCTGAAAACGCAATTTCTGATATAAAACTATTCGCCTTCCCCGCTAAAATACTTATCACAGAACCCGTGCTGCCATGTATCTTGGAAGAGTGGATTTAAAAGAATATTGCTGCTAAGTATCATCAGAGTATTCGTAAAAATGATTATTCTATGTAATTTTAAAAGGAGTGGTACTTATAAGTACCGTCGGTAGATAAAGGGTTAAACCCCACTTAATTTAAGAATAATATATCTTTTGTATTTAAAAATATTTGAAAAATATTGAAATGTTAAAAAAAAATTTTGAAAATGTAAGATTTTATTTTTTAAAAAATATAATTTATTATTCAATTTGTATAAAAATGCTACAGTGTAATAAGGATACATTTAACTTTATAAATCAACTTATTGCTTGTAATTAAAACTACTATTTTAGAAAATAGCTTGCACAACGTAAAACTTAATTAATATTTCTAATAGAAATGTTTCTTATTTTCATATGCTTATAATTTTAAAATTATGATTATATTTTAAACATTTTATACTTTTCTGAAGCCCCATTCCTTTATAAATAATGTATAAAAGATTCGAGTTATTTAATTTTAATTTCAAAGAGTTATATATATTTGAATATTGTTTATATTTTCAGCCCTCTAGAGAAAGTTAACACCCCTGGGACTCTTTTCTTTTCCCGAGGTGTTCAGACATAGAAAGTTTTAATCTCTAATCGCACATGATATCTTAAAACGCTTTTGGAAATTCTTGTTGCGTGCAGTCTTTTGAGGCCACCTTTATCTGAGAAAATTACAAGACATTGATAAACAAGTGCTAAGACATCTGTTTTTACCTTTTAGAAAATAAACGTCTTCTCAGATGGAATGTAAAATGCTATACGCTCATTTTGTTTAAATTGTCCCTCTTTCAAGAAAATGACTTTTGCTCTACAAACCATTTTTTCACCCCATCCTGCACGTAATTTTTGAGATGGAAATTCATGTGTTAGAAAATTGCTTCTGGACTAAGTGTGTATTGATGGGGAAAACATTTTCTTTAATCACTTTAATCAACAGAACAAAAAGGTAAGATTCTCTCTCTCTTTTTTTTTTTTTTTTTTTGTAGAAATAACTTTTATACTTACGGAATATATAAGCGTATTACGCTGTTAAGATATTTTTTATGAGCAATAACTGATCAGAAGACTTTTAAAGCATTTTTTTCTTCTTTTTTTGAAATTAATATATGGAATTATCTTTGTCATACCTTTGTTTTGTCATTCAAAATTTAACAATCATGACTTCCATTTAAATACAATTACTTTAATAAAATGGTTCGTATGTGTTTTTAATTTAAGTATCAAAAGTCTCTGTAACGAGATTTTATCAGAAATTAAATATATTTCTTGCAACTACTCCTAAACTTCACTAGCTAAAAATGATATAGAATAGCTTACATAATTTTTTTTAACATTTTGGAAAAGATCGTATATATGAAGCTCTTGATCTTTAAAAATAGTTTCAAAGTTTATAAAGCTGTTTTGTCCTTATTTTTTCAAAAATCTGGTTATTTTTCAAACATTCAAGTCAAAACTTGATGAGTCATTTTTAAAACTAACTCTTAAACTTAACAATTTATATTTCTCTATAACATAAAATAAATCTAAAGAATTTTAAAAGAAAATTATAGTTTAAGGTCGATAAAATACGAGCCACTTTAATTGCAGCATTTAACTTAAATATCAGAAGCTAAGACTCTTTGAGGCCCTGGGCCCCTATGCAAAAGTAAGCCCTCTGTGACATCTTTAACACTAGATTGACCAAGGAAGTCATTTTGACTGCTTTTTAGTTTCAATTAGAAAAACAATTACAATGTAATGCACAATTTCTTAGAATTTTTTAGAATATATTTTTTTCCAAGTGAAGTAATTTTTTTTATTGTTAATATTTACAAATAACTTGTTATGACTGTAAATAACATAAAAAATATCAAAAGTTTTTAAACAAATTTCTGTACACATTAATCATTCTTTCACAATGCAGTCATTTCGACTGCTTTTGAGCAATATAGGTATATACTAAGTTTTAGTCTTTCTAGTGTTAAAAGTAGACAGTATATAACTTGCATTATCAAATACTCGTTCAAACGGTCATTTAAAACAAATATATCTGCACGACTAACTATCTCAAAAACCTAGACACAAACCGGCTCGATAGACAACCACATTTCGACTCATCGAGTTAAATGATTATTTATGGTATTAGGCCTAGGCCTAGACAACGGTCATCACATATTGATAGACTCTTACTACTTTTACCAGCTGACATGCAGTTTGAAATTCCCTGTTTTTCGGAGAGAATGTACATGGCTATACATTTATACACAAATAGCGACCCTTTAACGTGTTATGAAAATTCATGTTGTACGATACAAGAAAGAAGTCCAAAAAAACAATAGAAATAAAATGCAGGATTAGACTTCCAGCATTAGAAAATAACACATACTATTTTTGTTTCACAATTAGAATGAATGTCTTTAGAATGACACAAACAATTGTAATAAATTTTAGTCATAATTTATATTTAATTTAGCATAATAATTATATTAACTAAAATGTAATTGATTACACAGCTTTATTGTTAGATACTAGTAAGTGAAAGATGTTTTTTGTTCTATAGGATAATTTTTCTGATTCTTGAACATGTTAGGATCAATACAATATCCTAAAAAAATGTTACTTTTTGTAGAGATCTTTTTCTTTTTTGTCTGTCATACTATAGCTAAAAAACAATTTGATGATAACGTGTTATACACGAGGTTAAAAGTAATTATATTATCTCATAAAAATCTATATTCATACAATAAACTAAACTTCGATAATTCTCAAAATGCACACTACTTTTGAAATTGTAGCCGTAGATTACTAATTTCAAATAAATAAATTTCTTCTTTTTATATTAAGAGAGAAATGACTTCTCTCTTAATATAAAAATAAGTTTTGTAGCAATTCAAGGAGTGAAAAGTAGCAATTAACAGGAAATTCACTTGGTAAAAAGAGAGTAAATATGAGAGAGAGCATTTTGGTTTTGAAAATGCATTGAAAGTAAAATATGAAAAGCAGAATGAAGATACTTGTAAATTAATATTTTAACTGTGTTTCACGATCCAACTAATTTTTTGGAAAATTTTATCTTTCACAATACAATTATAATGACAAAACAAATCTTATGTACGTGTATACTGAAACCATTTTGGGGAACTGATCTTATAACGGTTCATACAAACATTTTACTATTTTGTATAAGTTTGGAAATCTTTAACCAAACCCATCAAAAAGTAAAATTCAATATACCATGATATTACAAATCAATATATTTAATTTTATTTGTTTGTGATTAATCATTGATTCTGAAAAAAATCTATCTGGTTCGCTCGTGGGCATTTTTTCTTAAGAAACTAAGATCTTGATTTATTTATATCTTTTATAAACATTTCTAATCTGTTGTATTAGAATGTACATGAAAACTTCAGTAGGAAAGATCCTCTGAACTCTGAACAATTTTGTCATTACAGATCTATTCTAATTTGAAAGCTTCGTTTAGATTTCAACAATATTTTAAGTTATTCAATTCATATTTTTTTTAAATTACATATTTTTAAAAATTATTAAAAGGGCTCACAGAGACAAATTTTTTACGCAGAAAAAAAATCTTCACTCTATGCTAAACAATACATGTGACGATAAACAAATATGGAAAATAACTTAAAATAAAAATAATTAAAATAAAACCATTAAATCTAAACTAGATTCCACTTGGTGTCAAATAAATCCTCTTATTCAAATTAACAGAGATCAGTTTGATAGTACACATTAATATTGTTTATTTCAATTGAAATAGTCACATAAATTACAGAGTGATAAACTTGATTAATTTTGTTGAACATCGCTTCGAAATTTGAGCTCCTTGAAATAAGTGTAGGCCCATTCCCATTCACTCGAAGGTCAATTATATGGTGGTGAGGTAAAAGTAAAAAGAGCTTTTATTTAAGATAGTTTATTTGATTTTCGTACTATTTAAAGTACTCTTTTAAAACATATGTGGTGTCGCAAAAAAAAAAATCTCAGTGTCCTCGTGACACAGTCTAAATGTATAAAAAAATAATTGAGATTCCAATGAAAAAAGTATGCAAGAGATGTTTATTTAACAATAAAAAGAATCCATTGAAGACAGAGAAAGATACAGAAGAGTGAATCTCCACTCATTCGAGACAAATCATGGAGTGAAGACGAATGTTGAAGCAACAGACCTTCAAGTAAAACTTTCTTTTCGCAGACTTTGACACTCATCCATTATATCAAGGAACATCTGAGCTACATTTTGAAGGAAGGAGACAATCCAAAAACCATTTTCAATCGTTCAACTTTTAAAGGGTTTCTTATGGACGAAAATTTGGGTAGTTATCATATTTAACAACTTTGTGATTAAATGAAATGAACATGCAACTAAAAAATGTTTAAAGCCAAAACTATTAATATAAAAAACAAACTATCAGAGACTTGAATCAGAAATGTATTTT
>BMAV01006375.1:280045-331198 GCA_019973955.1 Trichonephila inaurata madagascariensis
TCCATTATCGAGCTACATTTTTCATTACTCTGTTCTAAATTTGCCTGACCTGGTGGGGGAACATCCCTACCAATATTTGTGTGCTTTTATTTATAAGATAGGCTTTTTGTATCTGATTTGAGATAAATTACTCCCACCTTTTATACTGTTCTAATTTCTTATTTTAAAACCTTGATTTTAGTATAATATTACTATTGTAATTGTGAAATTTTTTTTAATATTTTAAGCTATTGCTTAGTGCAATTTATACAGAATTGGCTGTTACGCCATAAGCTCACGCAGTCATTCATTCACAACTCCTTAATACCATCAGTTGCAAAAATTATAATCAATTGGAGAAGCATAACATAAAGAACATAATTTACATTCAAGATCTCAAGATTAAAAAGGTGGATTTATGGAACTCAGTTATGATACTTGAAACTACAGGACAGTAAAAGGCTTTCTGTTGGGGAATTAAAAATTGAGCTGTATTTTATTTTAAAAAAACTGAAAAGAAAACATGTCTTTCGAAACAATACCATAGTTGTACGACAAATATTTTGTTTTAACACATACATTAAACTTGATGTAGAAACGTTTAATAAAATATTCTACATGAACCTCAAAAGCCAAAATTTTTTTCTGTTGCTACAGGGATTCGTTTGGTGAATGTAAGGAGGAAAAAACCTTTTCTAACGAAAATTATTTTGTTTCTTTTATTGTATGTTGAGCAAAATCCTCCTGTAGTGAGTGAATATTAACATGGCAATTTTCAACTATTCAAGGGCTTTTGGCGACAGCCCTCTTAATTTTGTACCATGGTCAAGTGAGGAGGACGACACCTGATCTGGCGTCCCCTCTTTTAACTTCCACACCACACCAACGGGAGGAAGTTTGAGCTTCTACATATTTAACGTGCACGGTTGGTCTTTAGTGGTACAAGGCTCGAACTCGTGACGCACTGGCCAAAATCCTCCTGCAAAGCAATATGTAAATTCCGCAAATAAAGTAGTAATTTGTCCTCATAATTACTTCAGCGTAAATTCAAGATAGTTACGTTCATCATATACTTTCTAATCGTTATCATCGTTACTTTCTAATATTAGTATGATAATAATTTAACCTATATTGTGAACGAGAAAAAGTTCTTTCAAAAGATTCTCAATTACATACCCTTAAAAATTTTCCTTAGGCAAGATATAATCTCAAAACATTTAGCTCGCTCATAAGTTTACTTATATTTATTAATGTACCAATGTAAATCAAACAAATTAATAAGACATACCTATGTAGCAACTGCGTTTCTTAAAACATGAGAGATTTTACCTAAAGTTTATTTTCGAATTTAAATTATTTGATATGAGTTTCGGATGTGTGTGTAAAGGATTCTGAAACTAGATTTTTCAGAATGCTCTTCTCAAAGTCAAATTTTGTCTATATATATTTGTACCCAATTATTTATCTTAAAAAGGGTTAATTATTTCATTTATTTATCTTTAATTATATACTACTTTATTTCACAAATAAGTTACAGCTATAAGGAGCCCAACTAAAAAAAAACATTGATTTCATTCACATAAGAATATTCAATAACTCATAAAATTCACAAATGCTAACTTTAATTAACTATTATTAATTACTTATATTTAATTAACTATTTTAATTAACTATTATTCAAATTGAGTTTTAGGTTGTTTGGTTTTAGGCTTTATATCAAAATTCTCTCTCCTCTCTCTCTCTCTCTCTCCTAAAGTGACATAAAATTTTATTGGTTTTGTAAGTTTTTTCCATGCTATATATATCAAGAGAAAGAAAAAAATTTTATTTTCTGTTAGGAATCACTTGATTTCTAACAAATTACGAAGCGTTAGATAGAGGCCCTTGCTTAAATGACAGACAGTGAATTAAAGGAGAATATCATGCCAACTAAATACATATTCTAGGTTTCTAAGTTTGTAGTTTTGTATTAAACAATTTTCTTTCTTCTGTAAAAAAAAGCCGAAATGTTTAAGAGTGGAGTTTTAAAATGGATATTGTTAAACCCTCCCCTCCCCCATATTCAAAAAAAGACATCACTATTACTAATTGCTTGAAAATAAAACAAAGATCTCAGTGCTCATACAAACTATGTATAAATCGCAGCGAATTTTCGTAAATGTTTATAAAAACCAGAAAACTTTCCTGCTCTTTTTCTAATTCATTACTAAAAACCTCTTATCACTTTAATATAAGAAATACGTTTGAAACTCTTCCCACTAATAAGTGAAGTATTGAGGTCATGAACTTTACTTCTACTTCATTCGTTAAACATAGAAGGTGAAAAACGTTTCTTTTTTGTTCCATAGCACAAATAACAGAAATATTTGAAAGAATTTTCATGACTAAGAGGGAAAATTGAAGGAACTCTCGGGGTCAGATTATTTTCGTCGGGAACTCTCCCAATGATCACTGTCAGAATTTCGTATGGGTTTGAACTATTAGAACTATAGCTGAATCTGCTTTCACCATGAGCTTGGAGTAGGATTCTATAAAAGCATAGTGAGGTCAGTGACTGGCTTCCGTTACCTGGCGACCTTGAGCAAGGCAAAATATTGCCTGATCGAACTTCCTGAACACACTTTTGAAGGTCGAGGCAAGCCGCAGGGCTGCGGTAGACTCCCCATTTCGACTCGCCTTGTTTTGATGCACTTTAACTGTAATGGAATCACTGAGCCCCCCATGGCCTTTGCTTTCAAAATGGGACGATCAAAAACAAGTCACTTAGCTCTTCTCTAAATCTAGATCAGAGTCCAAGCTAACTTTCCATAAGCGCATGCATTGTTAGAGATCTCTCAAAAGATATTAGTTTCATATATATATATATATTGTACAAAATCGTATCTATAGCTATATTTCAGCCTACCAACTAAAAATAATATTTAAACCCGGAGGAAACTTCTCTTAAGAGAATAGATTCACGAATTTTGACCAAAAAGCATATTTTTTCAGTTTTTACAATTTTATAAAATATTAACTTTCACTTCGATTGATGTCAAAGATATCATTCTGCTTGCAATCGAAGTATTTTCAATATTTTTTTAAAAAAATTGCCACAGCTGACTCGTAGCAAAACAAATTTTTCTCTGCACACTGTAAGCCTCACGATTGCACTCGTTTTTTTTTTATCATTATTTAAAATACTCTAAAAATTAACTTTTAGTTGAAGAGATGAAGGGAATTTGTTTTTTATCTATTTGAAACACACCCACATGTTGTTTCCATGCTGTCTGAAAGTCTTTAATTAGCTTTTTTTTTTAACTAGTATTTGAAGTTTTTATTAGATTTGCTGGTTATTTTTAATTTGTGTGGCACATTTATATTTCTGGAAAACAAAACCAAAATTTGCAGTCGAGTTCTTACAAAACGGAAGAGTGGCGGATTTAGCGCATTCTCATTTGAGAAAAGAAATTGGATCTAATGAAAATTTAAACGGGGTGTATAAAGCACATAAGAACTTCTTACAACCAGAAATGCTGGATTGAATCATAGATGTGTACATGAACTTAGCAAATCTTGGTCTCCATGGCAATTCTCGCATGGAAAGACGTAAAATTGTAACAAGAGCGTAAATAGTGTATTCTGATCATGGATTCCAAAAAATGTTTTTATGCACTTGGATATGTTGAGAATTGGAGTGTTGAATGCTATCACTTCCCATAATTAAGAAAACAAACATTTTTTACGCAGTTCGGGCAACGGATCAGGAGGGATAACAGAAAACGAAATTATGACATTTTGTAAAAAGCTGAAAAAGCAAGGATGAAAAGAAGGCAAAAGAAATGTATATTAGAAGATAATTTAATGAAAAAAAACAACATTAACCTAAGTTATATATATGAAGCTAGTACGTGTTGAATGCAAGGAAGTTTCTTACTAAAATGAGTTTTTCTTAAAACTGTGCTTTTTACTATTTATGGAAAAATCTTTCTAAGCTACTGCACTTGACAACCTGTAACTTTTTATAACTCTAATTATGACGTTCTATTACATACTTTGACCCTGGGGCTTTCCAAAAAAGTAATTCAGACTTAATTTATAACATTAAACAGCTTGAAATTTCGGTGTTATGAGAAAAAGCACAGATATGTGTGAAGAACTATTTTTTTAAGAAAAAAATAACTAGGCTAAATCTTCTTGTCTTATATTTTGACGAACATTTAATAAAAAATTTGGAAATTTTTATTCAACTGAACCATTATGAATTTTCCACAAAAATTATTTTTAACATTAGTGAGATACACATACTGTTTCGTGAACTTGCTGGAACATTTTCACTTTAAAAGAAAAAAAGGCAAAGGAAAGTATAAATTGGCTGTAAACCTGATTCTGAAACCTATTTTTAAAGCTGGACTATTTTTTACCTTCATTATAACATTTAAATATCATTTGCATCATTTATTTAAAAAAAATATTCGTTGATTTTCAATGTGCCCAAAAAGCATTGTACAGGGTTGTTTTTTTTTAAATTGCAACATTATTGAAGCAATACAAAAATATCTTTACAAAATAAGAAAGCAGCTTTTGTAACGAAGTAATTTGCATTCCAGTTTTAAAATTTTTATTTACTGTTCATTGAAATATGCAAACTAGAATGATTTAAGTCCTTAATCAAGCTCCTGACGTTTTATAAAGAGATATAAATACTTCTTAAATTAAAAAATAAAAACAAGGTTAGACCCGTCTGTTAAAAGCTTGACGACTTGCACCCATAAATATACAAAAAAATTTTAAAGACCATTTTCGATATTTTTTAAACAAAACTTAATATTTCTTAAAAGTCTTAGGTTGATAAAGAAAATGGTTTAACTCTATCCCTTTTTAAAATTAAAGTGACTAACTACGTTTGGACCTGGGATTTTTCAAAAACGTATAAATGAATAATTTCATTGATATTTACCAGGTGCATGAAAATGAAATGAGACGATTATTTTAAAAAGAAACAATAAATTTACGAAAACTGTTAATATTTCTTTATTCAAAATAATATCCATCGCTAGCTACACATTTTCCCCATATTTCGGGCAATTTGTGAATACCACACCAAAAAAATGATCGGTCTTTTGAGGCCAGCCAGTCATCAAGCCAAGATTTGACGTTTTCGTAAGAAGTGAAGCGCTGGTCAGCCAATGCGTGTCCCAATGATGCAAATAGGTGGTAATCGGAAGGAGCCAATTCTGGCGAATAAGCCGCATGCTCTAAGGGATCCCAGCCGAGCGCCTTAACAATGTTCTTGGTCGGTTTAGCACGGTGGCTAGTTGCGTTGTCATCAAGGAAAATCACTTTGTGCTGCCGTTTCTTGTATTGCTCGCGTTTTTCGAGTATAGCATCGTTCAAATTAAGTAATTGTTGCTTGTAACAATCAGTATTAACGGTTTCGCCGGGTCTGAGAAGCTCATAATAGATTGATCCCTCCTGATCCCAGAAAATACACAGCATTGTCTTGCGGCCGAAGCGATTCGGCCTTGCTGTCGATTTGGACGGCTGTTCGGGGTCAACATATGATCGATTACGCTTGGATTGATCGATTACGCTCAAAATAAATCCATTTTTCATCGCCAGTCACAATACGATGGAGATATGACTTGCGTTTGTAGCGGGAAAGCAACATTTCGCACACGATTTTTCGGTTTTCCTGTTGACGGTCCGTTAGCTCATGTGGTACCCATCTACCAACCTTTATTATCTTGCCCATTGCTTTGAGACGACGGGAAACAGTGCTCTGGTCAACATTCAAGTGTTCTGCAAGATGTTCTTGCGTTTGGCCATCATCTTCATCGAGTAATGCTTGCAATTCAGCATCTTCAAATTTTTTTGCTGGTCTGCCACGCTCCTCGTTTCTCACATCGAAATCACCATTTTGAAACTTTTCAAACCACCTATAGCACTGCGCACGGCTCAGAGCATTGCCACCGAATGCTTCTACAAGCATTTGATGCGATTCGGCAGCATTTTTCTTCGGATGGTAACAAAAAATTAATGCTGTCCGCAAATCGTGGTCGAAAGACATAAAATTCGACATTTTCAACACAGTAAAAAAATACAATGCACGCTGAAACTCGACCCAATGTAAACTAAACATGGGTATCAAAGGTCAAACTATAAAAAAATAACGTGTCATGGTTTCGTATTGTTTACATATATGCGTGGCGACATCTGTTAGCAATCGTCTCATTTGACATGCATACACCTGGTAGTGTCAGTTAAATTAGAATATACATATAAAATTGTTTTAAGAATATTATTAAAATTAAAATTTATTTAAAAGCAAATTTTTGGCAGAAAATGTATAATTTCAAAACATTCTCAATCTATGAAAAATGCTATCAAAATATTTTGCTTGTGTATAGCTAAACCTTCTTTATAGAGACTGAACTAGGATTTTTGAAATAAATAATTTAGAATTTTTTTGTATATATTCATATTTTTAATACATCAGAATATAGAAATTTAAACAAAAAACACCTATTGTTGTTTCAACTCTGAAAAAAACGTGAATTTTTCAAAACCTTTCGTTCAGTTTCCGTAGAGAAGTCTTAGCTCTATATAGAGAACATATTTTTTTATTATCGAAGAATTTTTCATAAAAAGGAAATGTTTTGAAATTATGTCATTTTTTTGCACAGAAATTGCATTGAAATGTTTTGTTATTGTGATAATATTCTTAAAGCAGTTTTATATGTATGTTGCAATTAAACTGGCGCTAAATATCTAAAAATTATTCATTTTTTGCTTTTTCCAAATCGCGGCTCGGGTTAATTTAACTGTCAAATTATTCACAAATTAAAAGTTATAATACGTCCTTTATTTCAAAGTTATATTTCTTCACCGTGTAAATATTTTGAAAGCTTCTACATATAAGCCTCTATTCGATCCTTTTTCTCTTCGGATTAAAAAAAAGATTCTCATGCTTAATAAAATCTCATTTTTGGTATGGTTTTGACAAATGAAGATGCACTCTTTAGATTTTATATATGAGGGGAAGAGAGCTCATGTGTTTATATACAGTATTATCATGTAAACTAGTTTTAGGGGGTTTTCTCTTAAAATTTTTCCAGTCTACTTTTATCTATTCATTTTTCATATTTCTAGATATTCGAGAGCATGGAACATTTTAAAATCGATTCATCGGCATACACAAAACTCTCAGAATATTAATATACTGATAATATAACTTAAGAAAAAAGTAGAAAACAAGCGTTTTCTGTTGAATATATTATTATTTTACATTTCATTGACTAAATAACACTGGAATGTTTTTCTTTTCATTTGATAAAAAAATGAAAGCATAATTCAAAAACATTTTAATTTTTATATGATTTCAATGTTATTATAAAATTAGACTATTAGGTGAATCCCTTTCAAATTCATTGTAGTTAGGAATAAAAATGTAAATATCATTGAGTCATAAACTTCAGTTATAATTATGATCTACTACCCCATTGGTTTTCTCTACATTTGGATCAAAACTAATCTTTCGTATTTTCGTAACCAATTTTCGTATATTTAATGCAATACTTTTTTTTTAAATTTAGCAATTAACAGTTTGTTTTTTCACATGAGAAACATCTGAAACTCATGAAAGCAAATTGATTATTTTCCATTATTATGAAATGGACTGTTTCCCAGGATGTAAATATGCCATTTTTTGGAATTACTTTTCATAAATGATTGCATTAGATGAAAGAAAATTATGATGAAAAAATAAATAGTGGTTTAAAATTCAATACTTATATAAATTTAAAATATTCACAATATGCGAAGAAATAAAATAAATTTTCTTCACAACTAAAATTACATTTAAAGGTAAAAGTAAAAGGTAAATAATGATAATATATCTTGAAAAAAATTGAGAGATAGGCGCTTTGAATTACTATTTCTGTACTTTTAAGCAATGGTTTGGCTTTGTTATAATGTTTGAACTTGAAAGCAATATCTAGCGTTTGAACATCTAGCGTGCATTTTGAAGAAAGCATTTTAATCTATGCGAAAACGAATAAAAACTGTAAATATTCAGCAATGGAAGTCTAATCCTTGACGTTCGAAGAAAACAACCCGTTTTCTTTCGAATCCTAACGCGGATACCGATGAAGGTCAAATAGTTCAGAAATATAATAACAGGAGATGAAACTAGAAACCCCCTTTTTTTATGCCATATCACGTGAAAAAGTAGGTCTTTATCGCTTACCGAAGAAATGATTGTTACTTACTACAGCTAAACATGTTGAAGTAACTCGCCGAAAGAATCCATATTTCAGTTTCCATTTTTTCTTTAACCTGGATCCATTTATTTAAGAGAGATGCGAATTGACCCTGCGCTACAATTAAAACAGAAGACCATGAAATCTCATCAGGACACGAGAACACGGAAATGCCATTTACTCTAAACTGGACCATTCCACTTCGTTCACTAAGTGTTGTAAACACAAGCTGACGGTTCAGAAGCAATTCAATTCATGTTTTATGCCTCCAGATATTCAGACGAAATTTTAAAACGATTTGTTTCGTCCCAAGAGACTATGAAATCCAAATCTCAACTATTGTCTTTCTCTCTCTCAAAGCAAAAGAACAAGTTTAATAAAAAAAAATTAAGTAAAATAGCTTTCTAAGACCATCGGAATATATTAAGAGGAAATAACCGTATTAGCTCTACTGACCATGTTCTTGCAAATGTAGAGTTATAAACTAAAAATAATCAGCTGTAGGAAATGCTTCCAAAAAAAGCTCAAACTTCGGGGGTCTTCTTTTTTTACTTTTAGGAAGAAAGAGCCGAAAAATATAAAGTTATTGTCCAAAGAATAACTGAGAAAAATAATTTCAATAATATTCAGGGAATATGTATAAAATGCAATGATCACTGACTTTTAATTTTCTTGAGAAATCAGTGCTAAAAACTATTGAAATATTGATGAATCAGTATAAACACTGGTATATTGCTAGACAATGAATTGTGACCAAAAGCAGATCAAAAGGATTCTGATTATCATATTTTAACAGAGAAGGATATCATTCAAAACGTAATTGGAGGAAAAAACTGAAGTTAGTGAAGAAGATTGCGATGAAACAGACGAAAAATCTGAAGCTAAAACTTGGGGAAATTTAAAGAGCATTTGAAATTTGTTATAAAATACTTTGGAAACAATAACAAAGAAGTGATATCTAGACATTACGAACATTTTAGGCATATGCGCCAGTTAATCGTTCAAGATATGAAGATTCAAGAAAGACAAAAAAAAAAAAAAAGATACGTCGTTTCTGCAGACCAGTGAGGGTTTTGAAGTGTGGGCAATGAAAATGACACTGGAGAATCCTGTTCTAGGCAATTTATTTCAACTTGATACGTGTGTAAGTAACGTATGGATTTCTCTGTCTTGTGCAATTATTTATCATTTTACTTTGTCTTACTTTAAATAAAGCATGTTCTCTTTTTTCTTTGTTTTTTTCTACAGAGTGTTATATAAATATATATATATACACACACACACACACATATATATATATAGCTATGTGTGTATACGTCTTTCTCCTTTTACAGCTATTTTTTATTCAATCTGGATAAGCTAGATCACCAATTAATATCGATTTATGAGGTTCGAATATAATATATATGTATACATATATATTATTTTTAGTAATATAGTAGATATTGTTCCTAGCTTTAATTATCATTCCCACTATTTATATAAAATTATTACAAACTAATTACAATAATGAGTCAACTAACTTTTTGGACCTTCAATTAAACGTTAAGAATAATTTGCTAACTAGTAATATTTTTGATAAAAGATACTCTTTTGATTTTAACATTATGAAAATGCCTTTCTGGTGTAGTAACCTACACCTATCAATATTAAGAAAATCTTAAATTTTATATAAAGAAACAATGATTTAGTTACTGATAATGTATTAAAACAAAGTAATTATATGAAATTTTGCCATAATTATTTGGAATATAATTATCCAAGTAAATTTATTTTTAGATATATTTCTATGTTATATTAATTCTATTTTTAATATAGATTATTAATTTTTTTTAAATATCTCATGATAAGTTTAATTTTAAAATATCTTTTGTGCTTAATTTAATTGCAAAATAACTATCTAGGTGGCTCCAGTGTTTTTTTTTTTTTTTTTTTTTTGCTTCTTGTGTTAACACGTCCATTTTTCCATCAGTTTGCATGGGACTTTTGCATAAATTGCATGTTTGCACACTTTTTTTTGGGTTTCATTTTTACATGTAAGTTTTTATCCTAATTTTTTCTATATTGGATTTTTTCTTAATATTCCTTTCTATAAGAGAAACATTATTGTTCTCTTTTAATAATTTCATTTTACTTTACTGTCTGGTTTATCATCCACGTGTGTTAGTAATAGGCTTAACTTTTCAACATGGTTCTGTTTTTTTTCTATTATGTCAAAAATTTCTGCTATACGGCGAAGGTGGATCCATACAGCATTGATAACCCTAAATCGTTGCCATAATTCAGCGCGACAGCTCTAGAAATCATAAGATGTCTCCATTTTATAGTCCAAAGACTCTTTTTGTATCTACATATGTTATGCCTCTTGTACTCCAATTTCTCTCTTTGACATTGTAGGTTATACAACTTTTTCACTTGGTATTTTATTTTATTTTATTATACTATATATATATATATATAGATATACACAATGTGCGTGTTTGTGGGCTCGCATGCGTGTGTAACTTCAAAATGAGCTGCATTATCTTTTAAGTCTGTGAGGGGAATAATTAGTCCACAATATTTCTTAAATATATGAATACTTGGAAACCAAAAATATAGAATGCCATTCAGTAGTTATTTTTATAGCATAAAACGGAGGTACAGCTATTGTTGTTGGTGTCTGATTTAACTATAAATAATTTATACGAATGGGAGGAACAATGAATTCAAGGATAAGTTCATATGGATCTTCTTCTGTATTTTTTAACTTTTCATAATTCTTCTACAGAATTATTGTTTCCTTAAAGTCCAAAGATAAGTATTACATCAGTCAGAAAAAAAAAATGGAAGATTGAAATCAAAAGTGCAAACTGGAAAGAAGTTGGAATCTCTCTCATATTGCAATGCTTTTTAATTTTTAACATTCACTTTATGTATAAATATAATTTGAAACTTTCCCTATACATTATTTGAAAAGACAAAAAAAAAAAAAAAAATAGATTTGTAACAAGACTAACATTTTGAATTACTAGTTTGGATACTTTTCGTTTAAGTATTAAATTTAAGCTTTCAGTTAGACTAAGAAGCAAACAGGAATACTTAGAATGCAGCAGTAGAAACAAAAACTAAGATTCAATTTTAATTTTTCCGTGGATTTAAACTGAAAAGCGAGTATTGATTAATATCATATCAGTCTTTTAAAGAATTCATGGTTTTAGAGTAGGTTGTAGGAATGCTTCAAAGTCGTTAATTTAAACTTCCGAATAAAAATCTAACTTATCATCTCTAAGAATTAAATAGTTGCAACAAGCTGATTCGCTTAGCAAAATTACGAGATATTATTTTAATAGCTTTTCGTTAAATGATGGAAATACTTCAGATTGAACCGAGGATTATAAAACTTAAAATTTAGAAGACTCGTGAAGTAAAACTTCTTTCTCAAATCATCGAATATTTCGAATAGAAAAAAAAGTATGATAATCAATGTATCAAAGATAATCAAGGTTTTTCTTATATTAAAAGTGTGCAGTTTAGATTATTCTAAGAAAGCCTGTTAATAAACAGGCTTTTTTACAATAATCTGGCTGTCTCTTCAAATTATTTTGCAATTTTTTCAGACAGTAACATCAGTAATATGAGAAATTACCATTTATCAGAGTTTTCCTTTGTAAATAACAAAATAGTAATAATTTCGGCAACTGATAATAATCTATGATTTTGTATTCCAATACAAGTAGTAATAAATCGAAAATAGATCAATCTTTAAAAAAAATAATAAAATAGGGACATCCTTCAGACAAGAAAAAGATAGCACTTCACGCTTTTTGTTGATTGAAAGCAAAACTGTTTTTTATGCTTGTCAATGCCATATTTTAATGCCATAATAGTTCTGAAAAACAAATGATTACAATTTACATCGATCGTTGCTTCAGAATTCTCGCATATAAAAAATTTCATGGAGTGGAAGGAAACCCTCAATAAATAACCATTATTATATCTTGCCTAAGTCATAGTAAAAGGCTTCAAAATTTATATAATATAAATACATGAAATTAAATGAATCTGAAATCATTAAGAAATCTACTCTGGAATACCAAATATCACGTGGAGAAAAATTAAAATCAAAATGGATTAATTCTAATCTCGTCAAAGTAACTTATTTTAACAAAATTTCTATTTATATTGCATATTTCATTGTTATTTTTATTTCATGTATATATCAAGCGATATAAAAAAAAATTACAAGTTAGAACCTCTAAAACTAAAATATTGAAGTGTTTTTAAACAGAAGATTCATTCCAGCTTCAAAGATTCCTTCCAGAAGTTTACTTACTTCCTTTCTCATTAAAGTAAAGCACCTAGTGTTGAGATTGCTCTTTTAAAAACTCAGGACATTAACGAAACTGCACAAGATTATGTTCAACTTAAGCAAAGGAAAGAAAGTTTCTTGGAATTACGAGTAACCTTTTGCCATGCAAAATAAATATTGCGGAATTTATTACTATGATTTATTAAAAAAAGAAAGTAATGCTGTCTACTATACGCATTTATTAAAAAATTTGAGTTTACTATGTTGGCTTATTAAGAGTTTATATTTCCTGAAAAATATTTCATGTTTGAGCATAATGACACATACATGACACGTCTTTACTAATATATAAAAAATATTACCACTCATTATTGACCATTGAAATCCTTCTTGAGAGCTAATAACTAACTTTCTTTTTAATTTTTAAAAAATTAAACTTTTGTTCTATTACCATATCAAATGTATTTCTAAATGATAATAATAATTTATTTAGATAATTTTCATTAAACAAAAGTCTTCAAAAATAATTTATTGCCTAATAAACTGCGACACTCAATTGAATGTTATCTAAGTATATACTGTAAATATGCTCAGCGACACACATGCCTATACGTACAAAGAAAGGCAACATCTCAGTTATGTAAATCAATTAAGTGATATTCCTTTGTTGATCACTCTTCTTTACTTAACAGTCATTTTTCAAGCGTGATCTGAATGCCACTCCTAACGCTCTTGAACGTATTCATTTCAATAGTTCAAAGAATCTGTACACCGTAACATTACAAACCTCTTTGTCTAAGTGGAAAAAGTAATTTCCACACGAAGCCAACCATGACAAAATTCATAAAGTATAGCAGGTGGCAAACAGCGTGCCTCTTTCAAGCATGAACTTTGAACTTTTACCCACCTTTTATATTACAAAAGAAACGCAACAGTTCCTTTTTAAATTTCTTTCAATGTAAGATAACTATTTAACTTCCGCCTTTTTGCCACTGACCTGCTGCATCTAAAGTGAAACGAACCAAGCAAAAAATACTTCTATATGTATATTATATTCGTTCAAACCATTGCTCAATTTATCAAGAAAAGGCACCGCATTTACTATTTTACTTAATATCAATTCATTCTTATTGCATTAAAAAGAAAGTATAGAGTATAATTTCGGTACACTTTCGGTCAGATTAAAAATTGCTAGTGCTATGGAAAAATAACATTGAACAGCTTAAAGTATTATTTTGAATGAGTGAGATTAAATCTTGGATAGTTATCTCTATAATCTTAAAAGAAGCTATTGTTATTCTATTTCCAATTAATTTTTCTGTGTGAATTACTAACTCTACAGATTCATTAAATTCTGTTAAATTTTAAATACTGAGTATGTTAATAAACGCATACTCTTAATTCGAGTTATTTATTAGCACGGCTTTCTATGGAACCATAAAGTCGTAACTCCATCCTATATCTTTACACGAACATAGGTCAGATAAAAGGAACAATTTTCTCAGGACAACAAACGAAACAACTTTCAGGACCACAAACGAAAGAACATTTCACCTGGACAAGTGGCAATAGTATTTAATACACAGTAACGTTTTCGCATTCATTTACAATATATATAGTTTCTATTAATAATGAGCTCGGAAAAGAAGACCTTAAAGAATAATTTTAAATCTCACTTTTGAATCATCTACAATATTTGATAGTATGGACCAACTGTAATAATACTGATTAACTGATATATTGGTAATTTCAATAGCCAAAAAACAAGAGATCAAATACCATCTATTCAATATTTCCCTATTGACCTAACTTTGTTGCATTTAAAGTGGGCGGCTGACGTTTCCCTAGTGACTCACATTTAGATCTTTCTCATTTTGCCAATCACTCAGCAAAACTTAAAACATGCCAACAGTTACTTCCTCTGTCTCCCGTTACCCATATTTAGTAACATTTTAAAATATTCTTCTCTATTTTTTCAATGGGGAGAATATTTAGGATCAGATTACGAAATTTGCACTTAATACCACCTTCTTTTTGCTTTAAATCTAATTCATTAATTGCATGATTATGAAAAAGTAATTCATATAATGAAGAAATGGAAAAAAGAATTTTTTTAATATCATTTTTTAGAAATACCGTTAATCATTTGCTACTAGTTCTTAGAAAAGAGAATTCCTTAGTAATATCTTTCTTCATTTATCAGAGGAGCTCGGTTGTTACCAACAACTATTATTGTTGTCCAATCCACATTAAAAGAATATTTTTCGACATCATAACTTTCTCTGTATAAAAATATCTGACAAAAGCCGTAAACATGGCCCTCTATCTAAGCAAGTGTTGTACTCACATTCTTTCAACATATCTAACTTTAAACCATATATTCATAACAGAAGATGATAGGCAAGCATATTCAAATTATGTTCTGTTGCTTTTAAACTTCTTAAATATTAGCTTTAAAATCAATTGGTTTTCCTTAATTTATCTAAAATTCTATAAACACATTAATTGAGCATTAGATAACAACAGCCAGGGTCATCCTATACCCTGTGGGACGATCGTCGGCACAACCATAAGGGTAAATTAAGGCTGAAAACAATTGGGACACACAACACAAAAAATACACAGCTCAAATTGCAGAAGATAGAAACGGATTATACAAGAGCTTTAAACCAGGCATTACTCACTAAGTGGGTCACCGATTACTTTTTCTCGATGAAAAATTCATACGTGCAAATGCGGTTAGCTCAAAATGTTCCAAGATCCGCCATAGAAATAATGACGACCCGGCATCTGGTTTAATAAGCCATTCTGATCCTTCTGACCTTGTTACTCACAGGAGGTTTGCCAGTTCCTCCAGGCTATCCAATCCTATCTTTAAAATTCGCTTCCGACGATAGTGACTCTGAAATTTCTCAGATTCTAGCGAAATAACGAAAAATAACACATTTCAGTTCTACAGAAATAGGTTGTAGTCCACCCAATATATATTAGAAGGTTTGTGTTGGCACTTATTGTCAGTTTAATATTTTTGAAACTAGACGAAATTTTTTTTTATCCTTTTTTCCCTTTAGTTATCTTTCTGAAACTTTAAACCCAGCTCTTGACTCCAAATTCTAACAACTTGACAATTTGATTATTCCTTATTATTCCAACCAATCAAGTATAGAAGCACACTGAAATAATAAGAAATAATTTTTTTCTTTGTTAGACAAAATAAGTAATTATTTTAGTTTGAAACTCGTTCAAGACTGAACAATGGAATACAGGAGCGTCATTTGAGAAATAAAATATTTTATTTGCTGTATTGAAAAAAAAAATATTTTTTTTAAAAGGACTTTTTTTTTTGGAGTAAACGTACTAAGAGTCTGTGTGTGATAGTTTTTCACCTTCTTATACATAGAAACTTTTACTTATTTCTGCATTTATCTCCATGTACATACCTAAAATATTGTAAAGAACTTAATAACAGTTTTTAACACTTACATTGAATTAGGGTGAAATAGAAACCTCGTATAGTAAGCTCAGTTCCAAATGGTTAAACATTCATCAGTCAGTTTAGTTCAGTGATTTTACTACTAAAAATCAAGTATAGCTTCTTATTCAATATAAGTTAAAAAATTGTATGCTAATATGCTTACATCAGCTTCTTTTTTAAAATTTAGTTTATTTTTTATCTATTTCATGGGGAGAGGGCTTCTTTCAGATTAAGCGGAATTTTATAACATTTCCTTTGATAACAGTAATGCCAGTAAAAAAGTTTCATTCTTTTCCTTTTTGATTCATAAAAAAGAATTTTATAGTCATTTTAATTAATTGAAAAGAAGTAAACAAAACAAAAACAGCATACTAAAATTATTTTTTGAAATAGATTACTTATTCTAGCGCGGGAAATGTGTTCTTAATTAGTAAAGAAGTTTCTAATTCTAGTCGAATATTAGGAAGAAATAAACTAGTTAGGAATAGAAATTAAAATTCTCCCGGAAGAAAAAAAAAAGACAAATTTTGTAACTTTACACAATCAATTTTAAATACTCATTAAAGGTCTTCAACTTCAAGCAATTTCTGCTGACCTACATTCCATTTATCAAAACATCAGCACGTTGATTAGAAATTGATACGATGTACTTGTTTGGGATTCAAATTTTTGTTGAGAACTGTCTTAAAATTATAATTTAATCCGCAGCCTCAGGAGGAAGAAGTGGTAGAAATATCAGCAGAAATTCAGCATTCATTGTAAAATGAGAATATTTTTTTTATTTGTAATGGACTCTTAAGCCTTTCATAAATACTTAGAATAGTTAAGAAATTGTTAGAAGATTATTTCAAAAAGAAAATAAGTCAGGTACTAAAAACGTAAAGTACATAAAGAAGTATTAAAATTTTGTTCATAACTATAATCTGTTTCTTAAGTTCTTTAGAAACAATTATAAAACTTATGATGTAAAAATTTTTAAGATAGAAAAAGGTAAGAAAATTTTTGAAGCAAAAATTGCCTTGTAAGAAATTTTAAATATTCGGAATCTTATATAAGTAGAAAATGTTTTAGATTAATTAAAACGATTTTAATGATTGCTAAGCTTAAGAAAACTCATTACTCATGCGTCTAATCCAAGAACTATGATGCTTTCAGTTGAAAACATGCTTTTTCCAATTTATTTTTTTAAAAGTATAATTCCTTTGGTGCTTTGTTTACATGATACTTTTTTTAAAAAGCAATAGCTCAAAAAATAATTTTTAACATAGAATAATTAAAAAGATTGTCTCTGAAAAGCGTTTTCAAAGAATAAGTTTCATTCATCAAACATCTAGTTTAGTGGCAGGGAACAATGTCAAGACCAAAACAAAATAAACTTGTTCTTTAAATGAGTTTTAAAAGATAACTGTGCGGCAAAAAAGTAAGCCTTATACCATCAACTGATAAAACTAAAAGCGAAACAATGATTTTTCTTTTCCTTTTTTTTAAACATTTTTTGACCTACTTTGTAATGCTCTATTAGGAAGGTACAATTAATAAATAGTATGTATCTCTCATGTCTGTTTTAAAAATAATACTTTATTCATAAAGATTATTTTTATAAAGCTGATTATTTTTATAAAGTTTAATTATATATATATATATATATCTGTATACAAAACTATTTTTTAACACACAACAATTATGATGTGAAGTGAAATATAATTGCTTAGGCTACAAATAATGTTCATTTTAAGTTTACTTTGAATGAAAAACTATTGAAAAAAAATAATTTCTAATTGAAAAGAGCGATAGAGATAAGCATTGAATGGTTCGAGAAGTATTTTGTCATTTTTTTTATGAAAATGAAAGATAATTTTCTTATAGTGAATAAATATTTTATTAAACTATGTATTGTCCTTTCTGGTCCAATGCCTTGTTCCACCTTTCTGCCAATAGCATCTCTTCGGGCTCATAAATCTTTTGCTTTTTGTTAGCAAAAAATTGATTCAGGGGGTTTTTGACATCCTCATTTGAAGTAAAGGCTTTACCATCTGAACAAAATTTGTAGAGAACAGAACAAATAATAATCAGAAGGAGCCAAATCTGCAAAATGTGGTGGGTCTGGCAGTATGTCTCATCCAAGTTGCAAAAGTTTTTGGGTAGTTACCTAACGTATGAGGTCTCATATATTCTCTTGACGGAACTCTACACATTTTTTATCCATTATGGCCTTTTCTGTTTAAGTGAATCATTCAATTTGTCCAGCTGATGACAGTAAAATTCCGAATTCATCGTTGTGTTGTCCGGTATAAGCTCAAAAAAAAAAAAACTCTCTGAAATTCCATTAAACAGATAGTATCACCTTTTTTGGCGAATATCGGCTTTCCATGTGTTTTGAGCTACTACATCTTTTTTACTCCATGACCTCTTGTGTATTTAACATTGTTGTAGACAATCCTTTTTACCCCCCCCCCCAGTGATTATACGGCTTAAAAATGGATCATTTTCTTGACGTTTAAGAAGCAAATCCCAAATGTCAACGCGATGGCACAAATTTCTTTCCGTAAGAACATGAGGAACACCTGTATCGAGCTTTGAAATTAAACTTACGCATTTCAAATGATCATGTCCAGTCGAATTCAATAAATTTAATCTCTCAGTGACATTACGAATTGTTATTTACCAGTTGGCATCAATTGATGTCTTTATTGTGTCTTCATCAGTTTCAAATGGCCTTCCGAAATGCGGTTCATCTTCAACATCAAAATTGTCGGATCGAAACTTTGAGTGCCAGTTTTGACCCTGGCATTCTGTCAATCCCTCTTCTCCATATACATCGGATATTGCTTTCTTGCTTGAATAGCATTTTTACCATTTAGATAGTAAAAAAGTAAAATATACCGAAAATACTGTGCTTCGCTTTTCATATTTGATAAAGCAGACACTAAAAACTACTGCGCAAAATCAATCCAACTTTTTCCTGGGCAAGCTTTCTTATATCAGCTGTCAAAATACATAATGGCAACGTAGCTAAAATGTAAAGATGGACGTAAAAAATGCAATTAAGTCACATGTTGGGAAAAAAACAAAATTACATTCCGAACAGCCCAATAGTACGAAATGAATTTTGAAGTATTAATTTCTTAAAAAAAGGTACGCTTTAGAAATATTTTTTTAATTTCTCTTCTTAAAAATCATCGATATTTTTATACTGTCAGTAAATATATTTTTTAGGTACATAATCCTTCAGATCTTGTTTATAGTCATAGCTTCTTATTTTAAATAATATTTATTTAATCATCAATAACAATATTTATTCTTAATACCCATTATTATTTCCTTTAGAGTAAATAACTATTTAAAAATGTTCTTCGATGGCACTGTTTTTCTTGGACGAGATTTTCTTTAAAGAAACCGGGACATTTTAAAATAATTAATCTGTAGGAAGTTATACAATGTCCACTTTTTTTATATAAATAACATAAATTCTTTATAATTTTATCAAATCATTTTGCTTAAAATCAAGAATTTTATTATGATATATAAATGATAATTGGCCCGTATTGCTATATTTACAGTTCCGATTCCCCATCACGGTATATAGGTTAATAATTGGATACAAGAGAAACGCAGTTTATAATTTAAATCTCGAGACAATACAAAACTTTGACAACCAGAAAATTATATTTCAATTAAAATTTTACTGATAGAATGACAGCAAAACAGCAGTTGAAAAAAAAGAGATGAAAGATATCTTATTTTAAAAATTGATACGAATAGATCAACTCTTTCTAGGAATTATGCAATCTAAACTTACTTTCTGAAGATTTATTTAAAAAAAAAAAAAAGAGTAGCATAAGGAATTTTACACAATGCATAATATTTATACGTCTATAAATTTAAATAAACGGCTAACTTTTTCCTCTGACTTTGCGAATATAAAAGCGAAGAAAAAAGACCGTATGTAAAACATTATCATAAAAAGTACGCCTCACCAGCGGAAACTTAACTAGCAATGTCACGATATTTACATAAGGCAAATATTAATACATTTTATCAGATTAATTTTTCTTCCTTTACTCTGACCTTACATAAGCTATTTTATATTGACAATGTGAATGAACTAATAAAATATTTCTCTATAATATGGAAGAAACAAAATGCCTGTTTTTATGGTTCCTTTGAGTTGAATAGAGTAGTGACCATCCTGCACGCAATCACTTGGGTCATTCTTTTGAAAAAATGAATTTGAAACGCGGAATAGAGTAAACCAAGCCAAGGCGGAAATAAATTCTCAGGTTCTGCATTGTAATATTCTTGGATGAATCTCATTAAAGAAAAACGCGCCGTTGGTAATATGTATAACTCATTTTGTAAATTTCTTTTTACTCTGTTGTTCTTGTGATAAAAAAATCCAAGAACTTCATTTACGTCAATTAGTCTCATTAAATAAAAGTGGTGAATAAAAAAGTTTGTTTCTTTGTTTAATGTGTTGCAATAAAGCCCAATTATTCATATGGTGATTAGACTAAAGTCTAAGATCTTCATATACATATATATGATTTTTTTGTTGAATTTTTTTTATAAAACTTAATTAAACCCTGGAGAAAACTTATGTCTAAACAACTTAGACGACCAGCAAAGATATACGCTTCAGATCTATTTGTTATCTCTTACAGCAAGACACACACACACACATATATATACATATACATATATATATATATACATATACATATATATATATACACATATACATATACATATACATATACATATATATATACATATACATATATATATATACATATACATATATGCATATACATATATATATACATATACATATATATATACATATATATATACATATACATATATATATACATATACATATATATATACATATATATATATATATATATACATATATATGCATATACATACATATATATATACACATATATATATATACATATATATATATACATATATACATATATATACATATACATATACACATATATATATATATATATACATATACACACATATATATATATATACATATACATATACATATATACATATACATATATACACATATACATATATATATATATAGATATATATATATAGGAGTTCTCTTTCCTTTAGCCAGGGAAACACTCACAGCTGGGAAATTTTCTTTATATTAATCAATTTAATTAAATCAACTTAAATATATCCAGAAGATCGAATCCCTCCTGATATGTGTTCTGTACAATTTTAACTGGTTCTAAGAGTCTATGTATAGAGCTTCTGTTATTTATAACAATTCTAAACCATTCTGCATTTTTTAAGCTAAATTTGGTTGAATGTAGATTTACAGTATAGATCAAGAAAAAAACGAACTTTGATTTGAAGTCGATTTTGATTTGCTTTTGATTTGAAGTCGATTGAGGTATGATGAGAAAGTTCCGTGGTAGATCAAGAAATATTCCACTCGTTAAAATTGTTACACCATGAAGGCGGAACGCATTAAATTTCTATGTAAATAACAGCACGCTAGGATATGCAAATCAAAAGCATTTCAACGCACTTAAATAAAGCAGGAAGTACTAACTCCATTTATAGTCCGCATAAGAGGGAAGATAGTACAGAGGGTTAGCCTTTCGGAAATCACATTGGAATGCTGGTTTTTTGTACAAACTTCGTGTTACGCTTCTTATAAGGAGGAGAAACTCTTATCAACAAGAGTTTCCTTCTGGTTCTGCGATATATCGTTTCGCAATATTGTTGCTCTATTTGGTAGTGATGGATCCAGAAGAGCCATACAAGGTCTCAATGATCGGCAACTAACAACCAAGCAGACGAATGTGTTGTCCATACGGCATTTCAGAATCATACAGCTAAGTCACGTTAGCCTGAATCGGGGATTTGACTTATTTATGGAGAAAGTGTCCTTACGTTGTCTTTTCTGATGTATCCTGGTCCTGCGTACAGTATTATTATGAACGTATCCTCGGGTGGAGGCATGTAAGAGAACGAAGGTTTCCAGCTTGCATTTGTCGTTGTCATACGGGCCCAACATCCTAAGTGATAGTATGGAGTACCTTTGAGTAAACAGCATATTTACTTCTTGATTGCATTGCCAATGATTTGAACTCGTCGTTACATTTATGCATGTTAAAATTTATGGTTGTGCCCAATCTTCAAGGTATCCGTGACACTACTTTTAAAAAAGACAATGCACGACTCCATATTACCCATGCTGTCCTAGACTTCCTTGATAGAGAAAAAGTTTACTGTTTTTCTGATCACCAAGTTCTTGAGATCTGTCTGAAAAGATCTAGTCATCATATGCTGCTGAGAGAGAATTTGGTATACCACCATTATCCAACAACTATAATCGCTTAATTCTAGAAAAGAGTTAAAGCTGCATGTAGTGAGGTACTCATATCCGTCATTCAAGCTCAGTTCGACTCAATGTCCAGTTGTATTGCTGCCACAGGCGACAGATTTGGGTAAATTCTATAAACTGTATATACCCTTAAAAACAGCTTTAAAATATAGCCATGTTTTCCTCCTATTAAGTTGAATGTGTACAATAAATGAGATTCTTCTTCTTGCTTCAGTATTTTAATGGCCAACAGTGGGGTTAGGTATTTAGTAATTGCTTTTAATTTTTAAAATAGATAAAAAAAAAATGTTAAGTATGATACTGAGTGCTAGAGTTATCCCAGTGTGTGTTCCAGTCATCAACAAATTGTTCTGTTGTGTATATCTCAGGAAAAAATGCGAAGAATTTTAAGCCATTTCCACAAAAAGTTACTATATTTTCTATTTTTTTTCACAAAATTGTTTTATATTATCTTTAAAAACTTAAAATCAGAATGTTAATGTTCTTCTGATGGAGGAAAATATATCTTTATTTAATATATTTGATGTTTTTTCAAATTTATCAAATGTTAAGAAAAATACATATATTTTTCTTAATTTTCTATTTTCATTATAAAACTAAATTCATGAAAAAAAATATTCCCACTTTCTTTCAAAAAGTTTTTTTTTTTTTTTTTCGTGAGAGGAAAAGGGGATACCGATGTGGTGTTTCAGGAAGCTATAAATTATAAGAAAAACTACATTACAAAACTAAACAAAATTAAAATAAAATCTGTCTCTAATTTTCGAAATCCAGAAATTAAAATACAAACAAAATCAGCTTTTAGAAAATATCCTCCATTAAATAATATTTATGATCAAGATTTAGGCTCACAAGTGCTGTATACGTTTTATGAAATGCTGATAGATTAGGAATCAAAAAAATTACATTGATTATGGTAAAACAATTCTTAAGAAAAATATTGTTTCAAAATTTTAGGCTGTGCTGAGTATTTTGTAAAACTTTGACAATTCTTAATGAAAACAAAGAGGTAATCCCCCTATTTCTAAGCGGTACTTATCTTAAAGATACTTAAATATTTCAAAAAAATTTATCGTTGTTATGTTGTAAAATTAAAAACTGATACCATCTGAGGAAATCCATTTCTCTAAAATCCCAGTTATGCTCATAAATAAAGGTTGCCCTACAAGTTCATCCGAGCAATGCCCTTCTCGTTGAAGTAGCTTAAAAAGAGTAAAAGAGAGAAGGGAAAATAAAACCATTTGCGTTTCATGAACTTATATACAATACTTCAAACATGTATTAGAAAATAAAGAATCAATGCGAAAAAAAGTATTAAATCCGGTCAAATAGTGCTTCTTCTTTGATACAAAATGAATGATATTAAACTTCTATGTTTGATTACGTGTTTTTTCCAAAATATTTTTCTGTATCCAAAAAGTCCTAATTACATAATAATTACATTTACAGATTAATATAGTTGGTCGGAATGAATAAGCTCTCTGTAATAGCGTACAAAACAGTAATAACTGTACATATAATGGACTTAGCTTCTATGATTCACGGCCCAGTGGCGAGAACAATAATTTCGAATGGTACCATTCTTCTAATTCACCCCCAAACCAAGTTAGATCTCAGAGACAGGATTCAACTTAACCCTACGACCTCTTCACACGACGACATATAATGCGGAAATAACGCACACTATATTAATGCCACCCGTACTTGCGCGGTTCGATTTCTCGCATTTGAAAATAAAAGCTAACTATTGATTGGGATCACATTTTAACAGTTTAGGACTCTTTTTCTTATACCTTAATAAATTTAAGCGCCCTTTTTTTACCTTTGACTTTGAGTCAGTTGATTGAAATATTCTAGAAACATTCGATGGCGGATATTCAAAGGACATTGTTATTGTCAACATCAAAGGGATAAAAATATGTTCATGGGAGGATTTCTAGGGACATTCGTCTTCCTCCGGTGTGATAGGTAACTCTCGATTCCCCAACGCTCGCGACAGCCATTCGCTTTATCGATCAGTTCCTTGTCGAGAGCTCTAGTAAAAGCATATTCTGTTATTTCTGCTATTAAGAGTTTGTCATAAAAATTCAAGGAATTGAAATACTAGAATCGCCAAAAGAATATATTATTTTGACTCACCTTCTAGTCAATAATATGTTTTTCCTTCCAGTTTCTATATCATTCATGTTAAGATGAAAATGCAGGCTTACAATTGAAATTTTTAATTAAATATCATTACTGTGTGCTAATATTTTATCAAAAAATATCACTTTGAAATTTCGAGTTCGGAGGATACAAGACCGGTTGGGGTTTCAGTTTCTATCAATTTAAGAAGGCAAAACAGTTAAGCAACTCAAGTGATTTTAAAACTCGAACAGGCTTCTACAACTGATTCGTTTTAAATTCCGAGGAATCACTGCACTTCTATTCCTGTTCTTATACAGTACTGGTTTTCCCACACAAATACCATCGTTATTAAACATAAGACGTAAGAAATCGAACTGAAGTATTTTTTATATCACCTCATTTTCATCAACATTACAAAACGTGCAACTGGAAAATTTAAACACATTTTCAACGTTCTACTAATTTTCAAAATGAGGTCTTCTTTTAGAGTTAATAAGAGAGAGAGAGAGAGCACTGTGTCATCCTGTTTCATTTTAGTTTATTTATTTTTCTTCTTAAAATTTTACTTGAAGTTCTTTGAAAGTTTTCTTTTGAGTTGAATCACATATTATTAAAATAAGAATTCGAAATATAACAAAAAATGGCAAAAATAATATAAAAGAATCCATTGTTTATTTATTTCTGGGGGATTATAAAATAATAAAGTAAGAAAGTGGAACATATTTTTAAAATATTCTAATTCCTGACTATTACTCTTTTTTTAGTTATAGAGTCCCTGTGAAATGATTTCATCCATTTCTTCCAAATGCATCCTGGTTCAAACAGAGACTCAAAAATATTTAATTCAACAAGCATACTTATACAACTCTCAGTTTGAGAAGAGTAAAAAAGTAAGCTTTTGCTTGAAGTAAACGGAATACATTAATGATGCGCAATGGAACTAGAAGACGCAAATTGCCAAAAACAATCAAATCTAACCTATAAACGAATTCGACTTATCAACTCTATATTTCCTCTATCTTATCTTCCGTTTCACTTTCATAGAGATCAATTGATAAGATCAACTAGAAGTCATTAATGTGGGCTCTCTGAAAGAAACAGAACTGAAAGAGAGGAAAAGAATTATTTTCAACTACTTCATCCAATTAAGAGCTAATCGCATGCAATAATTCGTAAAAAGGGATGTGGTGTGATATCTAAGCATAACCCATGGTGAGTTCAATGACAGAATTTTAATTTATTATAAATTTAATATGCAATATATTTCGTTGACGTTGGAATAAAAATGGCAAATTGAATGAATTTTAATTTCCGTCGTACTCTAAGGCAGCATGAGGGCTATTAGCAATGGAATTCGTAATCTTGGACCAGAATCAAAAATAAATAGCAGAAGAGGCCTAATGACTCAATAAAGTAAAATGATTTTTTACTCTAATCTGTACTCATTTTATGCTATTTTCGCTCGAATGGTATAAAAGCTAATTTATTTTGATGAAATTATAATTTGAATGCATCGTAATAATGTTTTGTGTACTTAAAAAATGAGTTATTTGAAAAATAACGCTTTTTTGTGTTATCTTGGTAGAATACTTATTAAGAAAAAGAAAAATCCTACTTTATCTTCAAAAATTGATTTTATGAAGGAATATTCATCATTTATTTGAAAAATACCATTTTAGGACCAATCGTACGAATTTTGTTTCATTTTTCGAACCTTATTTTTTAAATAAACTTTTAACATGTTTTTCATCCTTTTTCCAAACACTTTTTTTTTCTTGTTTGAAACCTAATGCCTTATTTCAAATGAGATCATATTAGAACTGATTCATACATCTTTGTTATTTAATACTCTGTATTCATAAAAACTGATTACATAAATAAGAGAAATACTCATAGCTCGAGAACCCGTTTTCTCGTTTAAAATTTTTGACTCAGTGATTTCACCATTATTTATTTCTTACGAAGAAAGTCAGGGTCAACTTCTTTCTCTCTTATATCTGTATAAAATATTCTTAATACATATCTTCTGGTAAAGATTTCTGAAATGAATTACTCATGCATTTCTAACTGAAAGTATGAATTCAAATTACGTAGTATAATGGCAGATCCTTTTTTTCTTGCGGTTTTGCTAACCTAGATATCTTTTCCCCCCTTCGCTGTGTAATCATTTTATAAATATGACATCGTTGTAAAATTTTAAATTCTATAACATCCGTAGAAGTAGACTTTCACATTGCACGTGGGAAAGCTAATATACATTAATGATTCTCCGATACAGGATAGTAGATACCTATATATGTGTTCTTGTAGTAAAAAAAATGAAACACACATGTAAATGATGCCTACATAACATGTGTAGTCATATGTATGATGCATAATGATCAAAATTTTGCATCTATATTCGTTTAATATAATTTAATGATATAATTTTAAAAGACATTCTTTTTCAATTTATTGTTCAATACAAACACAAATCTGTTACATTAGATATTGAAAAGCACTAAATTATTTAGTTTAATTATAGCACAAAATTTGTAACTGATACAATTATTTGTTTGTTTTTTCTCATTTAGAGATCGAGAAACATATTTTGTAAGTGTATTTTGATGAACCAAAGACATAGTTTGAGATATAAAAGTGAGATTAAAGATCAATGATAGCACTTTTGACCAAAATAATAAAAATGTAGCATTTGTGATCCTAGTCTCGTCTGTATGATTTCAATAAATACGTATGATTACATACTATAAAAAAATGAAAAATATCTAATTCACAATATTTTTAAAATTCGTTACTAACTGGGAAAGTAATATACATTTATCGATTTCACAGACACTCAAAAACATTATTACAAATTCTATTCATCGTAAAAGATTTCTAGTCTCAAATAATTCAGAACAAATCAAAAATTATAATAATCTTATTAAATACTATATAGATAAAAAAAAATATCCAATTAATTGTAGTAATAGTTCTATGTATAAAGAAATTCTAAATTGTATGGTTGAAGTCCTTACTTTGTAGAGTATTAGATTGCTTTCATTAACAAATATAGTGTAAATAATCATGCTTCCATGCGTTATGTGCGTTTAATTACCTCCCGACTCAAATCATAGATGGTGATAATGCAGTTCTTAAAAATAATATATTCCAAAAAAAATTTCGCTACCATTAGTATTAAAGTTTAGACAATTGCAAAAATATTCTTAATTTTATTTCTGTAACTTTAGATTTTTATTTCATATTCATAGTTTATAATTTAATTTTATATTTATTGCTATTTCTACAATTTGGCCTTTATTTTTCTAGCTTTGGATATGTATTTGGATCATTGAATCTGGCAATAACTTGTTTATTGCTCTTTAATTCATCGTGATCTTTCGATAACTTTTTTTATATAACTTAACTCAGTGACACGGCAGTCTATGAGGGTCAAGGCCTACTGAGCCCAACTCAGTATACGTGACCTTGGACCCTGAGGTGCATGAGCAGATGTTCCGGTCATGTGGTCAGTCCGACGTGTTTTTTATATAATGGATTTAAAACTTGGATCCATTATCTTTCATAGGATTTCATTGAATGTTTAACAGAATGGGGAAGGTTGGATTGCCATAAAACTAGCTAAATCCAAATTTCTTGTTTAAAAGCTATCCTCAGTCAACACTGTTTACATTAATGCAGCATCCATCTTTTTAAGTTTCCAAAATATCAATGGTATTTTTCATCTTTAGTTTTCAAGCCCTTTCAGTCTCTCAAGAAGAGTATTTTTTTTTTAAGGAATGATATTTTTAAGAGCAAAAAGAAACGGTAATTAATGAATCCAAATGAATGAATGTTTAAAAATTGGACACGGAATTTAAGACAAATTTCTCTTATTAAAAGCAATCTATTTTTAAGAATTTTGAGAGAGAGAATTAATCCAACAAAACTTATTTAGATGAATATATAAGTTAAGAACTTACTAGAAAAAAACCCATTAGAATGCTACAAAATAAGTTTTAAGATGGCAAAAGTCGTTTAAACCAATTACAAAATAATAACAAATAAAAGATAAATAATTTTGCAATCGGAATTAGACTGGAAAATGTATCAGAACATTTTGGGTTTTTCCACAAGAAACTTACTACCTTCTTGTTGTTTTAACTTGAAATGCAAGAAGAAAAAAAAAGAAAATGTCCCTTATATAGACATTTATACAAATATTGTTGTTTATATTATAAATACACCAAATCCATCTATTTATCCACTAAAGAGCCCCATCGTGGTTTATTAGAAGGTGACCAATCATCCTCCTTTAGGGAGGACAGTCCTTCTTTTATAGGCTCTGTCCTTCCTCAAAAAGTGTCCTCCTACTTGCCCTCCATTTCAATATTTTTTTAAACTATCTATTCAGATCTATTCAGAATAAATCTCTATTCAGAGATTCCAGGCAGAACTGTTAAGCGTCTGAAGAAATTAGAACACTAATGTATATTTAAATTATGATAAATTATAACAATGGAGAAATCAACATATGTTGAAATTGATAAAAGATGGGTGGAAATATTCAACCATTTCAAAAATGAGCACATTCCATATGAAAATTTAGTTATTCTTGTTGAATTGACGTTGTGCTGCACAAGAACTAACGCAGTAATTGAAAGAGTTTTTTCCAATTGGTAATAATTGAGAAAACAAGATTGAATGTGTTAATATTTTAGCTACAGTATTTACCGTAAAATTTCAATATGGAGGATATTTCTTGCTCCACAGTTTCCAATATATTAGAAAACGATGTACCGAAAAAAAGAAAATTCATTCAATGGAAAAATACTCGTTTAAATAAATAATTAAAAGGGATCTAAGCGTAATTAGTGTATTTTTGTTTGAGTAAATAAAATGTTTCATATATTTACTTTGCAATTTTTTCTTAAATTTTTCGTCCTCCTTTTCATTGTAAATAAATCGGTCACCTTATTTATTAGTCCTAGACAAAACAGAGATAACGTAAAACAGAAAAGGGGAATTTGCATAGAACTGAGACTATTAGAATAACGTCAGAATGGCTCAATTGATGTAATCAATGGCTAAAAAAGTTTCACAATCCACAATGGGTGACATTGTACGAAACGTACAAGTAATTTTAATGAGATTTTGTCTCGCGGAAATTTATCAATGAAGATTCAAGTCAAACCATCTGTAGCAGCGATTATTTCAGTAATGAAGCCCTATCTGTAACTACTTAGACAGACCTATATCAAGCAATGAATGAGTATATTTGTATATTAAAATGCTATTAGTATTCGTAAATAATGATATTTCGTAATTGTAATTTTTATACAACCAATATATGAGTAAAAATTTGATGGTAGTTTAATTAATTCAGTTCATATATAAAACTTTATAAAATTAGGAAAAAGTTAACAGCAATCACACTTGTATTACTTTTAATATGATCGAAAATTTAAAATCATTTAGTTATGAAATGATTTTGTCTTAGAAAATTTAACATTTCTTCTATAATCAAAAGATCTTACAGTTATTTTAAAACATATGTGTTAGTATAAAAATGTCAATTTTACTTAGTTTTTACAACTTAAATATTTTACTAATATCTAAGATGAAAACACAAAAAGAGTTGTGGAACTCTTAAATAAGAACTCATAAGAAAAAAAATAGGCTGCATAATTATTTATGTACAGTTTTCTAATGAACTTATTTCGTACAAATATGTATAGTTTCCATTTCGTGACATCTAAAGATGAATTTGAACATCAAATGAAATATATTTAAAGATGCAACAACCTATATAAAATTTCGTGGTTGAGTTTCGACAACTTGACGAAGATTGCTTCAGATTACGGTTATAAGCAAGAAGGTAGAAAAATATTTGTTCTATGAATGCGATTCCCAAAAAAAGCCACAAAAACTCGATTTCATTCAAGTTGCGGTACATTACCGTCGAAAGTATTCCGGATCTTCGTTTTTCAATAAAAACGTCACGGATTCTCAATTTCTTTCATGGCGTGTTCTGTTTGCGCGATCGACCGGAGCGACAGAAACCTTCAGGCAATTTCCTTTTGGATTTCTTGCTTGATAAAACATCGCATCACTAGAGCACGAATCTTCAGCCCGACACTGACAGAAAACAAAAGTCAGAAAAAGGGAATCTCATTGAAATTTTGTGGATAACGAATTCCTAGAATTTCAAACAGATTTGTATACGGTCGAGAAAGAACAAGAAAAGCTCATGTGTTCTGATTTTTAAGATCTTTTTATTTTAAATGACATTATGCTACTTACTGAATTGATTATTTTCTGGCTTACGCAATTACATACATGAATTACATACATGAGGAAAATTGTTATATACACACAATTTTTCATTTTCCTTTCTTGGACTGTTTCTATTTTTAAAAAAAGTTGGATATTTAAAAAAAAGTCACTATTTTTTTACATGCAAAACACCGATTAGTAAATAATAATTCGATTAGAATTTAGTGGAATGTAAATATCTGAGAAAAAGTAAAACAAGTCATTCTTTTCAAAATGACTCTTTACCACTAGAACTCTAGTCACAGAAAGCTTTTCTCTTAAAGTTTTTGCAGTCGTCTTATCTCAAATTATTCATACCTACTTTACCATATACCCTTTCAAATTATATATCATATTATACGTTCTCCCCCACATTACAAATTACATGAATTAAGTTATAGAAATATACTATTTAATGTTTTGATAGTCATCCCGAAGCTAATAAAAGTAACTGACACTAAATATTTTTTGTTTGAATTCTACCTTAAAAGAGAGAATGCGATATATATAATCGTTTCAAATGAAACTCTTTCCTCAACAACAACCGAGTATTGCCCAGAAACTCTGTATTACTTACAGCACTTAAATGGACCTCAAATCACTAAAATTTAAAAAAATTGGGATCTTATTTTTATCGCACCATTTTATTCTGTTGCATATATTCTCCTTTCAATAATCTTGCATTCCTTCTTTGAAGCCTATGCAAGTAATTAAAAAAGCTAAAACAAATTGCATCTTCTGATTCCTATTCTAAGTTGTTCTCTGTGAACTCGAGATGAGCAACGATCACCTAGAACAGAGATGGCGAACCAATGGTACGCATGCTATTGATGGCACGCGACACAATATTTTGGGCACGCCACCAATCAAAACGGTTAGAATTTTAATTCAAAATAACAAAGTTCAATATGAAGTATTACAAACAAACACGAGTGATCGGTCGCACTTTTCTGCGAGATTTTCTCAATTCAAAGAATTATCGGAAACGCTCAAGTTTTTTTGTGTACCCTGATGCAATTTCATTTAATAAGTTGAACTTGTCCCAATTCTATTGGTTGAAAATTGAAAAATTTGAAATGCAACTGATTGATAACCAGTCTAGTTTAATATGGATTCAAAATTCGTTGAAAAAAAGGAGAAAGTTGGAATTGTTTGAAACAGAAAGATTAACAAGCCATATAAGTAAAAATGCTAATAATGAAATTTTGGAAACATGGAATTAGATTCCAGATATATTTAACTGTTTGAAGAAACCGGGTCTCATGCTATTTTAACCATATTTTCATCTACCTGCGCCTGCGAGTCATTATTTTCAGAACGTGCAGAAATAATTCGTTCAGATTAGCATTAAGGACTCGCTTAGAAACCTTTTGGTAGATGACTCCAATTCAGCATGCATTTTGCTAAAAGTAATATCTTACAATCCAGATATAAGTTATTTTTCATCTAATCTGCTACAACAGAAATCACACTAATGTTACTTTAATATGAATTACATATTTAACTAAAACATTTACTACTATAAAGTACAAAATGTATTTTTTCGAAATAAAGAGTTTTGAGTTGTTAGTATTTAGTTTTATTATTTTTTCAATAATCACAAGTCAAAATTATTTGACGGCCCGTTTCCACCTCATTGAACATTTCTTTAGAAAAAATGGCCCGTTGATCCCTAAAGGTTCGCCACCCTAGAATAAAGGGGGTATTCGTTGCATGTGGGATACATTAGAATAATTTTTATTAGTCATTGGCGTTGATAAGTCGAGTCCAGATAAAAGTTAGATTTTATTATAGTTATAACTTACATTTCATGTGTGTGATTCCCTTATTCGTAATTAATATATTCTGTTCAGTATTTTACGTTGACTATTTCTCTTACTCTGAAAGTTCTATTTGTGCTTCTTAAATTAAAAGTAAATTATTAAATTCCTAGTTTGATTCCATGCAATTTAGGGAAGGTTTGAACCAGGACATAATTAGAGGGATTAATCAATGGATTTCTCAGAGGTATATATATATATATATACTACACATAATTGAATACAAGCAACAGTTAGGAATTGAAATATGTTTCTAATATTTCTCCACGTTTTTACAGTTTTATTTTATTATCGTCACCAAGTAAATAAGCAATCAATATATTTCTATCATATTTTTTTTTCCATTTTTCTCTTATTTTTGTTCGTTAAAAAAATTTCAAATTATTAAACTTAAAATGTAACTGCGATTTTTAACTATTTCTATTTTTCAAGAAATTATTAAAATTCCTACAGGTCAAAAAGAAAGAGAAAGAGATCTTAAAATAAAATTAGAATAATTTATTGTTATTAATTAGTGTTTTGTAATTTCGCTTCTTATATAAAGATAAATTATTTGTAGAGCAGAGAAGATTGATTTGGAGCATTTTAATTGTTGTCTTTTCTTAATATGTTTTTCTTAAATTCAATATTAAGAAGTTTCATTTATATTTATAATATGTTAGAACAGAATGCTTAACAGGTAAATTTCAGATAAAGGAGCATTAACCCGAAAGAAAATAATTTAAAAACATTTTCAGTATAATTATAGACAAACCATATGCATGATTTTTTTTATTAATATTCTCTATTCTCAAACCACACACATGCATATATAATACTTTTTCTAATTCAATTCATTTTATATTTCTTTTGAAATTTCTAAAGATTCAAAATGAACTATGAAATCCAAGAATTTCCGGATAAGGAGAAAACAGTTTCGATTTCAGTATGAAATCCTATTGTCAAGCTACAAGGAAAATATTGCGAACGATTTTTGTCATGGGAAGTTACATCTTCTTTTAAACTCATGAAATAGCATCAAAATGAAACGTTTCTTTTTTCCAACGAAAAAATTATTTCCTTTTTATCTATTTAGTAATCATCCTATAATTTCCTCTAATTTAATAACTTCCACGCTTCAGAACAAACATTTTAGCTGTGGCTCTTTTTTTATTTTAAGATTCCACCTATTTGACATTTCTTCATTATACGGCAGCCAATGACTTTCAGAAAAATTTGAGCAGGTGTTATGCTTTATTTTTCATTATACCTCTGACTTTTTCATAAATGTTGTAATGTGCTCTTCATTTGCAGAAGTTTTATTTTTCTTTCATCGATTGTTTTCTTCTACCAAACAGTTTTGAATAGAAATTGTTCCTAAGATCTTTCAAATGTATTAGTTTTTACTGATATATCATAACTGAAAATATTATTCACCGGAAATTTGTTTTTTTGGGAACTATAATTTGCGATAAAACTTTATGAGAATAGGTAAATCCTAAAATGTGTTTCTACTTATAATTTCAACGAAAATATTAGAAAAGAAATTATATTTAAAAAGATTAAGCCCTCAAATTCTTCTCAAAGTGGAAATAAATAACATATATCTCTGAGAGTCATAATAAAAAGTTTACTTAACGTTTTATTTTTTTACTAAGTATCTGATTGTAAAAGAAAAGGAATAATTATTATCGATAAAAGTCTCTGAAATGGCAGAACATTAATTTCTAATTTGAATTCCATGGAAATTTTTACCGTTAAACCATTCGAAATCCCTGTACTTATCAGTGTTATGGGTTTTTAGGGAAACGTTAAAAGTAATCGAAGAAATGCCGGCAAGTAAACAAATATTCCACCTGATTTTCAAGGCAAAACTGAGATGGGAGAAGCAGAAGCACGGCCTACCTGATCCGATGACTGTGAACATCAACAACAGCATCTTCCTGAGGGTTCCCATCCCTCTGACAGAGCAGTGACAAGATGAGGAACCGGCCAAAAGACACTTTAGTGCAAAGCAAGCTTCCGCGTCGAAGCAACCGGAGAAGAGCAATGACCGACTTGTTGACGAACTGGGTCTTTTGTGCGAGGTTTGGCGATGAAATGAACCGAAAGCGAGTTCTAAAAAGCGCCAACTTGTTTGCATATCAAGTCGGAAGAATGAGTAGATAAAAATATAGAAATCGGTTTTTTATGTTCGTTTAAATATCTATAGCATATGCGTATTTTATTTTATATTGAATGATTTTTGCACGATGCGAGTCAAAATCGCATTATAGTTAGAAATGTTTATGGTGTACGAAAAACGTTTTGGGGTAGTATATATATATAACACTATAGAGTGCATCATTAACTCTGAGATATTTTCAAAAAATGGAAACTGAATTGGAATGAAAAGGATACGTATTTCTTTTTAACATTTATGTCGATTGAATTCATTTTCATTAAATGTGCGATGTATGAAGAACTAAAAAATATTTATTATAAAGGACAGGAATGTTCTCATTAATAACATTTAATGAATGTCAAATGCAGTTTTTTATAGAGAAGATTGAATTTTGAAAATACATTATTAAGAAAAATTTTTGTACGTTTCATTTAAACTATCCACCTCCTATTATCCGTTATATGATACACTTAAAATGGATTAAAGCAGAGATTTCAAGGTATTGATGTTAAATCTCCACTTAATTAAATTATTAAAAAAGAACAATTATTTTAGAAGGTATAATGCATTTTGTACTCTTAATACATTATTGCTGAAATTTTTTTATAAAATTACTAACAATGCACAAAACTTTGACATACATAAAGTAAGGTCACACTTCATTCATTAACAAATTCATTGATAAAATAGTAAACTCAAGTTAAGCAAAAATTCTTTGGAAAAAACCATGTTAATTTTAAGGATTCTCAAGTTTAACAATCAGTATATAGAAAGAAAAATCTACCGACAAAAGCCAGATTTTATTCTAGTGAGTTACCTCTGCTGCACGCTAATGCTTCAGGGCGAGTCATAAAAATTGTATTCGTATCGAAAACAAAACGAGAATTGCAAATTAAAGAATAAGGTGGTATAACAATTAGAATTCTTTTTTCGAGGAAAGTAATAAAATCTGAAATTCATAGACTAAAGATAAGGTGTTTTTTAACTTAATTTATTTTTTTATTTCCCAATGTAGAGTTTATTGAAATTATTTCTTTTTCAAATCCCATGGAGGATGAATTAGCTTTCGCTTCAAAGTTTGTGATGTTCATTCGTCATTTTGAAGGAGCTTATTCCTTTCTATCCCCATTTGACTTCTTTCACTGAACCAATGAATTTTCTAAAATTTGAACAAACAGAACTGAGGAGAACTGCATATTCTAGTTTTCCCTTTTTTTTAACTTCATCGCTATGCAACACACAGGAGAGATGCCACAAATTAAACTATATAGTGAAATTACAAGCCAGATGAAGTGTTTATTAACGTCACGCATTCTAAAGCAAAATGAGGACTATTGGCGACGGACACGTCCTTTTGAACTACAGTCAAGTGACTGATCTGCCCCCTCTCCTTTTCTTAACTTCCACACCACGCCAACGGGAGAACATTGAGCCTCGACAGATTTAACGTGCTTTACACGACGGGTCTTCAGTGGCATCAAGGCTCGAATTCATGACACGCTGACCATGAACTTGTAACCATGACCACTAGGCTACCATGGAAACAGAGTTGCTTATATTTAGATTGCTACTTGCATCTCTTTAGTTCCTCTAGTTAGAATTAGTTATATTCTGCTTATCTAAATAGCCAAGTTAGCCTAGTGGTTGTGGTTGCAAATTTGTAGCCAGTGTGTCATGAGTTCAAGCCCTAGTACCATTGCAGAACCGTCCTGTTAAGGGGTAGGTGCACGTTAAATCTGCCATGGCTCACAGTCCTGACGTTGGCGTAGTGTAGAAGTTAGGAGAGAGGGTTCATCTCAGGTATCATCCTCGTCACTTGACTGTAGTTCAAAATGACGTTGCCAACAGCCCTCGTGTTGCTTTGTAGTGCGACGTTAATAATCTATTTTACTCTTCTCACCTAAAGTTTGACCCTAATTTTGCTATTCCTTTAAAGCTGTCGTAAATAATTTTTATGAGATATAAGAACGATTCAGTTCTTAGTCAAATTCCCTTGTAAATCTCTTACATAGACACTTCCTTAGAAAATAATTTAAGAAAAATCCCTGATATCTTATTCCGGACATATAAGAAAACGGGAAATATTGTTCTCTTTAGGATTCAAGCATTGAGTAATTCCCACGTTTTAAGGACTGAAAGTATGAACAGTGTTCCTTGAAGTGTGGCTCATGACCTACCCCAGGAAATGCTTCAAGAAGTAGCCAAGTTATCCTACTGAGATAAGACGTTACTCCCTTAAAGATATTTGCTTAGTTATCTATTCAATGAATTTTTTAATGTATTATTAAATTATAAAAACAATAATAAAAGTCTATAAATAGATGTCATTTTTTTCATAACCTTTTTCTAGGTTATGAAATATTTCTGAGATAACCTAATTATATTTTAAATCTAATTTCTATGTTATGCTTAAAGTACTGAAAACTTTCATCGTGGGGCTAATATGTACGGAGAATTTTTAAGCTTAAATTCGAATTGTTCAATAAATTTGAGTTATTCCTTTTTTTATCGAATATTCTACCACACAAACAATCTTATATCATACAAACTTATGAATACTATATCACAACATTTGTAATAAGAAAAAGGTTATATAATATTCATAACACGATTTGCTTGTTTTTATATTTACTAAAAACGTCATTTCTCACGCACACAGTTGATTTTTCTTAAAACCAAATTCATACGCAAATACTGTACCGTTTTTTAATGAATTTTAAAAGTTCTCTTTAAAAATTATTAAACCTTATTTACTATATTTGTAAATGCTAAAAATAGATCTAGAAAGTGATTAATTTTTTAAGCAAAATAATGTATGATAATAAATTCATAAGATTGCCATAACGACTCAATCAAGAAAAGAATAATGATCACTCTGTTTAGTCAGATACTCGAACTTTTCCTTTGATTTTCTCCTTGGTTATTATCCCTTTTATAATCATTGAAAATATAAGCATCCCCAAAGTTTCAGAAGGCTCCTATTTGTGAAACTTTTTCGGGTGTTGTTTATTAATACGTTGGAAGATTATCTTCTGTTCAATTCTTTAAGTCTAACACAACTCCTAACTGATGTGGAATCGAGATTTTGGCTAATATATAGCTAAAATTTGAAAGTGTAAGATATTAAGTGAGCGTCATTAAAACAGTTAACAATCTTTGAACTATTTCCTCCGAAAAAATTGTTGTTAGTATAATGTTTCTTCCATGTTTTATTGCTAATTTGCATTTAGGAAATAAGGAGTGCATCTCTACCCTCTCTGCAAGGAAAACATTTATAATATCTTACGAGAAAGGTTCCAAAAGATCGAGATTGTCAAAAAAGAAATTAATAAAGCAGCTAGTTAAAAGTTAACCGTTTGAAATGCGTTTTTCCTACCCTATCCTCTGTGTTCAGAATGGTTTTAGCCGTGTAACTTAATATATGGAGCTTCGAATTCAGATATTTTGCTTTGAAATTCATCATCATTGTTTTGTGATGTAAGAAACATGAACTTTCAAGAACAACGTAACAGCAATAAATATTGCCAGCGTTTGGATAAAGCATCTGCAGAGACTTTAGAAATGCAACGCAATGTGTTCGGTGATTCTATAACAAAATCGAATTGAAACAGTGTTTTGAAGAAGACCAAGAATCTGCAGCAAAAGGGAAGTCACAATGAAGATATTTTTCTATTCTCTAGAATTTTTTCATTCAATATTTATTACTGAGAGCAGAACTGTGAAGAAGGAATGACATTTGACGTCCTTTGAGGGACTTCGTTCGTCGTAAGTCTTAGAATGCAGTGGACTACTTTTACGGGAGGAGTTATATTTTTTTTTAAAAAAGACATTAACTTTATAGTAAAAATTAAAAATGTATGGTAGAAGTTTGACCAAACCCCACCCTAGTGTTCGCCACTGATAAAAAATGAACTATTATACATTCTGCATGTCAAGAAAATGCATATCAGCCCTACAGTATTTCATCAAAACTGAAACTAATATGCTGCCAGATTCTTTTTATTTATTTGCTGAACCAGCCAACGTGTAATTTTCATTCATTTCCATTTATGAAGCAAAATCTACTACTACTTAAGCGTTATCGCTTAAGTTTTTCAAGCATTATCTAAAGAAAGTTTTTTTTTTTTTTTTTTTTCCTTTTGCTGTTGTTTTTGAGATATTTTTACGATCCCTACCTGAAATGTTCGAGCACTTCTTTAAGGTTGTTTGCGTATTTCCAGAGGTGTATTCACTTCAGTTTGAGAGCCATTGCATTATATATGTAAATTATATTACATTGTCTGGAATAATTTAATAGTCGACACCGATTAAAAGAAACTGAAATCGTTGTTGAAAGAAGTGGAAATTATTGATGAAACTACACGAGGAATATTTAATAATGCATTAAATATTTTTTACAACTCCATTAGCTATTGAATTTTTTTTTAACTATCAATTTAATCTTAGTAATATTTTTTCAAGAGCGATGTTTCATTGAAATGGAAACTTTTTTACGCATGCTTCTTATTAAACTTTAAAAAAACACTAACTTTCTTATTATATACATATTTTAAGCCCGTTAAAAAATTATTTTTAATCGATTTTAACTTTTCATCGCATATTGTTTTAGATTTAAGATATAGAGATTATATGTGTTAAGATTATATGTTAATTTTAAATTTTAAGAAAAAGATCATGATCTTAAGAAAATTTTTTAGTACTGCCTGATTCTGAGTCCTTTTTGTCCTCCACCCATCAGTTCTAGCTAGAGAAATAAATTTCAGGTAGCAGCTAAGACTTTGTAAAATTTTTTGTCCCAAATTATTAATAAATTTCCATATTTGTATTTGTTAACAAGAGCATAATTGACTTCAAAATATCAATAAATGCATTTAATACTCTTACTTCACAAGCTGCAATTTTTGAAGAAAGATCAAACATTTGCCTCACATTCTGTCAATCCAAGGCTTACATAAGCGAGTTTCATCGGCCCTGTAGAACAAGGAATAAAGAGTTGTAATTTAGGTCATGCTTATGGCCTTAAATGCAAGAGGCGTTTTTTTTTTTTTTTTCTTTAACTAACAGAGTTCAAGGTCGTCACCTATCAACAAGAAGTTCTTTTTTTTTTCATGTAATAAAGCTCAGGTGCACGCTTCTGGTTCCTCAAAACAAAAGGAAAAAAATACCAAACGTATTTTGTCATTGAGGAGCGGAAGTAATACAAATATGAAGAATAAAATATTTTTTTCTATTAAAAAAAGATAGCTTTTATATAAAATATATTTAATACCCAGAATAAAAAAATTATTCATATTTTAGTAATATCCTTTTAGATCACGCGTCTTTTATTTTGATCTCTATGAATAAAACTTGAACACCAAGTCATCTTTATTTTTTGAAAGAAAGCAATCAAATTGTTCACGATGCGACGAATAAGCCCTCGAGTAGCTGAACGTTAATATTCACTCACTCACGACGCGACGTAAATAAACTTGATAAAAATTCTCTCCATAGTAGTTACATATTTGCATTGAAAATTAGTTGATTCTTATTAATTAAATGTGCGATGAAATTTTAAACTAAAAAAGTTATACGAAATCCTGATGCTACTTTTTTTGCCATTAGTCATTAAACGTAACAAGGAAAGGAACCTCCTTCTAGATTTTAAATCATCTCCTGGCTAAAAATCGAAGGAAATAATTATTTTTTAAATAAAGGAAATTGCTTTATACGCACAAAACATGTTATAATTAAGCATAAAATGTATGCATGTTGTAGTTACTTAAACCGTACTCTTCAGAAATTTTACTATTCAGAAAGTTAAAAAGTCAAAGGAATAAAATGTAAGCAAAACAGTATTGTTTCAAAATCAAGGGAAACTTCAGATGGTCAATGTATTATTCTTTCTGGATGATGTTCCTTTAACGTTTCAGGAAGCATTTGAAACTGTATTATTACAAGGTGTGACACAAAAAAACGAGACTGATTCAGTAAATCATTGTACTTACAGAATCAGTTCTTCGTGACAGTATCACCTTCAAAGAGTAGTCTCCTTCAGTATTCATACTCTTTTGCATTCGATGTAGCCACTACTACTAACAGTTCTGCAACGAGATTTTTGGAAGGCAGATCAGGAGATTCTCAGTTTTTGACTCTTCAATTGAGGTCAAATGGATTCCCTTTAAATAAGATTTAACTGTAGGAAATACAGAAAAGTCACATGGACCTAAATCAGGTGAATAAGTATTATGCCCCACCACATTAATATTTTTGCTGGTCAGAAACTGCTCAACAGATAGGGCCGCGTGAGCGGGTGTATTGTCTTTTAACAACAGCCATCCATCAGTCCCCAACTGGGGCCTTTTTTCTTACAAATCTTTTGACGAAGTCTTTTTAGTACTTCAATGTAGTAGCGTTGATTAACAGTCTGAATACTCGGAACCCACTCAATCATCACCATTTCATTAATGTCGAAGAAGACACACATTTAACATTACCTTGAATTTTGATTCTGACATGCGTACTTTTTTGGGTCTTGGGGATCCTAGAGACTTCCACTCTATCGACTGGCTCTTACTTTCTGGATTATAGGTAAAACTCCATGTCTCATCACATGTTACAACAAATTTTGCTCATTTGTAATGTGTTCTAACATGTCCACACACACACGTCTTTACGGGACTGTTTTTGATCATCGGACAGAACTTATGCAACAACCTTCACACAAATCTTCCTCATGTGTAATTCGTCAATTAAAATACGCGTTGAACAGCTTCCCCATCTAAGTTAACAAACTCTTAATCTTCGGTCACCCCGGATCACATCACGAACTTTGACAATGTTTTAGTCTCTAATCACTGACCTTGGACGCATATCATCTTCCATACAGTCCTTCCCCTGAAAACCGCTCATGCCATTCGAACACATGAGCACGAGACAAAATTTCATCTCCATAAGCCTCAATTAACATTTGAAATGTTCCCATGGCTGATTTCTTAAGTTTCAGAAGGAACTGGATGTTCTCTCTCTTTTTTCCGGTAGAATGAGGTTGCACGTGTTCACTCAATGACTCCCAACTAGATTAAGTCGAAACTGTCATCATGGATAGAAGTGTGTGGGATGACTTCACCAAAACAGTTGTTGCCAACTCCACTCATTTTTCAAGCTACACACTTAGTCTCGGTTTTTTTTTTGTGTGTGTGTGTCACACATCGTATATATAAGGATAATTAACTTATCTAAAACAAAATATCCTATTATTTACCAATTAACATTTATTTCCCATAATATATTCGAGTTTAAAATTGAACTGCTAATTATTTTCATTTTCTCAGAAAAGATATTCCAAACATAACAATTCCAATCCCAGATCATCAAATTTCATGGTCTTCATATGTACGCTTTCACGTTTTACCGGGGCCGTTTTTAACCTCACCGGCACCCTAGGCATTTTAAATTGGTACGCCCCCCCCCCCCTCAATTTCCAGAGCACCTTCTCCTTCTTCAGTTTTGGTTCGGGAAGGATTTTCCTTTTACTCAAAATTTTTTTATTTGTTTTTGCTCTTTGGAGAGTCTTTCCATTATCTACCACCTATGGACCCGCCGTGTTTTGGCAATCGGCATCCGTTAGAAAATGGTAGTGGCATGTTTTTGACATTCTTGTTCATTTCTTACCTTACGCCATCAAAGACACCCTGTGGTCGCAGTAGCCTAGTGGTCAAGGTATTGGATCGTGGCTGGAGTGCCATGAGTTCGAGCTCGGTACCACGAAAGACCCGCCGTGTAGGGGCGCGATGCACATTAAATCTGTCGAGAGCTCAAACGTCCTCCCGTTGGTGTGGTGGGGTAGTTAGGAGAGGGTGTGTCAGTTCAGGTGCCATCCTCGTCACTTGCCCATGGTTTAAAATTGGTGAAATGGTTCACATGTTGTTAAGGCTGTCTTCGGCTAATATTAAAGAATAGGACCCAAATTCGGAATATTTTTTCATATATAAAGGTATTCGAAAATTAATATTATATTATCAATGAACGACTGACAGATCAATCGTTCAGTTGGTTACGGAACTTTGATCAGAGTTTAATAGCAAATACGCTCCTTATTGTTTGACTTCTACAATCTTTGGATTTCATACCGATCATTTGGGAGCAATAGCTAGTCGTCTCTATAGCTCTTTTTAGAGCTGTTAGGGTAGAGCGACACCCATTTGTTCGTTCTTTCAATCTTTTACTCCTTTTCGACTATGGATCTGAATTTTGACACTCTTCTGGACATGGAACCCCGGACGCCTACTAGGCCTAGCACACCCACGCCGACCAAGATCTGTTCACAACTGCAGCAACTTGCTAAGGAAGTGGACCAATACTCAACATTTGTAAGTGGACAACAGTTTACTATCGATGCGCTGAAAGCCTCTGGAATTTACGCCCCGGACAATCCCTATGTGAAGGAGCTCCTGAACAGACTCTACGAGTTCACAGATCTGCATCATCAAGCGATAAGTGAGTACAGCTCTCTCTCCCCTTGTATCATTGATGGCTACCCACATCATGATTTTCCCGCCAGCACTCCAATTATAATGATCTCGGATACTCAGGATAATAGTAATGATTTTATCATGGAAACCAAAAACTCTCACCCGACTAAACGTAAAGAAAAATCTGATGGCTTTACTACACCTCCTTCTAGAAAAATTAGTAAATTTAATGACATTCAACCAAACTTTCAAATTGATCTTGCAAACAAATTTAATACTTTATCTCAGGAAACGGCAGAAAACAATCTCACTACTGACTCGGCTAGTACAACTATCCCGAACACCATAAAAGCACCTCTACCCAAAGCAAACACCTTAAATGCTCCCACGCTTAACCAAAACACTCTAAATGCACCTACTCCATACTACCTCCTATGTACCACCACCAATTATGTTAAAAGTAACTGATACATACAAACAACAAATGAAAATCATCACGGACAAACTCCCATCAACACGCGGTAAACTCACCGGTGAGTACTTGAAACTTTACACTAACACTAACGAATTACACAGACAACTCATTCACATCTTAGAAGACTTAAAATACGAATTTTACGTCATCACACCCAAGGAAAAACGCCCAATCAAGGTAGTCATTAAAGGACTACCCCACGACACTAAAACTGAGGAAATCAAAAATGACTTAATAGAACTCGGCTTCACCGTAGATAAGGTTTCCCAATTAATCGGCCGTATTACAAATCAGCCCCTACCGGTATTCTTAATTTCTTTACCCCGCAAGATCCACAATTCTAAAATTTTCGATTTAAATAAATTATGTTTCTTAACTGTCCGCGTTGAAGGCTATGAGAGCAAAGGGGTAACCCTATGCTTCTCATGCAACAAATTTAATCATACGGCAAAAAACTGCCATTTAAAACCCAGGTGTCTTAAATGCGGTGAATCCCACCAAACTCGCGAATGTGCAATACAACGTGTTGAACAAATGTATTGCATAAACTGTAAGGTTGTTGGACACATGGCAAACTATGCCAAATGCCCGCTTTACCCTAAGCCCAAAAAAGGATCTACTAATAACAACTACACTAACGTAATCAATAGTATTGTTAGACCTAATGTTTCTTATGCAAATGCAACAAAAAATCAAAACGCTACAAATTCTAACTCCGAAAATATCCAACAAATGGCAACACGAAGTTGTGGGATTTCTGCCGTTGCCTCGCAAACTCAGGCCAAAAATTCAACTGTCATTCCTCCTCAAAATAATGTAATTGTAAGCAATAACCAAAATCCTAATGCTAATCTCATCACCCAATCCTTACAAGGAATTATTAGTGCATTGACAGCACTAACTGTTCAAATTAACAATATGAACTATAATCCAAATCCCCCTCAAGGAAAATCAATCAAAAATAAACAAACTAGAAAACGCGAGTTATACGCCTTAGTAGAGGCTATTATGGATAATGATTATATGAATAGTCGATTAATGGTTGGCCTGAGTTTGTGTTCCTGGAACGCAAACGGCATTTTAAATAAAATTTATGAATTTAAATTATTTGTAGAGAAGTACAGTCCCGATGTAATTCTAGTTCAGGAAACACATCTGAGGCCTAAACACAACATAAACGTTAATAATTACAAATGCTACAGAAATGATCGTATCACAGAAGGACAGGCTTACGGCGGCACTTTAATCCTCATTAAAAAATCTATACCTCACTTTCATACTTCTACGCTCCAGCTTCATCATGTTGAAGCAACTCTGGTCACGCTCAACCCTCCTAATCTAGACCCAATTACAATAACTTCTATTTACATTCCTCCCCGCTCTGATAACTCTATCTCTTTACTTTAGACCTCGAAACTATCCTTCAGGTCAACAGTCATTGTGTGATTTTTGGCGATTTTAACGCCACACACAATACGTGGAATTGCTCCCACAATTCGGCCAGAGGAACTCAGCTAAAGGACTTCGCTGATCTAATGGATCTAGAAATCATTTATCCCGATACCTCTACCAGGTACGGGTATAACTTGCAAAATACCTTAGATATTGCATTAACTGGAAATTTTAACTTCCCATTCACGATTGCATCCCTAGCTGAGTTATCCTCTGATCATAACCCTGTTCTTTTAAATTTTTCTTTCAATATCCCAATTCATCAAGAAAATCCTAGAGCAATTACCACCTGTTGGCTTTCTTTTATGCAGCACCTTAATAATAATATTCATCTTGAAAATTATACAAATATTAATAACCCGGTTATTTCGGAGAATAAAATTACTAACTTTTCTGAAGCCGTATGCTCCGCCCATTCTACCTCCTCACAACCAATCAGAAACATTCGACACGCATACACCCCAAGTCATATCAGAGATCCGATTTCTCCAAAAATCGCTCAAGAAAACTTTTTCAAACCACACTTAATCCAATTCACAAAACGGAAACAGACTACAAGCACAAATTAAACGAGAACTCAAAAAACATTCACAAGACACGTGGAAAACAAAACTTGAAGCTCTCAACACGCAGGATAATAGCCTTTGGAACATGAATAAAATTTTTAAAAAAAAACCTCACAGATATTCCTGCTCTAAATACTGCTTCTGGCGTCGCTATAACCGACGACTAGAAAGCACAAACCTCATAGCTAACACTCTTAAAGACAATTTCACAGAAAACGACAGACCAAATAATTTCAACACTTCAATTGACTCTGACTTCACTAATGCCCTGGAAAACTTTTTCTCCCTTCCCCTCCACTCCTATCTCCCCTACTAATCCAGATGAAATTTCTTATTACATAAGTAAGCTAAAAATCAACAAGTCCCCAGGAATAGACATCACAAATAAAATGATCAAAAATTTCACCACTAAAACAATCATTATTTTTACCTATCTTATCAACAAAATTCTCTTCCTTAGGCACTTTCCTAACAACTGGAAAACTGCCATTATTTTCCCCATTAAAAAGCCCGGTAAAAACATTAATCACCCTCAATGTTATAGGCCAATTTCTTTACTCCCAACCCTAGGTAAAATTACAGAGCATATCATTCTCACACACACACAATAGAATTAATTCGTATATTTATGATACTAACACAATTAACCCAAACCAATATGGCTTCACTAAACATCTCTCTACTTGTCATCCCTTCCTCAGACTCATGGAAAAAATTACCGCTGGATTTCAGAGAGGCAGATTCACTGGAACTGTCTTTCTTGATATCCAGAAGGCTTTTGACCGGGTCTGGGTAGGTGTGGTCTCATTTATAAATTAATTAATTATAACTTTCTTCCTTCATTAATTCATATAATAAATTCTTACCTTGTAAACAGGTATTATCAGGTCAGAGTCAACAACACACTCTCTGACACACACAACATAAATATTGGCAGCCCACAGGGTCCCTCCTTGGCCCAATTTTATTTAATCTATACATAAACGACATGCCCACACATCCACAAACAATGATAAACCTCTATGCTGATGACACATGTATAACGGCCTGTTACAAAAATCACAACACAATCACACTCGCTCTAAATAAACACCTTTCTCTCCTGGATAAGTTCTTTAATATATGGAAGATAAAAATCAATGTCGAAAAAACGGTTGCTGTGCTTTTTACCAGAAGAAAGCCTTGCACACCTCCCACGCTATACTCCACACCACTACACTGGTCTCAGAGTACAAAATACTTAGGTATCGTTTTAGATAAAGCACTCACTTGGAAACACCACATTCTATACATGCAAGAAATAAATTCCGGATCGCGCTTAGATTAATTTACCCACTAATTAAACGGAATTCTGATATGAGAGAGAGACTCTCAACAACAAGGTACTTCTCTACACTGCTGTTTTGCGTCCCATTTTAAGTTATGCTTGCCCTGTGTGGGATTACGCAGCAAATACTAATATTAAAATTCTTGAAGTCTCGCAAAATTCATTTTTTAGAAATATAACTAGAGCTGGTAGATACACCAGAAACTCCTACATCTATAAAGCCCTTGATATTAAACCTTTTAAAAACTTTATTCAAACTCTTGCAATTAAATTTTTTAATAATCTCCCCAATACCCTTAATCTAAATTTAATAGACATTCAAAATTACCACTTAAATGACAAAACTAAGAGACCCAGGAGAATACTCCTGGATTCTTATAATCCCCCTTAATAGTATTGCTTCGCAATCACCGCTATTGAAAATGCAAACTATTCATTCTAAATTTTTTATTCCATATTTTTATCTCTAATTTTTGTAATTCATGACTTTTTTTTAAAAAAAAAATTTTTTTTTCGCTGCACCCACCAGGCAAGCAATCTCTCTTATTTCAATTTCCCCAACTTCAGGGCAGCCATTAGAGAGCTTTCTCACTTATTGCTAACAACTAATAACAGTGTGTTTACGCTACAGCTCCCAGTTGACTGTCAAAATTCTCATGACTTTTTCCCCACCTAAATCAGAAGACTACAACCCCCAGACTGTGACGTCATTCGCCTGCATTACCCTACCAAACTCAGTGAACTTTGTTTTTCCCACTCAGGTTTTCCACACTTGTCAGCGCCAAAATACTTATCAGATAGGGGATGGAGGATCTATTGCAGATCCATATCCCTGTGACGTGAAGAAACGTGTGAAACGTAATATTATATTCTGGCTTCACTATCCCTTAGGGAAGCACTTATTTTATCATATTATTCGTTCTTATCCTAGTTGTGTGTGTGTGTGTGTGACACATTTTTTTCTTTTATAAAATGCGTTTCGCATTTTTTTCCTATACCGTAATGTTAAATGTGAGCTATCCCTTTACATTTCAAAAGGAAAAACTAATTATTTATGAAATATTTCGAAATTTTAAAAACACTATTATAAACAAATGCATGAGTTACAATGTCCCAATTTTTTATAAAAATTGAGGCATTTCTTTTCTGTTCGAAAATGTGCTTCACGTTAAGTTCAGGCTTTCGTACATGTAGCGAAAACAGCCTTAATGAATTAAATTAAAATTAAATTAATGCATAAAATAACTGAACAACAAACAAATGATTTTAATGAGAGGGGTGAATCTGTTGCTTCAATAACAACTCAAGTTGTCCTTGTGTTGATAAAATTTATGCTGTCACCTAGTATATATATATAACCACAAATTAACCTCACTAAATTAATTAAATAAATCAGTTAATTTGGTAGAATTTGGTTTTTCCTCTAAATCAATTTTTTTAAAGATTAAAGTCATGATCTGGTTTAATGAGAGCCATATCATAGCTATCATAGAGCCGGGCCACGAGTGGAGTACATGGACCCCCAAATTATTTTTTCACTGACGTGGATCCCTTACAGGTAATCATAGACCCCTGGGGGTCTATATGGACCACTTTGGGAATCACTGATCTAATTTAAATGCCAATAACCTGCACAAAGGTCTTGTGGAAAATTTTTTGCATGCGTTAATTTATCTAAAACTGCGTACTTTCGGGGAATTAGTTATGCGCCCAATTTTGTGATAGCATTCACACACACACACACAGATTCTTATAATCAACACATAATCGTGTGCGACCATTATCCTCTTTTTTAAAAGCCAAAGTTAGAGGGCAGCATAAGAGCTATGAGATGATTTAATTATTCCTTCTTTTAACAATGCATCTAATTGTTTTTTTGTTTTTTTTCTCCGCGTCATCTTTAGGGAAAGTTCTATAAGGACGACTTGCAATGGGTGATTCTGAGGTAAGTATTATTTTAGGGAGTATATACATTTTATAACACCCACATCAAACTTGTTTTTAGCAAAGACATGTTTATACTTATCAATATAATCACATTAATAATATCATAGTCACTGTTAGGAATTATTTCTACATTAAACACATGACCAGCTTTCTTAGTGATAATTTTATTAATTTTTTAAGAATTTTATTTTCTCGTTAAAGCTTATGATTTCCTTGTAGTCACCCTTTTATTTTTAATTATTTTGCCCCTTTGAAATGTTTTCTGCTCACTAAAATCAATTATTAATTAAAACTACTTATAGTCTTATTAGATGCAATTAAATATGGCAATTCTTCATTTACTATGAAGAATTTAATATTTTTTATGGATTTCTCCTATCTCTTTAGTTATAAAATAGTTATTTCACTGAGAGAGAGACCTTGATTTGTCCATTCATAGAAGATATTTTTGATTCTATGTACTCCTCAGTTTGTTGTCGCTTGTGATTTGATTGAGTAATTTTTTTTGTGATAATGTTGACAATTGTCCGGAGTCAAGAGTACAGTAACTTGTTAAAAAGTGACTCTTACCTCGATGATTATTAGTTCTCAACTCCTTTATTGGTGGCATACAGTATTATTTTCTTGAGTCCTTTAAGTGGGGTCGAATGTTAGAGCATCTGGCAACAAATCCGCTCCTCGGGTAAATCGTCGGGCTCGGAGAAGTGAATGGGTAGCCCCTTGAATAATTTGCCGAACGCTGATGAAAGAATACATCGTTTCTTGAATAACCCACCGGGTGCTGATGTTGACCACTTCTCCAATTCCATAATCCGTACTGCTGTCTATTGGCACGCGGTGTCTGATGGTTAGGTGCTCTTTTCACAGGATATTTTGGACGTACAAATTCTGGGAATAGGGATACAGGGTTTTGCTTATATATGTTGTATATGTCCAATATTTTAAGTTTTACTTCCATTTTTCCAGATCGAGGGAACTTTGAAGTTGCATTTCTATAGCACGATTCTCCTTCAATCCCTTTAGGATGTAAAATTTTACGGCTACCTCATCAGGTTTTATTCTGACGACGATATGTTTTCACGATTCCTGTAGAAGTACTCCATATGAACCTCCTTCGGGGTTTTTACAGTTCTTGATAGTTGAAGATGTATCCCCGCTGGACTAAATTCGCTTACCAGGTTGTCTTTCAATTCGCAGAAGGTTTTTAGTATTGGTTTCGACTTGATGAAAGTTTAACGGATCCACTTACTCACCTCGTTTAAAAGATGACTTTTTTGTTTCTCGGTTACTTCTTGGGGTTTCAAAGTTGCTTAGAAAATTCTCGATTGGGGTTTCCAAATTATAATTATCGATAAAAGTTTGGACATCTTCAAAACATACAGCCATTTTTATGATTGTAATATTTTTAGCTGTTTTTTCTTCCACAGTAAACGTTCTGTTCAATTCTACGGGATCTTTATCCTTTTTAATTTTGTCATAAGTCTTCGTCTCCATATTTAATGTTAAACTACAAGTATTCCACGTTCCTTTAAATGTAAAAAAAAAATTTTGTTGGAGCGTTCTTTTCCTTCTCACCGTCCGCGCGGTTTTTTCACTCCCGTTGTAGGAGCTTTCTTATGACCACGGTAGCCTAGTGGTCAAGATATCAGATCGTGGCTGGCGTGTCACGAGTTCGAGCCCAGTACCACTAAAGACCTGCCGTATAGGGGAGCGATGCACGTTAAATATGTCAAGAGCTCAAACGTCCTCCCGTTGGTGTGGTAGTTAGGAGAGGGGTGCCATCTCAAGTTTCGTCCTCGTCACTTGACCATGGTTCAAAATTACGATGTCCGTAGCCAAAAACCCTCGAGTAGCTGAACAGTGTGACGTTAATATTCATTCATTTATTTGTAGGAGCTTTCTTTCGCTCAGGCAACCCTGGTCAGAGAGAAACAGCGTTCAAACTTCCATGAAAGTTCTCTATAGCAAATTTTTTGGCAGTTGGTATATTTGGCGTTAGGTGTTTTTTTTTTTAATGTTCATGCTTTTAAGAACAAATTCAAGTTAAAAATTTGAAATCCCTTTTTAGGGACATGATCCTACCGGTTTAAACCTGTGATGTTTCGCGCGAAGTGAGCTTCGAAAACTTTTGTAAGAAAGTTTTATTTAGCGAGCAGTCGACACATCTTTTCGCTGATAG
>BMAV01006375.1:343640-426927 GCA_019973955.1 Trichonephila inaurata madagascariensis
TGTGTGTGTGTGTGTGTGTCGATTTTGTATATCTATTTCCAGTACTGTTAAATCATTACTTTTTAGTTTATGTTTTCGATTGAAAAGTAAAGCGTAGGAACGTACATACGAAGACTGTAAAAATTAATGAGCTGGGAATTAAATTGTTATGCTTGGAATATCTTTTCTGATAAATAATTAGCTGTTTAATTTTAAACTCGAACATGTTATGGAAAATAAATGTTAAATGGTAAATTGGAGATTTTTTTTTTTTTGGATATGTTAATTACATATATACAATATATATGTCGCAGGGAAACGATGAAATTAGGAATTTGATCAAATCGCTGAATGTTTCAGTGAAATGATGAAATAATATTGTCAAGAGTTTATAAGTGTTTATTTAGCAAATAGGGTGCATTGTTAAATGTAGTAAGTAATACAACAATAGTCATTGAAACACAAATTATTTATTCGAAACTAATTATCAAAAGAATTAGATAATTAGGCTGGTATTTTTTTTAAAAAAAAAATAGTATATTTGTATTAAAACTTCGAGCATTTTTTAACCTAGAATATAATTATTAATAATAAAAAGGCTTATTCATTTTTCTTAAAACAAGTTGTTAATTCGTAGTGTCTCGAGGTACAAAAGACGTTAATTTTTACACTGCTGGCCACCGTAAATGCAACACCAAGAAAGACAAGAGATAGCACAACAAAATTTATTCTGTAGATAACATGTTGACCAAGTATCAAATGATTAAATTTATAGACTTCTGTGAAACGTGGTTCCTGCCAGAATCAGTAGCCAGAGTAGCCGCCATTGTAGGAGATCACCGCTGCCACAAGCCTCGGCATTGATTCAAAGAGACTTTGGATGTGTTCTTGGGGTACAGCAGACCAAGCAGCTTCCACACGTTGCCAAAGTTGATCTGGTGTGGCAGCTGGGGGTGTAATCTCGGTCAATCGTTGAGCAACCATGGACCACATGTTTTCGAGAGCGAGCCGGCCAGGGAAGCAATTCAATCCGGTGATTGACGAAGAACCTTTGGACAATGCGTGCCACGTGTGGCCGTGCATTATCCTGTTGAAATATGGCTGTGGCCGAGCCCTGAAGGTAAGGAAGGACAACTGACTCCAACACCTAGGGATGTAGCGTTGGCTGTTTAAAGTACCGACAATGCGTACTAGAGGAGTGCGAGAGTGATATCTGATACCGTCCCATACCAAAATACCCGGTGCAGGACCAGTGTATCGGTGCATAACGCAGCTGTTCAGCATCCTCTCTCCACGGTATCTCCAGACTCGAATCCGACCATCGTGGTGTTGCAGGCAGATGCGTGACTCGTCAGTAAAGACAACTTCTTTCCATTCTGCCACCCACATCCTTCTTTCATCGCACCATTGGCGGTGGAGACATCTGTAGTTCTGCGTCAAGGGAGACCAAGCAATAGACGTCTTGTGGACAGACCACTCTGCTGTAAACGGCATCGAATGGTACGCGCAGACACTAAATGAAGCGTTACAGATTCAATGTGCTGTGCTATGGTTCGTAATGTGACTGAGCGATCCGTCACTGGCATGCGCAATATTTGCCTGCCCTCACGTGAAATGGTGCACTGAGGTGGATGCGATCGACCACGTGGGTCCTTCGTACCCTCCTGCATCCAACGGTCACATATCCGCATTACAGTTGTTTGGTTTCTTCCAGCACGACTACCGATTTCCCTGAAAGATAATCCACAATATCAGTAGGCCACTATCCTTCCTCTGTCGAACTCGGATACTTGATCAAAAGCTGATCGCTGTTTTCTACGAGACATAACTGATCATTTTTGTTTTTTTTTTGAAAAAACCACAAGAAAAACACAATTGCCGAATTTGAAATCGTCGAAATCTCCAAGCCTTAAATAGCGCTTTGAGGTGGCGCCACAGGCGCACGTGATGTGTGTCTGCACTGAAATTCTAATCATTTGCATATCTTATCTCCGCTAATGCATGTTGTAAATTTCATGTTATTTGCATGCTTCCTTCAGGGTGTTGCATTTACGGTGGCCAGCAGTGTATAAGCGCGTTGAAATGTGAATTGTGTGCTCACATGAGCTCTCCTTAAATTCTTGACCTACAAATAAGGATAATTTTCATGCAGAGTTAGATTAATCTGTGGAATTGTTTCGGTAAATGTTGTAGTAGCTATTTTATGAGAGTTTCTAGATAGCCAATCTTTTATAATTCCAACTGAGGTACCCATTTGGTATAAATTATTTTTAAGCGCGCGCGATCCCCACTTTATTATTTCCATCTAATAGACTTCTAGCTATTTTAGGTACATGCAACAAAACTGTGAAATTCACTCTCTCTCTCTAATACATCTTTTAATTTTTTCAAAGAAACTTGTTTAATTTTTTCAGCTCATCTTCTCAGACGTTTTGCAGCATTTGATCTTTAATGCTCTCTTCTTTTTGGCATAATATTTTCCACAGCATGCCAACGTAAGAACTCTCTCTCTCTGCAGTCCTTATTGTATTCGAAAACCACACATAAGAATTTCATTACTCTCTAAAACAACTCCAATTAAAGCTATTGTCCGAAATATAAATGAAGCGAAAATGTTCTAACAAACGAAGCGACTGAGTGTGTTCTTTTGTAGTCCATTAAAAACAGTCCACACAACATCTATGACACAATTTAAATATAGTAATATTTAATGGGATAAGAGCTTGCCGCGATGCGGCTTACATTGTACAAAACAAGTTACACACTGACGATAAATAAAATTTTGATACTGAGGTGCGCACAGCAACGTCCTCACATGGCCAATATTTCAGCACAGCTATATTCATTCAGCATTTTATGCCTGAGGAGATTTGTGACTTTAAAATTTAATTATATCAATAGTAAATTGAAATAAAAACTTTAGCCAACCCCATTTTCATCAGATTAAACCATGGTTAATTCAGACAAATTAAAAGAGTCCGTTAGAACTCCCTGCAATAAAATACTCCATCATTAATTTCTTCTGTTAAACAAATCAGTGTCTCCAGTCGAATGATTTGTGCTGATTGAGTGTGTTTATTAACGTAGCGTTTCGTCAAATTTTGAACCACGTTCATGTAATGAGAACACCCCAGTTGGAACCTCATTCTTCAAACTTCCACACCACGCTCAAGTGAATCCTTGGGAGCTGTGACAGATTGAATGTACATTAGCCTTTTTTATACAGGGTGGATTGAGTGGTACCAGGACTCGAACCTACGATTCGATAGAAACTATGCCGACCACGAGTTCGTGATCATGACTACTCGGCTGGTGACAATTTATGATGGAATAATCTTTCGAAGAACATTTTTGGAACTATATTTAAGCAGAGAACGCTAAAATTTCATTTTAAAAAAAAAATCTTCAATTGTACTGAATTTCTAACCAATAAAAATTAAAGATATGCATTAAAGTTAAAAAAAAAAAAAAGGAGCGGGAGAAAAAGATTAAATATTTTATTTCTATGGGTATTAAAAAAAGAACTCGATCATATTAGTGGACGAAGGTAGTAAAACCAATATGTATCGCGTGTAATTAATTTTTATTCTGATTATCGATACATTTTAGCCTTCTACAATACACCCACTCATCAGCATTTTAAAATTTTTTTGCCCCAAGCATTGAAGACACAACTTATCACATGAGTACGAGAAACTGTTTACTTAAGGTTCCTCTCGATATTTACGTTATGATGTTGATAAGAGGAAAATATATGTAGGGCAGCGATGCACGTTAAATCTGTCGAGAGCTGAAACGTCCTCCCGTTGGTGTGGTGTGGTAGTTAGGAGAGGGGGGTGCCAGCTCAGGTGTCGTCCACGTCACTTGACCATGGTTCAAAATTACGTGGTCCGTCGCCAAAAGCCCTCGTGTTGCTGAACAGTGCGACGTTAATATTCAATCAATCAAAGAGGAAAATATTCACTCGTTTGAATTTTTAAAATGTATTCTCATACAAGAGACGCTATTTTGCTCCCATTGCTGTCATTTCGTTCAATTGGAATAACGACTGTTTCCTATACTTTACATGCCATCTTAGAAAAGGGAAACATCCAATTTTTTGGAAGGGGAAAAAAGTTCATCTTCTCTTAATCTCCGAAAATTTTATTTGTACAAGAATACAAGTGTAGTAATTAATAAGCCCAAATTAAAACTACTCTAGGTGGGTGAGTGAATATTAACGTCACCCTATCCAGCTACTCGAGGGCTTTTGGCAAAGAACCTCATAATTTTAAACCATGGTCAAGTGACGAGGATGAAACCTGAGCTGGCACCCCCTCTCCTAACTACCACACCAACGGGAGGACGTTTGAGCTCTCGACATATTTAACGTGCATCGCTGCGCTACAGAGCGGGTCTTTCATGGTACTGGGCTCGAACTCATGACACGCCGGCCACGAGTCTGTTACCTTGACCACTAGGCTACCGTGGCCACTCAAACTACTTTGGAATACGTGTGTTAAGTCTCGTGTGAATATTTAATACAGACAGATCATCTAGTTTTAAGATAGTACACTTTAGAGAAAAAAATATTCTACATTCATATAAAATTCGAATTTTATATAAATAATTGTTAATCCTATTGGCCCGGTCAATGGACATTGGCAACCTATGTATGGTACGCGGTGCAATTCTTAGTGCCTTTCTGCAAAGCTATCAGATCGAGTTGAATCCCCGTCTCTTTCTTTTTCGTTCGGTTTATTGCGCCGATACACAAATATAGAGTAGGATTTAAGTAGAATTCCATTCTACTTTAAAAAAAATAAGCAACAGTAAAATTAACATAACCCTAGAAAAAAGGTTAAAGCAACAAATTTTTAATATGTACTTGTAGTGAAATGCAAAAGCAACTCCGCAGAGAAAAATTTTCATAACCACACTAAGTGTGTCGTGCGATAGGTATAAAAACAGTGTTACTATATTTCTTTCTGACTGCAAATGAAGGGAGTATTGCTTGCTCGTTGAAGCTTTGACTTTCTGTGGGAGTTGAGTACTGATTCATTTGGACGAAACATTTTTATTTATCAAAGCTTATTAGATTTTATTGAAAGCACCCGACTTTCTGACAGCCCTTTTTAGGGCTGAAAGGATTAGAAGTCAGCTCTCCTGACTTGACCTCCAAAACCTCTTTCACCAATTTATCGACCTCGGAACGAACAATGACTCCCCCTTTTGATGATGTGGATCTTTCTCCTGTACCCTCAAGACCAAATACTGAAGAAACTCCCTATCAAAGACTGGAACGAACAAGGGGGAATGATAAATCGTTTTACCACCACAAGAGACGAGTATAATCGATTCCCTGAAAAAAAGATGACTCCCACTACATCGAGGACCCCATCTACGTCAAGATTCTAAGGGAGCACCATGAGATCACGACTTTACTTGACAATGTGGTGAATGATTTTGGCTCTACCCTCAGATGTACCACCATAGGCTTCCCAATACACTTTTCTCAAGTAAATACATCTTTACACACGCCTAAAATTACACCACCTAGTACACCCAAATCCACTACTAAACGCAAGGAGGATGAATTCCAATCACCACCATCGAGAAAGACTGCTAGAGGTGTTTTACTTGAAACACCCCAATACATGGATTTAAACCTGGAAAACCTATTTAGCTTTCCTTCATTCAACGAAAGTGATTTCCCAACTCTACACATCACCCGAAATCCCACTCTAAATGATGCATCCGCCCCAAGAACACAAGTTGGAGTGACAACCTCGTCCACACAAAAACCGCCACTGCCACCACCAAATATGCTTAAAATTACACTCAACTACAGGGAGCAATTAAGAACAATCATACAAACTTTTAAAAAACTTAAATCAAAAACCACTGGTGAATTCTTGAAACAATACAGACACTGACGAAGAATATCACGTACTACTACACCTTCTCCACCCACTTCAATATCAGTACTACATAATTACACCCAAACTTAACAGACCAATTAAAGTTGTCATTAAAGGCCTTCCTAAAAACACAAACACTGTACACATACAACAAGTTCTGGAAAAGCTTGGATTCCAGCCTGAAACAGTCATACAATTAATTGGCAGAAAGACAAAGCAGCCTCTTTCTGTGTTCCTCATTACAATGCTAAGAACCATCCTGAACCTTAAAATTTTCAGAAACACTCGGATACCTTACCATCCGAGTAGAAGGATTTGACGGAGAGAGAGAAAAGGTGTTACACATAATGTTTCACCTGCAACAACTTCAATCGCACATCTGACAACTGTCGTATCACATCAGGATGCCCAAAATGTGGTGAACCTCATCTCGCACGCCATTGTCACATAAAGCAAAGACTTGACCAAAAGTTCTGCATCAACTGCCAGGTTTATGGCCAACTGGCAAGGCTGTCCCTGCTACCCTATAATCCCCCTAAGAGTACTGCTCTTAACAAAAATACTTTTACTGACATATTCAACAGCATAGTAAAACTAAACATTTCATACGCCCAGGCTACCGCAACTAAACAAAACAAAACTAATAATTCCAAAAATGCACGACAAATGGCCGCATGAAACACTCAACATGCTGGGAATTCGCAGAAAACTGAGGCCATAATTACCCCTTTTAATAACCCTGTCCCTATTCAAAATGACCCACTGAATCAAACAACTAACGCTAGTATTCAGCAAACACTACAAATAGCCATGTACGCTCTAGCATAGCTATCCCACGCTTTTAGTGGAGCCTCTGGGGTAGTAAATAACTTAAATCAAATTAGTGCCACCCAAGGCAATTCTAAGCAATTGTACGGCCTAATCGAGGCTTCCTGCAACACCAATTATGTTTAGATCGATCCCCACTGGCCTCAGTTTGTGTTCTTGGAACGCAAACGGACTGTTAAGCTGAAAGATAGAACTTCGTATCTTTATAGAGAAGCACGCCCCCGATCTCATGCTAATTGAAGAAACACACCTAAGACCATCACACACATTTCATATTCCAAATTACCGCTTTTACAGAAACGATAGATTAACACAGGATAAAGCGGCAGTAGGCACTCTTATTTTAATTAAAAATAATATTAAACACTTCCACCTACCCACACCACAGCTTCAAACCATCAAAGCCACTGTTGTACTCATTACACCCCCAAAACATAATCCAATATCTATTGTTTCCGTCTATATCCCTCCTAATTCTGATACTAACATTTTTACTATAGATTTAGAAAACTTAATTCAGACTAGCAGTGACTGTGTGATCTTCGGCGATTACAATGCCACACACAGCGCATGGAATTGTCTGCATAACATGTGACGGGGCTTTTATCGCGATTTCTGTTAATGTCCTCTTGGGGTTTTTTTGGGGCCGAAATGGCAATTCTTTCCAACCAACTCAAGAAGAAGAACGTGGTTATGTAAATTAAGAATCATATATATATTGGAAGTTAGCAGCAGAGCGGAGTCTATGTCCGGGTCTATGTCTATGTGCAGAAGTGATTGCTAAGTGGGAAGTGAAGTCGCTAAGTATAGAAAGTTAGCTGTAAAGTGATTTAAGATAAAGTTTAGAAGAATCCTAACTCCGTGAAATAGCCTAGCCGTACCGGTACTGGCGAACCAAAAGTGGGATCGAGGCCAAAAGGAACACTGTCGGATTAAAGCCACATCAGAACAGATAAAGAACGTAGCTGTTTACCTAGGACTAACCCAACTACCTAACTCGGTCCCGTCTTGCAGGAAAAAATTATCCCATACATTAAAAAATCAAATTGTAGGAAAGCTCCCGGGAAAGACGGAATCACCAACAGGATGACTAAACATTTTCCCCTCAAAGCTGTACTAATACTAACAATCCTTATTAACAAAATTCTTAAATTTAATTATTTTCCCAATCCAAAAACCTGGTAAAAATCCAAAATTTGCTGATTCTTACCGTTTAATTTCTTTGCTCTCTTTTGTGCTATATTATTCTCTCAAGACTCGAAAACATAAATAACATAATTAAAATAACATAATTAACGTAATTCACCCGAATCAATACGGATTTACTAAAAATCTCTCCACTATTCATCCTCTCCTTAAATTAACTGAAACTATCCTGGCCGGTTTCGAAAAACAAATCTACTGGGGCCGTCTTTTTTGATATCCAGAAAGCCTTTGATAGGGTCTGGATAAACGGCCTCACTTTCACAAGCTAATCTCCTACAACTTTCCTCCTCCTCTCACTCATCTCCTCCACTACTACATTACAAATCGCACTTTCTCAGTTCGCATAAATGGCACACTTTCTGACACCAAAAATATTTACGCCGGTGTAACTCAAGGAAGCTTAACTGGCCCAATATTATTCAATTTATACTTAAATGACATTCCTTCTTATACATTCACAAACATTAATATGTATGCGGATGATACTTCGATTTCCGCGTGCTTCAAAACTCTTAAAACTGTTACTCTCGCACTCATCAAATACTTATCGCTTCTCGAACACTATCTTAATAAACGGAAAATAAAAATTAACGTTGAAAAATCTGCTGCGATTGTTTTTACGCGCAAGCGAACACTTCCACCCCCACCACCCACAATGTGCAGCACAATAATTCCATGGTCTCAGAAAACAAAACATCTTAGACTGATTTTCGACAATAAACTCACTTGAAGACAATACATTTCATATGCTCGTGATAAATTCCCGAAAGTTATGTTTAAAATTTCCCCCCTAATTAACCGGAATTCTCATTTAGACTTGGGTAATGAAGTGCTTCTCTATACAGTCGTTTTGCGAGCCATCATCTCATACGCATGGGGTTATGTAGCTAAGAGTAATTCTTGAAGTGCTTCAAAATACTTGAATTCGAATGATCTTCGGTGCCAACAGAGACATGCGAAACGACGACATTCGTAAAGCAATTAAAATTCCTTGATTGAAAAAGCGCATTCAAAACCCATCAGATGATTTCTTTAATTCTCTCAATAATGCTGAAAATATTAATAAGTAGAAAATTATACTGCTCACACTAAGAGGAAACGACCCATGAGAATTTGCCTGGACTCGTATAATCCTCCCTAACATTTAATGTAACTCTTATTTTTATCGTAATTTGTACTCTTAATTATTCAATCATTCCTTTTTTTTTGTTTTATTTCCTTTTTTTAAATATCTCAATTTGTGGCGGTGTGCACTAAGCGCCCGCCACCCTTCGATTCTAAACTGCAGCAACACCGTGCGCGGTCAACTCGAAAGAGGGTCATCGCTTCGAAAACCCGCCGGTGGACATTTTGAGCCATTATATCCTCACTTCTTCACAACCAATAGGAAGACTCTCTCTTCGCTGGACTCCACTCTCCACAAAATATCTCAGAAGCCAAATTCCATGTCTTGAAGCCCCGCCCACTAGCCCGCCACCACGCGTCCAATAGCCATGCAGTACACCTTCAACATGATAATCCAACTTCGTCGTTTCATCTAGTAGACTTTTGCGAGATACGAGATGGAGGGGTTCCCACTAACCCGTATGCCCACAGACATTTCCTGAGATGTTGCTATTTCTTTCATTGCGTTGCATGTTATGTTTGTTTGGTGCTCGTTTCTCTGCCCCAAATTTTAGAAAATGAGCCACTGAGAGATGGCATTTCAGTAAATACATAGCTGGCATGCAGTCGCACGGATCCATTCTAGGGAGTGAGTGAGAAAGTGAATATTAACGTCGCAACTAATCAGCTACTCGAGGGCTTTTGGCGACGGACTTCGTAAATTTGAAACATGGTCAAGTGACGAGGACGAAACCCGAGCTGGCACCCCATCTCTTAACTTCCACACCATACAAATGGGAAGACGTTTGAGCCCCGACATATTTAACGAGCATCGGCCCCCTCTGTGCACGGTTGGTTTTCAGTGGTACCAGGCTCCAAATCATGACACGTCTGCCACGATCCATTCTGGGGAATTGCCCGAGCCCTAAATGTCAACCGTTTAATCATTCGCTAGTGGAATCGCTATCAAGATGCTTATACAAAGTCACGAAGACCTTGTGACGTCTCTCGCGTTCTTCTTCTAACATAACTCCTAAGTTCTTTGACGGCCACGATTAATGGCAAAACTTTTCCAACCCAATACCAAGAAGAGAAACAGGACGAAAATGCAAATGGGATATACTTTAAAAGGATAGAGGGTTTGGTGAGATGGAACGGCAAGCCTAGAGATATCTTAGTGCGGAACTGTTCGGAACAAGCGTTAGACGACCTACAACCAAGGAAGAAGGATACGCTCATCGTCATTAATAATATTAAATATAAGAAAGATTAATAAGGCCTGAGTATTCTTATCTACAAATAGCCGAATAGGAGAGTCTTCAACCAAGGTAGGAGGATTACTCAATAAAAGGTAATATTTTGTATAGGAAGTTAGATTAGGCAGATAATTAAGATAAGTGATCTAGTTGTGCGATCTGACTTGAATATTCAGTTTAAATTGTGGCTTATTCTCACTTAAAGAAAGTTGTTATTTAGAATTAAGTAATTTAAGTTATTCTTAATAAAAGTTGTGTTAAGAATCACAAATTGTCTCATCTTTTAGATAATCCCACACCTCTAGCTTACGCGGATCCCACTAGACATAGCTATCGCAGGATGGCTATGTCTCAACCTGATAGTGGACATCCTGGAGCAGAGGTGGGCCAGGGTAAGGGCTTTTTCAAGGTGTTACAGTCCATCCAACGGGGTAGGTGAGATTGTGACGGGCTCACGCGTCTTTTCTGTAACATAACCTCTGGGTTCTTTGACGGCCAAGATTAATGACAAATCTTTTCCAACCCAAATCCAAGAAGTGAAATGCAATTGTGAAACGCAAATAAGATAGCTTTTAAAATAACAGAAGTTTCAGTAAGCAGAATGGCAATTTAGGGAAAGTTATGTTTGGATGAGATACGAGTGTGAATTGACGGCCTATCAAAAAGTTACCGGGATATTCAGCCATTGATACAAAGTGCATACCATTGCACGTGCGCCTAGACATCTCGTACCGTGATAGAATCTTATTTTGGATTAAGGTAGGACTGATTATTTGATATTAGGACGTAATATTATCAGAATTGGTTTCGGTCCTAGGAGAGCCCACACCCCTGGCGCGAATGTTTTGGTTGGCGATAATTGCGCCAACTTGGTAGCACTACTTTGATACACTAGATATGGTAAACCTAACTATTTCTGGAATTTTCGTATTTTGTCGGCGGGCATTTCAAATTTAATTTTGTTGATGGGCACTGGGCTGGTAATATGGCTGTGTGTGTGAGTGAATATACCTTAGAATTTTTTTTACTTTGAATGCGAAAGGTAAGATTGAATGGTATATGAAGGAAGGAATGATTGATTGCTTTGACTTATAATTGTCCTAAATGTGATGAGCGAATGAGATTATACGAACGAAAGAGCTTTCTTCGAAATCTCACCAGCCACGCATAAGGTATGTTCGACCATTACCTCGCGGAATATATATGGCGGCGCTCACACGATCATTCGCTTAGCAATGAGACTTTTTAAAAATCTGTTGTTACGCTGCACCCTCCACTCGGAAAAGATCAGCAGTAAGAAGTAAGTGTTGTTTTTATCTAAAGTGTTTATTTCTGTATTGTTTACATATATTTTAATTACGCATCCACCTTTTCCCGCTCAATTCACTTGCTGCCATTGTCGATTTCGCTTGCCACCATCTCGTTCTGACTTGGCGCTTTTTTCATTTTGTCGCCAAGGGTGTGGGCTCTCCTAGGATTTTACCCAGAATTGAAAGTAGGCGGATAATATAATTATTTAGATAAGTGGTCTAAATTACGCGATCCAGTTTAACTATTGCTGTGTGTTTGGTTTATAAGATTCTCACTTGTTAAAATTTATCTAAATTATTAGAGATTTGAGTTATATTCTTAATAAAGTCATATTAAGAATTTTAAAATGTCTATTCAATTTGACAATTCCACACCTCTAATTCACGCTGACAATCAAAGATATGGTCACCATAGAACGACCATATCACAAGATGAGCTAAGAAAAAGGCCTACAATATTTATTACAACTCGATAATAAATACGGAATATGTGTATATATATATGACATATTTCAAGTGAGAACCAATCTTAATTTTAAAAACGGTATTTATTCATCGAGCCATCTACATGTTCTGTCGCTGAGAGAAAAACGACGCCAAAGTGAAATCTAAGTGTTTTCACCACTTATGCCCAGATGTGAAGTACCTTCTTAATTATGGGTTATACTTGAAAGTTGATGCTGACATATGAACTATAAAAAATAATGATCTGGTATTAGAAGTATTTTGAGTTTGGGCCATCTGTTTCGGAGAAATAATTGGGTGATTAATTTAATACTTGAAGATGTAATGGAAAATAACAGTTAAGTTTTATATATGGAATTTAATTTTAAATCAAATTTAATTATCCTTTATATATATGTAACCACATAACTACAATAAAAAAAAACTTATCCTTTTAAATCCACATTTAAAGCAAAACGTAAGATATTAACATAAAAGATAATAGCCACGAATATGATATCAAATGATGCATTTATTATAAAACACACGAGATTCAAAATACATTTAAAAAAAAGCAATTCCCTCTAAAGGAAGGTGTGAGGTAGGCGGCTTCATATGTTGCACCTGGTATCGGACTTTCGAAGTATATATTATTTGAGTGCTCTATGCCTACTCCGAAAGTAGTTTGTGTGTGTGTTTTGATTTATATTCTTACAAGGACTTGGTAATAGTAGCACACACAGGAATTTTTCAAGGCGGGGGGGGGGGGCCCGATATTGAAAGTTCATCATTCTTGTATCATGCTATTTTTGATTTTGTCGATTTTCAGGAACAAAACACAGTAAAAAAATAATTATTGAATAAATAATTAGCATTAATTAATAAAATTAATGATTAATAAAAATATTTAATTAAATTTTACGTATTATATACTTAGAATTATAACCAGTCTGAAAAAAATCAAGGACTTTGTGTGGGCCACTGCTTGGTAAGTATAGTTTTTTTTCTTTTACCTAAGCAATTAGACTCGAAGTTGAGTCTTGCAAGGATTGAGATACCTAATGTCAAAGGTACCCATGGAAATATTTCCGTGTTCCTAGGCACTGGAGGATGCAAATTTCTAAATAGAAAATCAGATCCGGGGTCCTGACCATTGGATAAACCGGTACTGTAATGATGAATTGCAGGTATGAATCGTCGCCTTCGAGCCCGCATTAGTAGAGGTGGTGAATGTCCATTTCTTTCCGACCCTTTTTTAAGCTCAAGTTAGGAATATTATTTGAAAACTGATGGATTTCCACTGTTATTTTGCATGGTATTACTTCTGTTAAAATTTCATTGCATTTCAGTAGATTTTCATTTTATTACTACTCACTTTTTCTGTTGATTTTTTTGAGATAGTGAATAGTTAGAGGCACGCGGCCGCTATAGGTTACTTTTAATTTTGCACGATCTTAGTTTTCAGGAAACTAGTATTTTGGATACAATTTTTACCTACATTTTTAATTAAATGGCCACTAAAAAAAGAAATCTTTACGTTCACAGTTTTCAAAACTCTTGCGCGAATTAATTTTTATTCGTTCAAAAAAAAAAAAAGATCGCACAGTATATGTGTTATGCCGCGAAAGTCGTATGTTGCACACGTCAAATATACATTTTCTAACTGAACATTAGACCACATTTAAGAATTCCGATGATAAGTGACGCTATAAAAAATAACTGTTATTGTGGATAAGAAAAAATTTTGTCTAACTAGAACAAAACCTAGGCGGTCGAATGTATTTTCGTAATTATTCATTGCGTAGCTGCTAAAAAAGCAAACCTCTCAAAGATAATATATAAAGGACACATTTTTAAGTGTTAAAATATCGTTTGTTTTTAAAAGTGTGTTCAAGAGGTATTATTCTACAATTTTTATTTATTAATTTTGACGTTACTTTTGTTGATAAATATCTGTAAGTGATGCAAAATTTAAACATAACTAAGTCTGTTATGATCTCTAGTTCCCAACTCTACATCCATTGACGTGGGAATCGAATTGCTAAGAATATTGTTGTAAATTAAGGCTGTTTTCGCCATATCTACGAGAGCGTGAACTTGACGCGGAGCACATTTTTAGACAGAAAAATGCCTCAATTTTTATAAAAATGTGACATTGTAACTCATGCATTTGTTTATAATATAGTGTTTTTAAAATTTCAAAATATTTCATAAATAATTAGTTTTTCCTTTCAACATGTGAAGGGATAGCTCATTTAGCATTACGGTATAGGGGAAAAATGTAAAACACATTTTATAAAAGAAAAAATGTGTCAACTCGGTTAAAAATGAGTAGTATGATAAAATAAGCGGTTCTCTACAGGATAGTGTATCCAGAATATAATATTAATGTTTGAGTATACTTTTATATCTGAAAAAAATACTCCGAATTCGGCCCCTATTCTTTAACATTTAGCCGAAGATAGCTTTAAATGGCGTTTTAAGTCTTCTGAAAGTTATACTTATGTTTTAGCTTGTAGAATCAGTTATATTCTTTATGCTGTGTATATGTCTCCCGTGGCGTCTAAGGAAATAAAAATGTGCAAAAAGATTAACTGAATTATTGGAATAACATACAATGGATGTAATCACCTAATTGGCCAATGGAACTCAGGAAATATAATAAATATTTCCTTTTCTGTGCGACATCCTGAATCATTGGTTGATCGGTATGGCAATAACACAATGCTGCCACTCTCCGGTTCAGAAAATGTTTCACACACACTTTTTCGTCATTTTTATTTTTCCAAAAAGAATATCCACACTTTTCCTTTAGTCAAACAAAAAATGTTAAGTGTGTTCAACTTATTCATTTATTATTAAAAGGAAAAAAGAAACTTATTTTATATATAATACTATTACTTCCATCATTCCTCGCACAATTATAAAATGGAGGGGGAAGGGGAGAATCCCTTTTCTTCAGATTTTTAGTAGAACTAACTCCACAAGATACTTGAGCCTTCAAATAATCTAGTGTTACAAATTTTTGGTAATGAATGTTTAAAATAGTGTAAATAATTTTTATAACTAGATATATAATAATTTAATATTACTCTCTCTTGTATTTATTTTATACTAAAATTGTAATATTCGCAAGCAACACCATTCTTTACATTATAATGGCGATTCAATGGAAACTTGGTGAAATCTTGATAATAGAGCCAAGTTAGCAACATTTTGGCGACCATATGGATGCTCCTGGATATTAGTTGGGAGAAATCTAATATGACGATCTATGATGTAGACGGACCAGCGATTAGTAATTACTTCGGCTGTTGAGTAGGACAAGCAAGTGCTTACGAATAATCTTTAACATACTTGTATTTTAGACACTGATAGTTGTGTCTGGATCCCGTAGAAAATGAAGGCTTTCTGAGATTTATTTTCTGCGAATATATTGCTGTTGTTTCCTGTATTTCAAGGATTGTTTTTCGACAATAAATTTCCATCGCTCCTTAAGAACTGTCTTGCTCTTTGCGACTAATTGTATAAAATCCTCGCGAGCCCTGATCTACGTAGCAATTTGGTGTCAGAAGTGGGATTTTATACCAATAACAAGAGCGATGGATGAGCAACTGAAGGCTCTGTTGGAAGCCATCAATGCCTTGAAAAACAGCCAAGAAGAGACTGAGTTGAAGGAGAGAATGGAGAAAGGCCAACAAAGAATTGCAGAAATGTCTGGAAGATATGCAGAGAAGCCAAGAAGAAGTAAAGAATGAATTAAAGGAGAAAGTGTAGAAATGTCAGGAAGACCTACAAAACACTTTAGAAACTGAACATCGACAGTGTTGACAGAAAAAAATTAACAGTGTGTAAGAAAAGATCGGAGTAGTTGAAGAAAAGATAAAAAAAAGAAAATAGAGGTGAAAAAAAGAAAGGATTAAAGAGCAAGTTGATGAAAGAATTGTAGAAGTGACTGGGAACTTCAGCCTTATGTCACAGAGAGTAGAAGATCTCGAAAAGCTTCTAGCTTGTGGGGATAAGAACGAAAGGAAGTTCGTGTCTGTGCCCGAGAAACTGTCCACCAATGATGGAAAAACCAACTGGGAGGTATGGAAGACGCAATTTGTTATAATCTCAGAAGCCAACAGATGGACTGACGAGGTCAAAGCCTGTCAGCTAGCAGTATCACTTAAGAGAACACCGCTGAAGCACTGCAGACTTTCCCCGACACCGAACGGCATAAATTAAACACCCTCTTCAATACTTTAGATCTTCGGGGCCGTGGGTAGCCTAGTGGTTAGAGCACCGGACTCCGGACCGGAAGGCCTGGGTTCGATACCCGTACCGCCAAATACCCTCCGAGTACACGCGGAGCACGTGCTTTAAATCAGTGAGTCCGAAAGTCTTGTGGGCTGATTCACGAGTGCAGGGAACTGGAGAATATTCCCTCCAATTCAGTTCCATGCCTAAATTGTGGAGGTGGAGATAGGTGGTGTCGCCATCTATCGTTCCTTCGGGAATTTCTCTGAGCTAAATCGTACTGTCACCTGTATGGTGCTTAAGGCTAAAAGCCAACGACAGACGTACATCTAGCCCATTGCCACGATAAATTTCGTGGGCCTCGATCTGACTATGTCAGGCAGGTGGCATGAGCAACAACAACAGATCTTCGGTTCGGCCAGAAATACTCCAAAGATTATGCACGCCTGCAGATAAAGACAAAACACCAAAAAACCAGAGAAAGTTTGCAGGAGTATGCCTCCGATATCTTGACCACTAGGCTCCCGCGGCCACTGAACAATATCGAACATGCATTACAAACGCTGAAGGAAGCTAACCTGAAGTTAAGTCCCTCCAAGTGTTCGAACAGACCCGGATAAGATATCGGCTGTGAAAGACTGGAACTGCCAGACAGATGTTCACCTCTCCGGAGTTTCTTAGGGCTTATGCACGTATTACCAAAACATTCGTGAAAAACTTCTCAACATTCGCCAGACCACTCCATTAGCTGACCGTGCCAAAAACAGAAATTCATCTGGTCAGACGAGTGTAACAACGTCTTTAACAAGTTAAACCTAACATCTGCTCCTGTTCTGGCATATCCTGAGACGGGGAAACAACTGGATACGAGCAAAGAGATCGTCGATGCAGAGTGTTGTCCCAAGAAATAGATGGCCAGGGATGTATCATCACTTATTTCAGTAAGCGTCTGTCCAGACAAGAAAGAAATTGTGTGACCAGGAAGGAACTGCTTGCAGTCTTAAAAGCCGTAGAGCACTTCCACCCTTACCTCTACGATGGACAGTTCCTGCTTCGAACAAATCACACCTCATTGACCTGACTACAGAATTTTAAGCATCCAGGACAATTTTTCAAGCTGTGAGGGCGAAGGGTTGCCGTAAACAAAATGATATTCTGACGTCAGCCACGCCCCTTCTTCACATTGAAAAATTACTCGCCGTTTTTTCTGCTTCAAAAAACGAATATTTAATATTATTTCTTTTATTCCGCAAGCGTTTTTGTTGACGGTCAAAACAGAAATGGAGCACCATTCTGTTTTTTAAGTATTGTACACCATTAAAATATTACATACCATATTTCTGATGCGACTGACGAAGCTGCCATCTTGTTTATGACGTAGGGAGTCGAAGAACCCCATTGGCTGGAATTTCAAGCAATTTTTTTCTGCTCACTGGGAAAAAGTTGTTCAGAGCCGTTGCTATGGTAACTTGGTAGAAATGGGTTTTCAAGAAAAATTGCTTCAAATACGTATAAGGCCTTGAGAGTTGTCTAACGGAAAGCCCAGCTGTCAAGACATCGTCCCTTTCCATCCTACAACGAAACGTTAATGGGCTCTTTGGGATTCTCTTCATATAAGAAATGGTGTCTTATATTGTAACTGGGAGTCTGACGACGGAAAAGCATTCAGATGGCAATTAAGGTAACAGAGCACCTTCGAAGAAAATTTTTTGAATTAACCTGAATTTTGCCTGTAAATGCATATTTTATGACCTAATGGGTCTCTAAAATTAGAAAAATACCCAAAAAAAGTTTTGTTAGTGTACATTTTTACTGTCAAAGGGGTATTTTATAAAAAAATAAGCAAAAATCAGACTACGCAAAACATGATAACTGAAAATAAAATAAATATATTGACATTTTGTAAATTGAATATAGCATACAACCTTATCTAGGGAATATACTCTTATTTTGGTAATATAACTATTGTGTGGGAAGTTATTGTGTTTCGAGCTTCTATACGTTGACATTTTCTTTAAAAGCTATTTTAATTTTCACTTTATTGCTATATAAAAAAATTTCTACTCAACACAAAATCTTAAGAAAGGTCTATTTTCCCTGTATAAGTATTTAAAAAATATAAAATTTTTATTTCATTCAAGCATAACTTTTTGAGATATTGTGTTTTGCGGTAAGAAAATATGTGAAAAAACTCATTTTGAGAAAACGACAAAAATAACATTAAACTCATCTGATTACAAGAAAAACGCTTACTTTCTTATTAAAATGCACCAGATTTATAATTCTGCCCATCTTTTACTTCTAAAACACTATTTTTTTTCTTTTTAAGTGCTCTTAAAATTTGTCTGTGTTTCTTTGTTTTGGGGTCTGCATTATGAATTGATTCACGGATTCTGCATTTATCTAAATGTTTATATCCCCGTAAGGTAAACACTCCAGGATTTTCAATATTCATCTTATTAAAAACCTTTAGACACCCACTTAATCCTTCATTGAAGTGTATAATAGCATCATACGACCCAAATTTAATTGTTTTGAGCGAAACAAATACTTCCTTCGGTACTTTTTGCCAAACTATTCCATTAAAACACTCGTTGGCTTTTTGCGTACGTCCATGTAAGCACTTGCTTAATATCTGTTTGTCGCATAGTTCTAAATATACTGGTTTAATTTTATTTAAAACATCATTTGATAAACCAGCATATTTTGTGGAACATTTTGTTCCATTTGCCACCCCCCGCTGAAAATAACACCAACTTTCTTTCCCTATTGGGCATTGACCATGCATCGGTTTCTTATCACTTGAATCACAGTGATATAACACAGCAATTACATTTTGCTGCATGGCATTTAAGTTACCAACATTCCATAAGTGCCTTTCACACTCATAAAAGCTTTTGAGTCACCATCCCCATAATATTGAGTGTATTGAAGTCTGCGGGTTTTTTCTGATCGAAGAAATATTCGGGAAGCCCCCACAATTTCCATTTTTGATGAAGAGAGAGAGAGAAGAGAGAGGTCTCTTACATGTAGGACGACATAACTTCTATGTTTAACACCTTACCAGTATCAACTGATATTGCAGCAACACAGCCATTCATAGATGTATAGCCTCTTCGCTGCCATGTGCCATCCACCGATATGCCACATTTTACAATATCAGATGAGAGATTTTGTTTTTTCTCCACAATTTCGGTTGCGACTTTTATCATGGATTCCTCAGCTACTTCCTGAACCACTTTTAAAAGCTTTGCTTCCTGATTTTTGTAAGCAGTTTTGGTTAGACGAGGCAAATTTAATGTTGAGCATAATTTAAATGCCCCAGCAAAACCATTGCCTATCTGCCGCATACCATATACAAACCTCGTATTTATGACAGGTGCACTTACTACTTTTTTTGATGAAGCAAATGCAAAGAAAAAGTCACAAGATTTACATTTTAGTGTAAAATGGGAGCACAATCCATATCTGGAATCCTCAAATAGTTCTACTTTTTCAGCAAAACATTTTGGGCAGCAAAGTTGAGCTAAAGCTTCCACAATAAGTTCAAGGTCAACGATTCTGTTATTTCTTCTGCAGTTGACAAACTCTCATTTCCTAACTTTGAAGAGCTAGCAGTACATTCAGGAACTGCTGAAGTGATGTTATTTTTCGAAGTTTTTGTAAATTTATTTCCATAAAATTGCCGATTGCGCTTTCTAGCAATACTTTTAACCATTTTTAAGTTAAAATAAAACAGAATAAAACAATCAAATAAACTTTTTTAAGCTGTCAGTTCTTTCAAAAAGAAAATCAAACGCACATGTAAGCAAAGTCAAAACAACAAACTTGCTGCCAGGTTTTCAACATAAAAAAAGGAAAAATGTATTTCCAAATACATTCATATTTATTCTTAAATGTTCCATTTTAATTTCTGATTATAAATATTTTTATATTAATTATAATATTTCATGTCATATACCATGAACGAGAAACGTAAACAAACAACTCGGGGCACTTCCGGTTAGCAGAAAACCATTTCCGGTCCGAGAAATTTATGATTAAGTAATATTTAGAAAGCTGTAACTCGGCTTCTAATTAAGATAGAAACAAAATTTAAACAGATTTACAAAGATAAAAGATTGAATTTTAATATAAGATCAAAAACAAAAAATCGAGTTTTAAAGGTGTTCTGTCACCTTAATACTCCTAAAGACAAGAGTATCGACAGCCCTTAAGGAACTCTATGGCAGTCCAAATGTAGGTAATTTTGGTATTTTAAAGACCCTGCAAAAATTCCGAGAGTTTCTACTGGAATAATGTGTGAAGTTACGGGGAGAAGTGGTGTTTCACCCATGATCCTTGTGCTGCATGAAAAGTTCCGAGAAAACGCACAATAAGACTACAGCTGTTTAATATAGGAGCGCCTTTTGAATGAATAACCTTTGACATTTTACTCTCACTTTCGAAATCATCAGATGGCAACAACATCCTGGTTTTCATGGACTACTAAACAAAGTTTCCTGAAGCTCATCTGCGTCCCGACCAAGAGGCCTCGACTGTTGCAGATTCTAGTGGAACACGGTATCTCATGTGTTGTATCGAGTTTCTTTACGATTGCACTCCGATCAAGGGAGCAACTTTAATTCTGCTGTTTGCTAGATGTATTCGACATCGACAAATAGGGGAGATGAAAATCTTCCCAGTACGAAGTGGAGTACTGGTAGAATAAGGTCCGAGTTGTGAACCTGTGCATGCCAAATGGAAACATATTGAAAAAAAGTTAGAAATCATTGTATATTACCTGGATGAATATTTTATTAGTAATTATTGTTATATGTATACATTAACTTAAATATGTTTAAAGTACCATAAAATGTATTGTGTATTTAAGTATTGTAAATTGTATAAAATTTCCTTTCAATGGCAGGGACTTTGTTACGACCCACATGTGCTGAGGGTGCTAGTAGTCCTCTTTGTTTACATTTGTATTCAGTAACTCCACCGTCACTCAATAAACAAATTGTTTAAAAATACAGCCTGTGCTCTCTTCATTTGAGTAGATAAGTTATACATAACTCAAAGTTTGCTTATAAACTGTTCTATATACATTTGTAGTATTCTTCCCCCCCCCTATGTATTTTACAAAACTTATGTATATGTTACCGGCAAAGTATAGAATGCCTAGGGATCATAGGGAGAACAATCGAATCCAGCCGGTGAGGTCGACCAAGGTAGCATAGGCTTCGAGTTATTAATGGGGAAGCACCGGAGGGGGCCAATTCCACGTAAGGCTCGCACGTATACGAAAATATGGTGTTCCTCCAAAAATCAAGTCCCAAGCTCAATTCCTTAGGGCAGGTGAGATTTTTTCAGACCCCATAGGATTAACATGGGAACATGATATTTTAGTGCTTAAGCCCTCCCCATGCCTACACAATGAGAGTCAAGTATATGACTGGACGGGTCTCAACGAGTGGACCAGTCGGTTCAAATCTCAAGTCCGAGATTTAAACAGGAGCCAAGATATTGTGGATTTAAATAAATTTTAAAACAATTAAAAACTATGTATGGAATAGACCTATGAGCATTAAATTAAAATAACTGGAAGAGCAGTTAGAGAGCAATCGAATGAGCCAGGTTCGAATATACTGTGAGGCTCGGGTGACGAGATATTGGCCAAAAAGCTGTAGAGGGAATGTGTCCCAGCACATATCCTAACCATAACTATACTCCGTTTCACCTTAAGTTGGCAGCGCTGGGAAGGGTACGGTGACCAAATCACAGCCGCTACGGGGTTACTCTAGAAGAGTGTGACTATAACAAATAAAATTCTCCATATTCGGCGAGCAAAAAAAATGCTCTTGAAAAATTTGTTTTTTAAAATTGTATGAGGTTTTTTCATAATAGTGTATAAGCCTTTTATTTAATCGAGATATTTAAGGGTTTGCATTTCGAAATGTTTAAAAATATTGATTAATTATACTCTGTTTCACCTCAAGTTGGCAGCGTTGGGAAAGGTAGGGAATGTAACAATCCACTTGAAAAAGTAGTTCCAACTTGTTTTGGAATTTAAATCAACGCAAATGCACAGAAAATTGTTAAAAAGTATCATGTATTATAAAAATTGTAGGTTTAAAGATATATTTTAAGTTAATCACACCTTAAAAGCATTTATTTTTCAATACCTGTGAACGAATACAGTAGAAAACAAGTACTTGACTTTTGGTTGAAAAAACCGGTTTTCAAGATTACATTCTTCCGAAATATTCGCGCCAAATCAACGCCATTCGTTTTGCGACCTAGCTTCATTCTTACATAATATTGTTACATCTCGTGCGACTATCTTAATTCTTGTTTTTTGAAATTTTAAACATGTCTAAGATAGAAATGTCACCAACCTCACTGTATACACCAGTAAAAGATTATGTTGCAAAAGAAAATGACATTTAAATTCAACGAAATAGATGAACTTGTAACAAAGGGAATAGATAAGGTCTCAACTCAAAAATGGATAAATTGCATCAACCATGTAATTAAGAGAAAGAGATGTGGACTCGTTGATGAAATTTGGGGAAATCAGAATTTCATTATTTCTGTGAACAGTGACTCTTCGGATAGCGATTCAGAAATAATGAGTGCTGATGACTTGTAAAAAAATTATCATCAAAGTCCTAGCGTGGTATGGTAGTTTGGAGAGGATGCCAAAAATGTCGTCCTCGTCACTTGACCATGGCTCAAAAATTACGATGTTTTTCTTTAATGATGCAACACATAAGTGTATACATAATCAGCTATTAAAAGTTTTTTATGTAAACACTTATTTTGCATACTGTGGAGTGACATGTGGAACAGGGTTCTCGCCCCTCACTCTGGAAACTGTGCTTTAAATATATTTAATGCACAGACAAATGGAACCACAATGGTAGAAGAAAGCCCGTGCAACGCCGGGCCATGCAGCTAATATTTATATACAAAAAAAAAGGGTTGATTTAATTTTTTAAATCACCTTATTTGAGTAAATCAAATTTCAAAATTTTCTTAGACATTGCTTTCATTATCTTTATAATCGAAGTATCTTAATGTAAATCTTTCCTTGTGCAATGCTTTCATTCTGATTCTAAAGGCTTCCTACATGGAGTGTTAAATATACATGTATATATAATTTGATTTATGAATACCTGATAAAAGAGCAATTGTCCCTTTATAGTTTTTGTAATAAATTATTATAATAAATCATTTTTTTTCTTTAAAAGTTATACTTATTGAGCTGAATATATAAACTTTGCATATAATGTTAGTAACACAATTTTTGAAATATGCATCGAGATATTTTTTCCAGATAAAATATAAATTTTATAAAAGATTATAAGTTTTAAAATTGATAAATTTTTGAAATTAATCCCCCAATTCTATTATGTGCTTCTGTATATCTTAAGCTAATGTACATAAACGGCATTTACATGTAATGTGAATAATAATTACAAACTGATCTAAAACAGTAATAATAGACAAAAGATGATTAATTATTTATAAACAAGATAGAAATTAGTATTTTATAAACAGATGTATATATAATAAATGAAACTAAAGATATATGAGCCGTTTATTTTGAAAGTGGCATAACTCATTTAAAAAAATCATAGTAATGATAGCATGTTAATTACAATTTAACCGTATTTTTTCATTAAAAAATAATACAATCAACATGTTGAGAACTATTGAGACTTTATTCGAGAAAATTTTTGCTAGTTAATCAATCAATATTTTTAAACATATTGAAATGCAAACCCTTAAATATCTCGATAAAAAAAGGGGGCTTATACTATTATTAAAAAAAAAAAAAAACCTTATACAATTTTAATGAACAAATTTCTCAAGAGTAATTTTTTTGCTCGCCAAATATGGAGAATTTTATATATATTTGTTATAGTCACTCTTCTAGAGTAACCCTGTAGCGGCTGTGATTTGGTCCGCGTACCCTTCCCAGCGCTGCCAACTTAAGGTGAAACAGAGTGTAACTATCAAGTCGCAAAGCAAATGGCGTTGATTTGGCGCGAATACTTTGGAAGAATTTTATCTTGAAAACCGGTTTTTTCAGCCAAAAGTCAAGTTGTTGTTTTCAACTGTATTCGCGTGTTCACAAGTATTAAAGAATAAATGCTTTTAAGATGTGATTAACTTAAAATATAACTTTAAACCCACAATTTCTATAATACATACTTTTTAACAATTTTTTGTGCATTTGCTTTGATTTAAATTCCAAAACTAGTTGGAACTACTTTTTCAAGCAGATGTTTACATTCCCTACCTTTCCCAACGCTGCCAACTTGAGGTGGAACAGAGTATAAAGTTATTACGATCCCCCAAATATCAGTCCCTTAGCACCAAAAGAGTGGCATATTTTTTCCATTTCATCCTTTCACTAAAACAGTTTGTGTGGGGATTTAACTAATTCACTTACTTACAATAGGGAAAAGACAAAGAGAATTTATTTTAACATCTTTCGTGAATTGATCATCTATAGATTTGACGAAAGCCCTAATTTCATCGTCTCCCTGTGACATATAGGCGGTGACCTTCAAGGGTGAAATCATGAGATTCTTTCTCCCCTGTCAATCAAAGGGTCGCACGTACACAAAGGTCACCCCCTCGCTCTCCTCCCCCACCAATGACTCAGCTAATTACTGTATTTCATACTTTGCCGGTAACATATATAACTGATTTTTACAATAAACAAGGAAACTTTCTTGAGTCATTTTTCTTTCCACTTTTAACTGAATTTCACAAATTTTACACTTAAAATTTATTTGAAATATTGTTGGTTAGCATATGTTAAGAAAAAACTTAAAATCTAGTAAGAAAACAAGGAATTCATATCCTTTCATACAACAAAAAAAAAAACATTCAGTACACATCCCCTCAATGCATAACTACATATATATAGTTGTCATTAACAAACTTCAAAACTTACCAAATTATTTAGATACTTTTAATACTAATAGTCTATTTTTGTACTATTTCCACACTACCAATGTTGACAAAATTGTCGCCATTCTCTTAAAGGCTACTACAAATTTGCATACATTTGATTAAGGGGGGAAAAAACCTACTTCACACTAACTGAATTGAAGCACAATATTGCTATTCAGATGACTGAAACACCCTTCATGGCCTAAATAACATTTTTAATGTAACACCATTGCAGTAAAATGGTGAATGCAAGATTCATGTTATTTAGAGAACTGAAGAAAAAATCGAGTCTTTATATATTATCAAATCCATCATTAGTACTCAACAAATTATGGTGATTAATGCATATTTCATCCGAGAGAAAAACTAGTAGTAAAAGCCGAGGGGGAAAATATTCAACTATTCAATAGAACACAAAAATCAAAAGAATCTTTCCAATTTATAAAAAAAATATTAAAGAGAACATGTAAAATTTGTAGCAATGTTTAATTGCAGAGATTTTCATTTAAAGTACAATTTAGAATGAATGCAAAATTTATTACAGTAAATAAAAAGAATTTATTCCCACGCCCACCACACGATTGTCTAAATAAAGATCTCGTAAAATACCATCATTATAGAAGTCCATTTCTGGAGGGGAGAAACTATTCATAATGATAAAAATTATATTGTTTAAATATAAACAAAAAAATTATTAAAATTTCCAAAGAAAGGATGCATATTCAATATATTTAAAAGAACATGCAGCTGCATCAGAAAAAGGTTAAAGCAACCAACCCAAATGACCTCACGGGTCACACATAAATATGTACCTTTACATCAGATTTGGAAAGGAAAAAAAAAACATTTACCGAGTGAAAATTTGAAACAGAATGAATTATTATTGTTTTCATTATTTTTCATGTAGACAAACATAGATAATATGATAATATAATATTTTTATAATATAATGCAATGATTAAATAATGTTTAAAATATTACAGTTGCCATTTTCTTGAAAATTACGGTGTGTTCCTTTTGAATTGATCTTTTGTTACTCATTGTTGAAATATGATTGTGCTATCAGTCGCAAACGATTAAGTATACATTGCCCTTTCTCTTAACCACCCTGAAATTTTTTTTAAACTTTAAAAAACACCTCTGTTTGCCTCTTGATTTTTGGGCACTCCAAACAGAAAAGGAGGAGAAATGAAAGTTGCACACATAGAGAACCATGTATTATCCATAGTAAAGGATATACGTAATGCAATTCGCAATTTATTAAAAAAGTAATTTAATAAAGTAAAATCAAATGTAACTGATAAAATATAAATCTATTTTAATCTAAAGGACATTTTTACTATCAAAAAGGATTTATTTTAAAACAAGAACAGGCAAATATATTGTATATTTATTTATATATAAATTTCCCCTCAAATAAATTTCAAAATGAAAAAAACTTTAAAAACCTGATATTTAAAAATTTTTTAAAAAAAGATTTGGCAGGCTGTAACTTACATACTGGCGGGCCACATGTGGCCCGTGTGTTGGACACCTCAGGTTAAAGAATGAAACATTTTTACAACCTGATACTTAAAAATGCTTATATTTCAGAGAATAAAGAGGTTCAAATTAATCTTTTGTCTTATCAGATATGAACATTGACGAATTTATGTTAATGCCATGTGAAAACAGAAATTAAGAAAATAAATAGGTATTGTTTTAATTTATTTTTTTAAACATTCAGTTTTCTGAAGGAGTTGCAATCGTTGTTTTTTCAGATACATATATACCATCCAAAAACTTTCTTATATCCTTGTTCTTCACTAACGTAGATTGATGTATTAAAGCAGCTGGGGAAAAAAAAAACAAAAAATATCAGTAACTATTTGAAAAGTATATACCAAATCAGAGTCAATTATACTACATACACTGAAGAAAAAATTCAATTTCTTTAAAGTAAAATTTTTAAAATACTATGCTAAGAAAAGCTTCATTCTTCTAGCTTAGAAATAGACATGTACAACATAAGAATTTCTAACAAATTTCTGCTCGCCTAAGAAAATTCAGAAATTAAGTTTTAAAATAAAATTATAGCTTTTAATGTAATTAGACAAGAAACAAATGTTTCAAAAAACTGAGATTTTAATCTTAATTAAAAAAATAAACAAAATAAGATTTTAAACAATAACATACCTGATCGAGAAACCAATTCAATATCATTGCCTTCAAGGATTAATTCATCTTTTTGTGCCGTTGAATTCTGACACACTACACCTGGTTGCATATTAACCCGCCTTATGATCTTTTCACCCAAGAAATTTCTAATTTCCACAACAGATCCATCTTTAGATGTGACGATATTAATGGGGAAATGAGCATAAACTGATCGCATTTTATACCGATAACCCTAAAACATATATAAAAAAATATTTAAAATATATGAAATTAAGAAAAACTTTAATAGCAAATAATCAAAAATTACACTGATATTGTTGATAACACAAGGTTAGCATTTATGCCAAACTTCAGATTATATACATACACTGAAAGAAAATCTTTTCATTAAATATCAATATGCAAAATATACATGTCTCAATTTTTTTAAGCCATACTTTTAGTCTATTTCACAAAATGATAAAAATTTTAATTGAATATCAGAGTAAAGAGCAGTATAAAGCTTTAAAATATTTCAGAAAACAATTTACTTGTTTAAAGGAAATTTTTTATGTAAAAAGGGGTACCAAAACATTCCCTCCTCCCCCATAGAATTTTTTAACAAAAATAAGTCAAACGACTTAAAGCTGTCTTTGCCAAATGTACAAAAGCCTGAACTAAATGTAAAACACATCAAGTTTCAATTTTCATAAAATTTGCAACACAATTCATAATATTCCATAAATAATTATTTTTCCATTATAACATATAAAGGGATCTCATTTACCTTTACAGTACAGGAGAAAAAATGCAGAACACATTTACCAGGAAAAAAAATGATCAACTCCGATTTAAAAAAAAAGTATGATAAAATACGCTTTTCTATAAGAGAGCAAAGCCAGAATGTGTGTTTATATTTTAATTCTTTTATATCTGAAAAATATTCCAGATGTGTCCCATTCTTTAACATTAAGCACAAAAAGAAAGCCTTAAATTTTTAATATAGAACGATAAATTGTTAAACATGGACAGAGGAATAAAAATACTTTACAAAATACATGGGATGCAAATAAGCATACTGTTTAAAAGTGAAAATTTGAATTTTGAATCATGCACACAGGATTGATTCTTTAGCAATTTTCACCTGTAATCATCTCATATCAAATTAGTATTCAATAATTCTTTAATAGAGAATTTATTCACAGCTCTTTTTATATACTTTTAAGAACAAAGCAAAATTAAGAGATCTTTGATATTTAATTACAATGGGGATTAAATTCAGCTAGACATTTTTACATCATTCTCAACTGGAAATGGAAAACTTGTCTTGCAAAGCATTTATTCCATTTGAATATCAGAGGTACAGTTTGTTATAACTAGTCGTTTATTTATCATTTTCCTTATTTTAATGTTTATTAGTTTAACTGTTTATTAATAAAATCAAGAATATGATAAGAGCACTTGATACACAAATTACAGTCAGGAACATGATGACTGGCAAGCAAAAGAAACATTCTCAATTAAAAATTCTGGTTTATATCTTGAATTTTAGATGGGCTTTAAACAGTAATTTTCATTTAATCATTTTGTAGTAAGTTTTCTGAGAAACTGGGGATACATCAAATAATAATTTGATAATTTTTAGAAATTTAACACTTAAGGAGGCTTTTCTAATTCTTTGATGGGCTATGTTCAGATTCAGAACACACATATTGATCCTACTGATATTAATAGTGAAGATCCATTTATAAAGTGAAGGAAGCCTTTCTGAAAATTTATCCAAAAAAACTACATGCAAAAGTAAAAATTTTGTTAAAAAGAAAGCAAATAAATTATGGGTGCTAATTTGATAACAAGGGGCATAGCGCCTAGTTGCTTATGTTCGCCAAGATGGGCAATAAAATTACAATATGGTTACCTTGAAATTTCTTTTGTTTGGTGATGTGGTAGCCATAGAGATGTTTCTTATAGTTCATTCTAATTGAGGTGTTTTTTTTTGCATGCTAATCCTCTTAATTTCAGACAATTTTAATTCTAAATACTTCACTATTATTGGTTTCTTTTATTTGAGCAGTAACACTCTGCATCTCAGACGATTTTAATTCGAATTCTTTAAAAATGCAATCATTTTCAATCCATTTCTTGTTGCTCTACTCTGCCTTTGTGCTTATGGATAAAAATGGATACTTACACTGTTATCAGTGAGTACCAGGATTTTTTCTCAAAGGAATACAAGGGCTGTTCTTTCAATTTTTTCAAACCAAAAGGTGTTCCAAATTCACACTTTTGGCCCACTTTATTTTCAAAAAGTAATGATTTTCTTTTCTGGTTCCTTTGCGACTGATTTCGACCGTCATTCAATGCCAAAATTGTTGCCATGACATGAAGGGGTTGAATCTTTTAATGTGGATCGTCAGGGGCAAATTCGAGCTGCTGAAATAAAAAATCTATACGCTTCAATTCATTTTTTTCAGGCAGCAAATTGCCTATTTCCACCATTCTTCTGATGTATGAATTCTTCAGACCTTCCTCATTAGCTAAGATTCATAAGGAACTCAGCATTTTTTCACAGGCTGCAACTATGCATCTGATGTGTTAATAGATAATACTGTTAACACAGAGAAGCTCGGGGAGGAGGGTAAAATGGTTGAAATTAGGAAAAGAAAATATAATAGGGGTCATTTTATAGAGGGGACATGGGTTTTTGGTGGCGTAGAATGCGAGACGGGACACTGTGTGTCCTGGTTGCAGTTCATAATAGGACGGCAGAAACGCTTCTCGGCTTTATCGAATCATGGATTGAACTAGGAACAACTGTTATATCTGACTGTTGGAAATTTTACGAAAGGTTGAGCAAAAGAGGCTATTATTACATTACAGTTAACCATTCGTTCGAATTCATTGATTCTGAGATCGGCGCACATACAAATACTGTCAAAGTTACCTGGCATCACTTCAAAGCTTCCTTGCCTGAATACAATCGACGAGGAAGATCTGAAGGATATATCGCTTGGTACATTTTTAGGAAAATTTGTTTCTTGACCTGAATGGAGAATTGTTTTGGGAGGGGAAGTCAAGGAATCGAATCCGTAACTTTTCTTAACATTCACAACCTCCGCCATCCTGCTTTCGCCCATTAATTTCTCACTTTTTGCTTTTTTTAAACAATTTCTTTATTAACATTCATCTAGCTCCACAAACGCATTTATTATGTTTAACTTTACTCACTTAACTTTTGGCCTTTCAATATCCCTGATATTCCTTTAAAAAAAAACTCCAGTACTCATCATTTGTTATACTGTTCTCCACATCCAGAAAAGTAAGTACACTATTTCAATAGTAATTTTTTCGATTTTCATCGACATTATTCATTGGTAAAATAAACTATTGTCAGAAATCATGCATTTTCCATTCTGATTTATAAACAGACACCGCCATGTTGGATTCCATTCCAGCAACAACTGCTTGGCACTATGCCCCAGAATATGAAACTAGTTCCAAATTATGATTCAGATTCATAAGTTCCATCAAGCACAGATGTTGTAAATGAAGAAGCAGAGACAGTAAAAAGAAATACAAGATTTGCACATCGAACAATTTTATAAGAACCTAGACTCTACGAATGAAATTAAAACAGTTGATTCTATTCCCCCCCAGCAGGTTATTCAATTTTGCGTAAGAAATCATCTCTTGAAATATTTGAGACATTTTTTGATGATGACATCACCTTCTTAAATCACATGATGATTTTTGACCTTAAGGTAGAAGTTAGGAATGAAAGTTTATATACCAATCCTCATTCTTAGCAGTTAAATACTGATCCTGGAAAGAAAATGTTTTGGAAAAATGTACTAGATAGTCGAAACTATCTTGAGGAACATATATTGCATTGAAAAAACTAAAATATATTTAAATGACAAAATGCACCCACAGATGAATAAATTAGTTTAGACTTGGAATGCAGATCAGTGCCCTGGTCCTGAATGTATGAGACTCAGGGAAATATCATTTAAGACAGGCAATACAATAAAATTATTTACCCAATGCACATGCTTGGCTTCTTGGCCAATTGACGCCAAACCTCCCAGTATCTGTTGATGTAGTCACCAGTCGAGTGCTCGGATAACAATTAGAACCACCCAGGGAGCATGTGTTGCTTAAGAATACCACAGATGTGTGCAATTTATTGGAGGGGAGTCAAGTTACACATGTCTGTGGCATTCTTCAAGCTACCCGTGCTCTCTGGGTGGTGCTAATTGTTATCCCGTTATCTGACAATGTCAACCGATACTGGGAGGTTCAGCATCAATTGGCCAAGAAGCCAAGCACATGCATTGGATAAATAATTTTATCAGATTGTCTTTAACAAATCTTTTAAATGATATCCCTCCCCCGTCTTATACATTCATCAAAATCGAGACACTGAATCTGCCTACCAATTCTAAACTAATTTATTTTTTAATTTATTCATCAGTGGGAGCATTTTGTCATTTAAATATATTTTAGTGATATCAGTGCTATATATGTTCCTCCTAAGTGATCTTAGTGAACAGTATTGAACACAAGATCCTTTCGAATATCTAGTACATTTTTCAAATCAGTTTCTTTCCAGGAACAGCATTTAACTGCTAAGAATGAGGATTGGTATAAAACCTGACTACAAAGTCTGGTCTATTAGAACTTTAGATAGATACCTTCAATTTCAGTGTGTACCAAAGAAGAAATCCTAATTCACACAATATGAAGCAAAATTCAGTAAAACAGCTGCTATTCTCATTTTCCATATTCGTTCATTAAATAATGAATAAATAGTATTTATGTGCTAAAATTTTATCATTCATGCCAAAAATTCATAATTGATTCAAGCTGCAAACTCAAATATATTTTTAAGTATTTATAAAGCAATAGGGATATTAAACTATCATACTCTCCAAATTTCTACTAAACTATTTAATATCCACAAAAAATGACATGCATGACAACAGTTTTACCTTTTAAACAACATACTAAAAGGAAATTAAATTTGGAAGAAAGAAATTGTCTTTCTTGAGTTAAAAATAATCAGCCAAACAAATGATTTCTATTGTCAACAAGAAATTTTACTTCGGTTACATTTCACAGATACTTGAACAAATAAAACTAAATGCTGACTTGATAAAAAAAAAAATTAAAATTTATATCAGAAAATTTAAGTTATTTAACATGCACATAGGTGTTTATCTCACACATTTTCAGTGTTACTTTCTTTTCCTTAAAAAGTAGAACTTAATTGTGTTCTATATTAAAGGAGCAATTAAAAAAATTTATTAGTAGAATTCTCAGAGTAAGTTAAGATTTTAAAAACTCACCAGTGTAACACCCTTTATCATATTTTCTATGTGTGAACAGACTGTACGCACAGTTGCCAACTCTTTACGAATTCCAAACCACTTTTGAACAACCAGTTTATTTTTCCCAACAACTTGCATATCTACTTGAACATGTTTGAAACTCCTTTTTAACATACCACGAGGTCCCTTAATAGTTACTACTCGGGAAACCACTTTAGCATCCACTGAAATAAGGAAAAAATTAATGAAACCAAGATTTGAATACGAAACTAATTCAAATATTTAGAAAAACTTTTCTATACCAGATAACATATGGTAGTGTATGTTATCTGATGTACATAATCATCCAAATATATGCCAGAAAATGCTGATATGCACCCTCCCTCCTTTTTACAACTTATAGTACCCCAAATCCAAGGATTTTTTTATAAAGAAAACTTAATTAAATCTCAAACTTAATCTAAAGGAAAACAATTGAATGACATTAAGCAATTACGAGTAAGACTGAATCAAATATGTAGAAAAAAATGCAAGGATGCACATTTTCAGGCAAGATGAACAAATTCAGATAAAATCTTTAGAGAATCAGGACAAGCTAGCTTTAATATATATATAAAATTGGCAATCTTAGTCCAAGTACATCATTTTCCTCTTCGAAGCAGTTAATCTTTGAAGTGAAAAGGCCCTGTTCTTAATTAAATGTTTTATTAGAAATGTAAAATGCATTAAGTACATACTGACAAATTAACTTTTTAATTAATAAGAAATTATATTTTAACTATGGTGATAAACATAACTATTTTACAAATGTTGCACTTGGCAAGCTTAACTGTCAAAGCTGCATTTCATAACATTTATTACAAGATATTATCTAACAGATGTTGTAAACAGACAACTACAGATGAAACTAAATAAGTATTTATGGACACTCATTTTTACCCTATTTGTCAACCTCTAAGGACCAAGGGTTATTTCATAACTATATTTTTCAGATTTTAGTCTTAAATATTAAATATTTTTTAATATTGATAATAAAACTTAATTAAATCAAACATCTATGCATTCAGAAATAAAGGGTATTCTAATCAATTAGCTCCACTCACTAATCATTTTTCTAATCTTAGTATTTCTTACAGTTTAGAAACTTTGGTATGTGTTGGTGCTGAAAATTTCATCCTACAATAAACTACAGGATATCATTTGTTAATCTAAATTCTGTAACAATTATTTCAAAACCAGTATACTGGCAACTAAAGGCAAAACTGCCAAAAAAAAAAAAAAATCAATCAATAAGAATGGATTATCACTTACTCCACTGATTCAATTTTAAACAAATGATATTTAACATACTAAGACTAACTCAATGCTGTTAACTAAGATGAAAAATTGCCAACATTCTTCTGTCTCACAATATGATTTTAAAATAAAAAAAAAAAATTACATTCATAAAAGTAAATAATCATTTCCTTATGTTATTTATTGCACAAATATCTTAAAATTAAATTTAAATAACCTCAGAAAGTTTCTAATTTGCTTTATGTTATACACAACTAATACAACAGAATATATTTAGAAGTCAATCAAAATTTCCAACATTCCAGGACAGTATAAAATAAAAATTAACAAACATTTATTTAATATTAAATTTAACAAAAATACAGCATTTAAACTTCAAAAATTATCTTTTAACACATGATTTAAAACTTTGTAGTAAAATGAAACCGAAAAACACGTTAGGCAACATTTAAAACAACTGCATTCAAAATTGGTGTTAAGTATAAGATGTTAAAATAAACTCCACATGAAAAATACTTACCATTTTTGGGGATTGTGACTGTCTGAGAAGAAAGAATTGTTTTCATTTCGATCCACTTTAAATGTCTTCTAGATATGAAATATTTAAAAAATTAGTTTTTGCAACTAAAACATTTAAAGAAGCAAGTGAATACACATTTTAAAATCTCTGCTTCTGTAAGTACTATACTCTCTACGAATTAATTTGGACAAAACATGTTTTTCTTATTTGAATTAGTATGTGATTACTAGTGATGCCTTGAACCACCTCAAACTCATTATATCTGCCTTTAAGCAGCGCGACAGATCGACTTAGACTATAATTTATTCATTTTAATGTATCAGGCTCACAGTTGTAACCCTTTCAGTGGGACAATGCTGTAAATTTCAATTTTTCGTTCTGTATAAGACGTGTTACTTTTACTTGTTCAAAGATGGATATTACTCTCCGAGAAACCATTCTAAAATAAATCACTCTCACTGAACAACTTATATGACGGAGATATAAATATGGCAGTTGGTGTGATCAAATTAAGTGTTTTAAGAACATTTCAAAATTCTGGATTTAGTCTCCAAAAAGAAAAATGAGGGCATAAGTAGAAAACACCAAGAATTGAAAATTTTTTTATAAGTAGCAAAATAAATCCAAGAAAGGCAAGCATAGACCTTTGCAGGGATTTATTGGATAATGTTGTTGAAGTGAGTACCACAACTGAACAGAAAAGGCTTCTGGAAGGTAGCCTTAAGGCAACAAGACTGAGGAAAAAAACTATTCTTTACTCACAAAATGATGGCAGAACATTTAACATGGGCCAAAAAATACTGATCATGGACTGTTAACGATTGGAAGGGTATTTTGAGTGATGAAACATTTATTTGTGCAGGGATACAAATCAAGTGAAGTTGAAACTTTGTTACCAGACAATATCCAACAGACTGTAAAACACCTTCTAAGCAGATGTTATAGGGCAGAGGTCGGCAACCTTTTGAGTTGGAAGAGCCAAAAATTACAATTTCCAAAATTTCAAACTTTTTAAAGAGCCACAAAATTTTTTCTAGCTAACAATAATAGTACTTGCAAAAATAAATTTTGATTAAAACAAAACTATCATTTATAAGTAGTGTTTTTCACAACAAATTAGATAATATATATATGGCATTAGAAAAAAATATTTATAGAAAAAAAAGGTTGAAAAATTGAAGCTTCGCCACCTGGAGGGAAAAAATGGCAATAATTATGCGTTTTAAGCTTTTTAACTAATTGCAATATTGGAATATAAATGGTCAAAACGGATTCCTCGGATGATTCCTGATCTTTTGGTACCTTCTGCGTCATGCGGTTTGCGAGAAGATACACCTAGTCGCAAAGTTGCTCGCATAGATATGTTTGTTTACCTACGAATTTTAATAGTGTAGATAAGTAATATTTGCGTATGGAACTAAAGAGCAGCAGGTTGCCAACCACTGTTATAGGGGTTTTTTCCCCCAACAAATGATCCTGGAAGCTTAATTCCTCTTAAATACATATGATGGATTTTGTTAAATATACAGAATTATGTAGTAGGATTGTTCAATTCATGGAAACATTTGATGGAACATTTCAACATGATTTATTCCAAGTCACAATTTTAAATTGGTCCATCCTTTTATGCGGAAAATAAAATTCAAGTGCTCAACTGGCTTGAAAGTTCCCCAGACTTAAATCCTATTCAAAACTGATGGCTCATTCTCAAGAATCATTTCACAACGATGAATCACATGACAGCAGAGCAAATGATAAAAAAGGCTACACTTGTGTGTGTATTTCCAAGATGGAAATCAAGAACGTGTGCTAATCTAGTGGGGTCCATGCCAAGACTGGTTGAAAAGGTCATTTCTGCTAAAGGAAGACATACTTTGTACTAATGTACAGATTTTTCAATCTATTTAAGGTATGTAATGATAAAAAGGTAAGGTTTTAAGGAAAATTTTTAAAAGGAAATTTAATCAAACGGAAACCAGATTTTTTTAAAATCTATTTAATGGATTTATTTACTAAATTTATAATGAGGTGATAGCACAAATTTTATAATAGAACAAGGATCATCATTTCAGCGTTTCTTGGCAGAACTAAGCTAAAATAATATATTGGACTGTGCGAATTTTCCCACTTTTTTTTAACTGGCCACAATCTACCAGGAAAATGACATTTCAGCCTATGCTCAACATCCCCCCATTTAAATTTTTAAACTAGGTTTGACAGTACCTTGACTATGGTATATTTACCACAGTAGGCAATGAATTCATATGGTCACATTGACAAAAAAAGTCATATTACAAGAGGAACTGAACAGATCTTGGTAACATTTAGAAATGGATGTCAGCAATTATGGCTTTAAAAAGATATACTTGTTATTATCCCAAATTATGGAGTATCGAGAGATTTTAATTGTTTTTTCTAGTGAGAAGGAATTTCAGTACAGTTGCCAATGTCTCTACATAAAGAAAAAAGATAGGACACTTCTAACAGGGGAGATACCTGACCAAATGCTAAAAATTCGTTATTGCAACTCAAGATTCACTCCTCCCATTATAACTATTTGTTTATTATGTTATTTTATGTATTCATTAATTTTTGTCTTAAGTTTTAAACATTATACTTCACTAGTTAGAAGTAGCTCTATACCAGTTGTCAAAAAGGCATTTTAAGTTGATAAATTTGCAAAAATTCAATATTAGATATGCTGGAGTCTACCCAAAACCAAAAAACATGGCATGGGGTCTATAAGACAAAAGGTTTGGGAACCTCTGCTCTAATCTATTACCACAAACGAGGAGTGGTCAACGTATGACAAGAGATAGAAAATTTAGTTTATAATATATAAAATTAGGGTTAATTCCAGTTGTAATGTACAAACTACACTTATACAGTGTGTCAAAAATGTTTGTAAATTTAGTAATCCATAATTTAACAATCAATCAATTAGGCTAATATATATATATATATATATAGGAATAGTCCTATTTGCAGATGAGAGTAAGTTCAACATTTTTTGCTCTGAAAGGTGTATAATAGAATGGAGATGAAAAAAATTAACTTTATTCAAAGATTTTAATTACAGCAATAAAGCATGGAGGTGAAGATGTTCTTGTATGGGGTGTTTGTCAGCTTAAAATTTATAAATATATAATATTTTAAAAAAACAATTTGAAATTATCCACCCAAAATTTGGGTGTTAGAGATGACCATCTTTTATCAATAATGATCCCAAAGCCCAATGCTTTCAACACATGCTTCTGGTATCTAACTGTTCCAAAGTTATAAACACACCACCTCAATCGCCTGATTTAAATCCAATGGAACATATTTGGAGGAGTTAGATTAAGACATGACATAAAAGCATACTGAACTAAAAATAAAAAAAAATAAAGCAACACTAATGCAGAATTTTAAAAAAAACTGCCAAAATACATACAGAGATGTTTAAAAGCTGTTGTGAATGCTAAAGCTTATCCTGCTTACTACTACTTATGTATTTTTTTTTCTTAATTTAGTATTTAAATTTTTTTTTTTAAATTGTTAACTTTTTTAAGTCATGTAATTTTCTTGTAATTAAAAAGTTAGTTTACCTATGCTTAAAAAATAGATTTTATTAAGAACAAGCTGCAGATATATAAAAATAATTTATATTGATGTATAAGAATTCTAGTCGATAACACATTTTAAATGAAAGCTGCAAGTATACGAACACTTCTTGCAGCCACTGTATATGAAAATATAACAAATCAAACTTATATTCAGCATTAAAACAGTGTATATGAAAATATAACAAATCAAACTTATATTCAGCATTAAAACAGTACATTTGGCTTATTCCTTTTAAAAATATTTTTGGTTCAAGTTGTGATTGTATAGCAAAAACTAGGCTAATTTTATATCAGTACGCTTCCTACTAAATTGTTTTAAAATTTTGTCCAGCTGGACAATATCACATGTGGCTACCTTGATTTTTATCATTTAATACTGTTTGTTTTTAATGCTTATGTTTATATGATTGTTTTGTTTTGTTATATAGTGGTAACATTATAAATTTCAAGCAATTTAACTTTAAAAAAAACCAACCATTCCTGAATTGAACATCGTTAATGCAGTATTTGTGTTCTATGTTTGAGATTTCTTTCCCTGGAATGGATCTCTCTGAATTTATAGGCAAATATCAGGATCCTTTAAAAATAGTTAAGACCTTTGTGTTTTTCATGGACTTAAAAGGTTATTTAAACTCCCACATTTAGTCTCAATTTTGTTTTTTTAGGGACAAAAGATTTCATGATTTTTCTCATGTTCAACAATAACTAGCAGCACTTTCTTTAATACTTAAATCTTTTAACCTGGGATTTTTTTTAATAACTTTTTGCTTCATTTCTTGTTTAAAATTTCTATCAAATTAATACTCCTACTTTTAATGCCATTATACATGGAAAATGTAAATACATTTTTTGTTATTCCACTCTTTAAATCTTTTTCCAACAGTTTAATTCTACTATCCACACTGCTTCATCAAATTTATCATTAAGCCTTTGGCATATAGCATAATGATAACAAATTCGTTCAGCAAAAAATTTAAATATCTCGCATCCAACAAAACAGAAGACTAATGTCCACTCACTACAAATAGAAAACTGTTCCAAAGACACTGTGAGGATAAATTAAGAACAAAGAAACCCAAGTTCATTACAAAAACCTCTCATAAAAAACAACATAGATAGTTTTCTATGTGCATATACAAGACTTTAATAATTCCCATGATCAACTATTAGTTTGAAGAATGTACCGAAATCAAACAAATACCCAAATATTAAGCTAGAAACAAAAACAACATCCAAGAATAATCTTTAATAATAGTACCAAACACTATTTCATTGATGGAGGATTTAAACTACATGTTCATCTTCCATACAAGCACAAAAAAAGTTTAGATACTATATTAGGAAACAAAATTAAAATTAAATTTATTTATAAGTAAAATAATTTTGTTTACTTCTAATAGTGAAAATTAAGTATTGCAAAATAAATATTTTTAATACATATATAATCCAGTCCTGAGATACAGCAATGGATTTATAAAATGTTAACACTCTAATGATCAAACTTAAAGGCAAGAAATTAATAACTTCAAACAGTAAGAGAAAAAAAACAAATTTTTCTACCTGAACTGAGTAAATGTTTATTCTTTTCAGTAAAATGTGATAAATATTGCGAAGAGCAATTTTATTTCATAAAGCTGACATGAGATAGCAAAGAAAAAATTCACTAATAACAACTTTATACGATTAGTATATTGTTAATCAACTGATAATTTAAAAATATTTTCAACTTTTTTTTTTATTCTTGCATCCATGAAAATTTCTTTCACCAAACATAGCGCCAATATAATTCTTTATTCTAGAAATATATTTGCGGCACTGTCACTACTTAATATTTATTTTAAAAAGATTTTATATTTAGCGAATATAAATAAGTGATAGGAACATAAATCGTAAGAACATGACGACAATTATACACATATCATATTCAGAATTTCCAAGACATAGGATACAAATAACAAAACATCGTTAGAATGCCTTAAAAACGAACAAAAGTTTGAAATACATAGCTGATACATTAAAATGCAACATAATATGTCCTAATTTGAAAGCACAGAAATAATTTTGCTTTATTAATATAAGATTAAAACAGATTGATACAACTTACCCAACAAACGCCTAGTTTTAATCCCCTACACCATAAGCGTAAATAGGGTTGACAAAAAATAGATCGGTTGAGTTCAGTTCAATTCAAAACAAGTGCTTTTTGGTTCTAAATAAGAAACCTTGGTCGTTCCTTCGGGTTTCACACAAACGTTTGGAATTAAAAAGTTAAAATAGTTGGAGGAATTTGGTAAGTTTGGAATCGAAGGAAAAATATCAAGAATTTTTAAATAATAAGAAGATATATAAAAAATATTTTACAGGCTATTTTTAATTTTTTTTTTTTCTGAGGAGGTTTTTGAGTTGGACCACACACTTATAAAAGTTTCCAAAATTTCTACTTCATCTTTGCTTTTGGAACAAGTTCAGATAAAATATTCACTGATCTTAGGTAAAGTACAAACAAAAAAAATTGAAAGATCTATTTGCATTCTATCATTTAATAGTAATTATTTTAATTCGATTTTAATCAATTAAACTTCTACGTTTCTAATTTTATTTTTCAGCCTTCACTTGTTTGTTTTTATATTACTATTTGAAATTATAAGTACAGGTCACATTTCCTTATAACTGAAAAATTGTGCTTTAAGCTCTTGAAGACCTCATGTTAAGCAGCATTCACACCAAGGCTGTCAGGGTCGAGCATTGAGCCAATCAGAAACTTTGTCTCGGGCGGGATAAGGTCTCTGATTGGCTAGACGCTCAACGCTCGACGCTGACAGCTTTGGTGTGAATTTAGCTTTACAGTGGTTATTTTTTCATTAAAAACGGGTTTTTTTGTACACTAGGATCCAAATGAATCACCGAATAAATAATTTGAAGCACTTGCTGCCGGGGGGGGGGGGACTTAAATTCAAAACTATTGTACATAATTTTTCTGTTAATATATTAAAAAAGCTTTTAATTAGGGCAAGTTATCAATCAAAAATGCATAATTTTCTGCTTTCATAATCCAGCTCTTTAGAGCTATCAATATGGCTTAAGCTTTATTTATAAATATTGACTGAAGTCTCACATTAAAAATTATGGCCATATGCAAGAGTAACTCTGAAATTTTAAAAATACAAAAAAAATTCCACGTAGTAATACACTGCATTTCTGATATTCATTTTTTTATTAAAAAAAAAGCTCATGTTCTCTGGAAATATTACCAGAGTAGTTTCAACAGTAATCTTAACGATTTCTCGAATTCACTTTGAAAAAAATATTGAATCAAAATCAGATTTAAAATGCTTTATGCATTTCTCAATGCAGTTCAACTTTTAAGTTTTTTTTTTTTCAAAGCAAAGAATTATTATCATTTAAATATGAAGGTAAATTACATTAATTTTACGAATACAAGACATAAATGTTAAATTACACGTAGTTTTAATTTTTTAATGTACTAAGGAAAGTAATTTATCTTATCCAGAAATTTCATATATCTTATTATTCTAAATATATTATTTGTTTTATCTCTATCATTATCTTAATTTCTAAAGGAGATAATCACTCATATTTTTCGAAATATTCAAATACTTTACTGAATTTTCCTCCATTATATTTATTCATAGCTGATTAATTATGCTCAACAAAAAGATTATTTCATACTGAGTTTTTTTTCGATGTAATAGTTAAAAGCTATAATTTGGAAGCGAATATATACTTGCAGTACGGTATTTTATGTTTCACATTTTTCATTACTTTTCTCTTTTTCGTTTATAGTTTTTCGAAAAAATGGTAATTTACAAAATATTGTTGGTATCACATAAATTAGTGAATAGTATAAAAAAATTCATTTCTGCTCCAGATAGTAAATGTGATGAAAATAAATCCAGAATTATCCATGTAAGAAAATTTAAAATTCTTAACAACCGAAACATCACGACTCTTAGAAGAACAGATTTATTGAGAGGTGTGACTGTAAAATGATTTATTTGCACTACTTGTCTGAACAGGAAATCAATTCAATTAGGAGTGCATTGGGGATATAAATACATTTATCTTAAATTAACATATCAAAATTTTAGCACTTTTTATAAAACACAAAAAAACTCAAGACCTAATGTCTTTTTGAAATTCATTTATTGCTAATAATCCTAAATGATTTTTTATTATTATTATCGTATCAACAAAAGAAAGACTTTATTAAAACTCTTGAATCCTTTAGTAAAACACTTTTATATACATCTGTGTATATAAGATTTTTTTATGTGCACAGTAAGATTTTATGTGTATATTTATTTTCTAAACAAGTTATTAGATGTAAACATTATTTTCAATGAAAATGAGTGATTTCCATTTTGTACAATTTATAATCCAATATTTGAACCTTATATACAACTACAATCATACCAAAAATTATAACTGACATAGTTTTAAATATTCATGTAAAAATTAAAATAGAATTTGCATTCAAACAATGATGAGGTGTCAAAATTTATGTGTTCCTTAATTCATTGTTTTCTGATAAAAGTTAATAAACATTTAAAAACTTGTAAATCTCAAAAATTTATAGAAAATATTTTAAGAATATTTTATTACTAAAGATTCAACATTATATCAACTGCGAAATTTTAGAGTATGAAATTGTTAGTAAAAAGAATGTATTTAACTTTGTTTTATTGTGTGTTAACTTTTCTCCTTGTAAAACAAGAATGAATGTTTTAATCAACATGATTTATATTTTTCAGAGATTATAGCCAATGTTTAAAAAAATGATAGCATTAAATTTAGATTTGCTTATAGACCATAGCCAATAAAAATATGAATAGCATTCAGTTAATTTCATAACTTAAAATAAGAATAAGTAAAAAAATAAGAAATTTTTTTAAAGTAATTTTTTTTTAAGAAAAAGTTGTTTTTTTTAAATCGTTTTATTGTGGTAAGCTTTTTTTATTGTAAATTATACATAGCATACCATCTTCAATGTTGTCATAAGTAATATCTAGATACTAAAGTACCATTGAATTTTGTGGATAGGATGCAAAAATGAGAGCAATTTATAAAAGATTTTATACTTAACTCTGTGTGTACCAATCAGAATTCCTTTTTTCTCTTGATTATTACTACTTAGAAATATCAGCAACATTTTAAATTTTATTGTCAAAAAAAAAAAATCAGATGTTTCTACTTAATTTCTTAATATGCATATATCCATAAGAAAATAATATGCTACTTTAAATTTTTGCGATGACACTTCCTTTCTAAGCTCCACATAATAATTAAATCTATATTATTTGAGGACTCAAACATTTCTTTGCATATTCTAAGAAAAAAATCAATTCTTAGTGCTCATTTTTAAAATTGACATTTTTTTACTAAATTCTGTTTTTTGGGGGGAGTTTTTAGATGAAATTATTCATTCCAGTATCTTGAAGAGAAAAAACTTTAAAACCTCATTTATTAAGTCATCAAATACTTTTTTCTGCTAAATATAATTATTAAAGCTATATATTAACAAACTTAGTATAAAGTGTTTTATTGTTATTTATTTTACTCTTCATTTTATGCTAGTAGATACAAAATACTATGTTTATTTAAATGTTTTGAAACTAAATCGTCTGTGTTTTTTACATATGCTTTTAAATTTCATTTTTAAAATTTTTTATAATTTTGTTTCATTCTTAAAAGTGGCTGCGCTAACCTAGTGATTATTGTTACGAACTCGATGCCAGAATGTAGCGGGTTCCCACTGTGTAGAGAAGGCGTACATTGTCATTGTATGGAGTGGGGTGATGAAAATAATGACTGAAAATTGGGTCACTAATATTGAAAGTTTGAGATGCACTGGCTTAAAAGTATTTATTTATTAAATATGGTACACTATATTAAGTGTAGAGTGAGTAATACAACAACAGTCATTAAAATGCAAATTATTTATTTGAAATTATTAACAAAAGAATTTGATACTTAGACTAGTATTTTTTAAAAAAGGATTTTTGTAGTAAAATTTCAAACATTTTTTCCTCCGTGAATATAATTAATAGAAAAAGGTTTATTCATTTTTGTTTTGGGGCATCTCGAGTTACAAAATACGTTACTTTTTGTACAAGCACATCTTTTTGTTTTACATTGTAATTTGAATTGTGCTCACAAGAACACTTCTTAAATCCTTGACCTTCAAATAAGGATAATTTTTCTGTAGAGTTAGGTTATTCTGTGCTGTAATAGTTATTCGTTGAGCGTTTTTCTAGGTAGTCAATCTTTTATAATTCCAACCGAGGTACCAATTTTGTATAATTTTTTTTTCGAAATCTTATAAGTACCCCACTATGTTATTTCAGTCTAATAGACTTCTAATTTAGGTATACGCACCAAAACTGTGAAATTCACTAATACAACTTTTAATTTCTTCAAAGAAACTCATTTTTTCAGGTGAACTTTTTGGGTGTTTTGCAGCATTTTACCTTTGCTCTTTAATGCTCTCTTCTTTTTGGCATAAATAGCACAGAATCTTCGATTCGTATCCTTCTCGGACTGTATTCTCACATAATGCGTGCACGTAATTTTTACTGTCAAATGAGAATGGACTCCAGTAGATTCTATTCTACAAAAAATACAACATGCTTTACTGTCGTTCGCTGCTGCTTTCCCTTCTGATACAAGTAACACTACAGATGTTTTAATTGTTGAAGTAAATTTGTTAAATGGTTCAAATTGTTTTATTGTCGATAAAGAAAGTGATTTAATTTCTGGTAGATCTAAATTTATAGCCTTATTGAAGAACTAATTAGCTGCCGGTAAATCGTGTGACATTGAAATGTTTAACAATTAATATGCAAGTCATTTGAAGTTGAAATATATTATTGAACTAGCTGCATGTCCTGGCATTGCACAGGTTTTCTCTACTTATATAAATTTTAATTTCACAAAATCAGCACTTCCCTTATTCTTTTTCGAAATTACTTTGACTTTTTTTGTTTCTTTCCCCTCTGCTTAGCCCGGCATTGCATGGGCTTTTACCAAGTGTATACTTAATATTTCCACGTTACTTTCCTCTTTCCTTCATGACGCTAGGACCTTTGGGTGAGTGTGTGCGCGTACGATGTGCGATTGCTATAATGATGTCATTAAAATTCCCTTTTGCAAAATTTTTTCACTTTTCACAGTGTGACAGGTTTCTTTCCCCTTCATTTACCCCCTGCGTTGCACGAACATATTTCTACAACGTAATATTTTAAATTCGATGCTTATTGTTTTCTTAATGGGGGAAGACATGTTAAATGTCTGTATAAGTAGCAGAGGCAGTCTTAGAATTATTGAAGAATGTTTAAATTACTCAGCACTGTGTTGGAAGTCTAAGAGGGATGTTCAAAATCTTGGGGGGGATCCACAACATCAGGCTGGTACATAAAGGGGGGGCACGGCGATCGAAAGTTTAAGAATCTTTGGCTTAAAACATTAACAGCAATTCTTTGACGGCTTTGAATTTGAACTCATCACACTCAAATCTTTACATATATTAAAACCATTTTCCTAACATATTCTTGTAGAGTTAAGCAACCATGATTTGATTTCTTCTCAAAAACAATTTATATGAATTATCAGTACAAAAAATCAGTATATTATGACTTAAGAAGAAAAAATTAATGAAGTTTAAATAATTATTGTATAAACAACAAATCTCAAATATCACGATATGTTTAAACTCCTATGATGGTATAACAGAAAAAATGAGATGTCATTGGAAGAACAACTTTATTAAACAAACGCAATTTCAACATATAATTTATACAGTACAAAACTAATTGATAATCTAATAATACTGAGACATACTCGTCTCGCATATAAACCATTTTTCTAAAGTGACAGCTGCCATCAGTGATATGTGTATCAAAAATATTAATTCAATTTGGCAACTATGATGATGTGTTTATGAAATTCGATTCAATAATTGTTTTATTTTACATTGAATATAACTATAGTTCACTAAACTATAAAAAAAAATCCTCAAGCGAAATACAAAGAGAAAAACATTGACTTCCTTCACAGATAAAAATAATCATTGCATTGCTTTAGAAGTGACCAGTTTCAGAACTTGTTTAAAAGTACATGCAATTAATCTAGAACAGTATCAGTTTGTATAAAATATACATGTGTTAATGAATTTAAAATGTACTCCAGAATACTGAAATTATTTTTACAGATATTTAACAGTCTATAAATAAATTTATCATACTTTTAACATTTAGAATATTTCAACAAGTAAAAAATAGATAATTCCCTTTTTATTGAAACATACATCTTTAAATTAAAACAATAATCAACATGAAACATGTTTTAAGACTTTAAAATTTTACAACAGATATTGCTGACATTAAAAAACATGACAAAAATGATTAACATTATTTCTCTACATAGAAATCCAGAATATGAAATCATATACAAAAAAAGGTAATTAATTAAAAAGATTCATCATCAGTAACTTTCTCATAATCACAACATGTATTTTAATGAGAACTAAAAGATAATTTAAAAGATAACATTCTTAAGCATAAATTCATAAGATTCCAACAAGAAATTATTTGATTTTTGAAATACATTAAAAAGCAACAAAATTCATTACATATATACAGGTTCAACTAATCATGAGTAAATTTTTTGTTAAAAAGGGGAAAAAAACAGTAACTAGCTTTTTGTTTCAGCTAAGTATTTTAAAAAGGATTTTTAATGAATCGGACAAGTTTGAAATTAAACAAAAACAATTGCAAGCATTGATTGTCTGTAGCTACTACATACAGAGAAAAGAAGCTTGGAAAATATATTTCTAAAAAATTAGTGTTAAGTTGTTGAGAAACGAAGGACACAAGAAAATTAAAGTAGCATCATAGTCTGTTTTAATTTACAGAAGCAAGCTGTATAACATATATAAAGGGGAGAGGAAAAACAAATCATCTTCAAAACCAACTGAACATGAAATGCGAAAGGCAAAATATACAAATAGGTTAAAGTATCAAACAGGAAAATGAGAAAGTTTATAATTTTAGCTAGATACACATTATTATATAATCATCCAAATGTATAAAAACAAACGAGTTACTTTGCTAATGAATATAACTATGGAAATCAAACGAAAACACTTTGGGAAACATTTGAAGACTTAATATGTATAAGTTTATAAAATCGTAAATTTTTTATTATTGAAATGAAAGTATTATGAAAAACAAGGTACCCTTTAATAAGTTTCACAATTCTAGTGCTGGCTGGATAGATTTGATATATCGCTATTAATAATCAAAACTATGTTAAAAAACATGAGTTTCAACAAAATAACTTTCTTAGAAATTTTTTATTCTCTTAAATTACAGAATTTTCTAAATAGCCTAAGACCTTAGTTTCGTTCAAACCCAATGATAAGTTCTACAGATAATATATATATATATGGAAACAACCCTTTAGAGAACAAAATACTACATTATTTCAAGAAAATTCTTTTTCTATGAAATGTTTTAACATTTTTCTCAGCCATAATAGTTAAACATTTTTAATTTCAGTTTTCAACCGTAATACTTTTATTTTTATTTAATGGAACATTAAGTAATTTTCAAATCAATGTTAGCTGAAATATAGAACGTTGTTTGCGAGTTTTTCGATTTCACCCAGACTGATTAGTGAATAAACAATTAATAAATGTAGACTAGTACAATCCTCTAAAAGATTGCTTTTCATTTTGGACTTTCCACAACCTCAATTATAAAATTATTAAACATTCTAATATGGAAATCTAAATTTAAAGGTTTCAGGCCATATAAATTCCAAAATTTAAATGTTACAGTTTACTTGTTTTCTTAACTGTGTGTAATAGCTCACATTTTTCATAACTATTTAACTTTTTCCAGTTTTTTTATAATTTCAGAATTACAAAATAATTTAATTGATTTTAGTGAGCACCATTAAAAAGTCTCAAGAAATATTTACATTGTCAAATACTTAAGACACATTTAACATCAGTGGGACCGTTTTTAAGGTCTACAAAGGCTTCTGAACAGAATTTTATGAAATTTTTCAATTTAGACATATTTTTGCACATTAAATCAGTTACATGATAAAAAAGCAGTATAGTGGGGGGAAAAAATTTTTTTCTTAGAAGGCAACTAATAATGCTAATCAATCGATCCATTATGCCATTAAGTTAATAATGGTGATAAATCAGTTTTATCCAACCAGGATGAGTACTGTGAAAGTAATTTAGTGTTACTACTTTTTTTTTTTATGGCTGTTCCATAATAGTATTAGTGACTTTTACAAAATTTAAAGAACATTTTCTCTAGCATTTTGAATGGTGAATAATCTGACAGTAATATATGTATATATATATTAATTAACAATAGGAGAAATTGTTCAGAAGAATTTGATACAGTATTTTGTTTGAAGACATGCACATCTTAGTTGCAAAATAAAACCAGTTTTTCTTTTTTTAAGATACAAATATTTTACATAAGTATGATATGTATTCTTCAGCTAATATCAGTAGCATATATAAAAAAAAAGTGACAGTATTCAATAAGACTAAATGAAAACTTATGTAGTAAGAATCATAGGCGAGAATAAATAACTTACTAATAAACTTCACAGTTTAGCAACTACTAACAACAAAAAATTTAGTAACTGAAGCCTTTATAATAAGTGATTAAATGTGTATCAAATGCAAAGGACCATTGAATGAATCAACATTTTGATATACAAAGCTTCCAGAATAATACCATAAAAAAACGCAAAACTATAAATGAAAGAAAAAGATAATTAAAAGAATAAATTAATATTTACAGTAAGTATCAGGTAGTTAAAAAAACTTTTTGCATAAAACGGGGGGGGGGGGGGGTAATACTTCTCTAGTGAATACATAAAAGCATGAATCCTAAAATTTGCTAATTGAAATAAAGTGGAAAAAATGCAAATAGTTGAAAGATAAAACTGATAAGGCATCAAGAATAAATGAAAGAAACGTCTTAATATTAAGAAATTCTTTTAAGTTACAACTGTTTTTCTCTTTGAAATATAAGTAAAAATTGATGCCTTTAAACTAATAGTCAAGCAGATCACCATCTAAAAAAAGCAACTTAATTATGAAATGTGCAAATGCATACATAAAAGTATTCTTATATAAATTGGTATTCTTTATATTAACCTTGATTAAATATAGTCTGGATTTTAAAACACATTATCATGAGTAACATCTTGGATATTAAAATGAAAGCTAATAAATTAAAAATTACAAATCTATCAAAGGAGAACTAATACTGATGGTCCATTACAAAATAAAAGGAAATACCTAACAATAAAATAATCTACAAAACTATTTACATGCAAGTGCTGCACAGTTAAATTAAGTTTAAAATCAGTAAAATCTTTGATACACAAAATAGCTTACAAAAAATCAAATATAATAAGGCATGTATATCTGCATTTTTATATCCGTAAAATTGTTGATCAAAATAGTGGCAAGAGTACAATATAAAAACTGTTACTTCGAAAAAATAAATAAAATAGAGTCCGATTGTGAAAACTAAACTAATAATAAAAAATACTGTCACATGATTGCATCTTTATACAAAGAGATTACAAAAAATAATACAATTTATAATTAACATTACAATTTTTATCTGCATGGTGTCAGTATGCATTTAAAACAAAGGCATTAATCAAATATACATGGTATTGAGCATCCATAGATTTATTGTAGTACCTTTCCCCCTTAAGTCACGGGATAAAAATGTTTGAGTACACAAATGCAATCCACTAGTTCAATCACCTGCAAAATAAAAATTAAAAAAAGTTAAAAGCCTTCTTTAGCGTTAACATGATATCTCATATATTTCTATAAATATCTTTAATTTACAACAAGGATTATAATTTTTCAAATAATCTGCGAATTAGTTGATAATCTTAATACATTTTTCTTTTATAAAAAAAGTTACAATCTAATTCTCCATTCAAATGTACCGTAAAATCCGGCGTATAACGCGCACTTTGAAAACAAAAAATAAGATCGAAACTTAAGGGTGCGTGTTATACGCCGGGTATAAAAACCGATAGCTTTAAAAATAACAAAAGAGTGAGGATGATAAAAAAATCGTACTTATATATGTATTGAAATACTGCTTATTTAAAAGAAATGACTTGCCTTATGAACTAAGAGTTGTAGTTCTAGAAAGGAAACTATTTTTTCAAAAGTCTGGGATACTATCTCGAATAAATGACTTCAAAACATAAGAGCAATGAATACTAATATTTCAGATTTCTTTGTAAGAAAGGGGGTGCGCATTATACGGCAAATATACCTAAAAATTAAAGAATTCAGCTTGAAAGTATAGATGCGTGTTATGCACTGGATTTTACGGGAATTTAAAATTTCAGTATAAAAAGTCTTAAATATTAAGAAAAGTAGATTAGGCTGCTTCTAAAATGGTATTAGACAATTAATGCTTCAGGAAAATTTAGACATTTCACATCTAAAATCACATATATTAAAATCAATTTTACGAGTTATTTGCAAGCTCATTATCTTGCTCACTTTATGCAAAACAGTAATCGTCACGACAACTTTTAATGATGCTTTGAATGATGAAAATCAATTCATTAACTCACTTTCTTTACATATGAAAAATACAATTTTTAGACCATTGAATATTGGATTTGTATGGCAGTTTCACAGGGTTAAATGTTTAGTTTAGCAGTAAATGCATTATTCTTAATCCTACCAAACGTAATTGGATACTAGCTCCGACTTGGACCATTATATATAATTCGTATTCTAATCAACTGGTATATAATACTCAAAGATGATAAAAAAACTATTGGTTTTTATCTTTTTTTTCCATGAAGCAATTGATCTATAGAGCAATAAAGAATTGCATGTAACACACAACATTCCAGATGTCAGAGATATATTTATACCGGCTAATTATGTCTGATGTAAGATTGCTGAAAACCCGACAAAATGAAACAATGCACCATATAAGATAGTAAAGCATATATGAAAATTTGCAGCCTAACAACTAGCAATATTTCAAAACAATATTGTTTATTCTTTTCAATGGACAACTAAATGTAACCGTTATTGTAGTTTGTGAATTGATTTTATTTGTAAATTTAAACTTCTTGTGTTTGTAACCTTTTAAACATTATATTAAATATTATTTAAACAGGTTTAAAGTTTAGTTTTGGAGTTGAACTGGCATGGGAACTGTGACATGGGAATCCTGGAAAAGATGAAGAATTCATCTGCAATGTCTTAGCTACTACGATAGAGGACAGAATGGAAAAAGAAGAGTATAGAAAGAGAAAAACACTGCTTAGAGTGAAAATGAGAATTGGAATTAGAGAGAATTTAAGCAAGACGAAAAAACAGAGAACGAGACTAGAATAAGAGAAGCAAGGCATAAAGAAGAGAAAGAGGCCAGACTGAAGGCCGAGGAGGAAGAGACGAGATTGGAGAAAGAAAGATGGCTTGTGAAAGAGCAGACGAGACATGTTCAAGAAGAACATAAAACGAGAATGAAAGCAAAAGAACAGAAGCACTTACAAGAAGAAAGATGAAAAAGAATGAACGCGAGCAAAATCAACAGTTAAATGAAGAGCTAGAAAAATTGTCAGATGAAGACAAGGAGGCACCTCAAGCAATCAAGAAAGTACTTGTTTTTAAAAGTGTACGAGCCCAAATGCTTAGTGTGGATCCAGATGCTGTAGCACAACCTGTCGCTGTTGGGGAAGAAAAGGGTTTATCTGGAGACTCGTCTATTGTACTGCTAAATTTTGCCGAAGATGGGATGTATGAAGAAAAAGAAGAAACACCAGTAGATGTGATAAAAGCTAAAGTTGATATTAATCCTGTGATCCTCAGTAAAGAGACATTGGATTTAGAAGATGATGAAATTGAAGAAAAGCCGAAATTACTTAAGAGAAAACTCAAAAATTAAGCAGAATGGCAGTTGTCGAATTACAACAAAAAGTGAATTTAAAAGCCTCAAGCAACATTATACTTTTGCTCCATCATTGGTATTTTAACATAAATATTCGCAAGATAAACGAGTAATAGAAAAACTTGCATGGAAACTGCCAGATGTTAACAAACAAGTTCGTATTATGAAGGTGCGACAATCATCACGAGAGAGAGAGGATCAAAAGACAACTAAAGTTAAAATGAGGAAAGGAGTTAAGACTTAAATTGAGAAAGAGTGACATAGATTCTCAGAAACGTCAAAATGGTGGTTTTAAACAGTGAGCCAAACCGAAAGTGACTATTCAGGGAGATAAAGCCGCATTCCGCGCATTGTGGGATCGAAGAAATGTGGAGTGAAAAACGCAGAGGAGCAACCCCCCTCCCTGGACGGCAGTGGAAAAGTTTAGGAGTCAAATCCATGAAGGACAACCGCTGGGATCCTTGACCCAACGTGGGTGGAGAATACTTTCAAGGACTGATGGAAATGCCCCCTCCCCTACTCTAAACCGCCAGTTAAACTTCAAGAGGATTCAGGCACTGGTTTCCCTCCCCCCCCAAAACATGAACACTTTTGGGATAGGACATTGATAATTCGGAATGTATCAATATATATATTTTTTTTTTGCTTGTTAATGTTGTATATGCATATATGTTAACTTTAACATTCATTTAATAAGTGGAATTTTCCTAGTTTGCAAGGAAACCGTCTATTATGAATTTATTTACATATTTAGTGTATTGTTTACATGTGTACTCTTACTATTAATTCGAGAAGCTTGATATTCATAGTAAGATAATTTTCGTTTGTTTATTTACCATCTGAATATAGAGAGTAAGGAAAAATTAAGAGCATTGTTTGTGTATCATAAATCTTAATTCTTGTCTAAACTATAAAGGTTTGGTGAATTTTCCTATGTGTATTTCTTTGTATGTTAACTGCATTTTCTTTATTGTTTAACATTTTTAAGATATTTTTGGTACTACTTTTTTTATGTGAATGTGCTGATTTTGTGTTTATTCACATATATATATGTTCTAGTATAGTGTTTATAAGGTAACTCCCATATTTGTTATTTACCAATAATTGTACTGTTGTGTATATGTGTATGTAGGGTAGTTTTAGGAAAAGTTCCGCAACAGTAGTCAGGTTATAGTTTCAGATTTATGCCTAATTTGCAATTGACTATAATCTTGGGGTGACATGCAGTGTCTGACTACTGTTGGCAGTGGATTATGGAATTTTGGTGCAAATCTGAGCGTTTCCCGAGAGGGGTTGCTGTTTTTTGAGAAGGCGACTGACCCTCGAGCAGGATGGTTAGGGGTGAGAGATGATCTCTTGTTTTAGAAGCACAAAGTGGTGGACTCTAAATTGAGAGTGAAGGAAAGCGAGTTAATTTGATTGTGAACGACACATAGCACATGGTCTACTGTATTGGAATAGTTTCTTGGGAAAGGTTTTAACACGATGGACTGTGTTCTGTTTGAGTGTAGTGAAAAGCAAGATAATTGTGTTTGATTTGAGAAGTAGTTTAGAAAGTAATTGTGAAATATTACAGAACTTATTATAAATGCATGCATAAAGAAAATTAAAAGAATATTCCGGATCTAAATAATTAATAAACTTAAAAATAATTATGTCGCTATTTAACAACTAAAATATTGTTATGTAGTAAGCAATCAAGAATATTTTTATGTATAGAAATATGTATATTAGAATTCCAAAAAGTATTTTAATATTAAAATTAAAGGCTTTTCTTTTATCAAAAAGATTACTATTTTAATACTCAAAGTTACATCAAAGTAAGCTGTAGTAAGGGTATTATGTTGTTATAATGATCAGGTTCAAAAGAACTTTCCATACGTACGTCTGTCCGAATAAACACATTTATATACTTATATAAAATCTAACTTAATCACAAGCTTAAGTGCAAAAAAAGAGAAAAAAAATCGAAAAGTTTTGAGAGTGGCACACCAGTTACCTTTCAAAATAGACGAAACAAGATGTAAATCCAGGATAGAAACCCAGGTTATACCAGCCAATCATTTTAGAAGTTAAGCTTTCTTTTCTTTAAAGTTAACAGCTTTCTTAATTTGACCAGCCCGGCTTAGTTTTGTGTCCAAGCCCACATCCAAATAAATAATACTTTCAGTTCCTTTTAGCAACTGATCTCTGTATCTAAGGTTTATGTCATGATTTTTAATGCTGAGTCAAAACAGTTGAAAGGTGGTTTTTATCCTGGCTTACTGTCATTTCATTTTCAACTGAATACATGTCCATAAACATTAATGCTATTTTGTGTGTATGGAATGTTGTTCCCATACATTCAAATTCTCTATCTGTGTTCTAAATTACCAGATTATCTGCAAAAAGTAGAGTCCCAACTTCCGGCAAATGGTTACAAAAACTGTTTGCCCCCCCCCCCAACTCACTTATCATAAGGTTAAATAATTGCTTTTTATAACACTTGCCAAAAATTCAGTAAGAGTTTTTTTTCTTTAAGTTGTGTCAAACAATCTGTTCAGAGGTATTTCTATGATTTCTAAACAATGTATGCCACTCAGACAATATTTTTTTCTTATCTCCAGCACATAATTAAGGTGAATTGAAATGTCTTTCAGTTAACTTACTCACTGTAAGCATCAATGATAATGGCCTATATTTAAACTGACCCAACAGTCCGTGAACCACATTGCAAGATACACTGAGACATCTAAAAGCATCAGTTTGGAACCCCATTTCCATCCATCCTACTACCTGCCACCATAATGGATAAGATAAACGACTTCTCCTAGATATTTGTAAATTCTACCTTATATTATCAATGGAATTACCAACAAATATTGAAGATAAACAATCACGCACAAAATATACAAACGAAACTGCAGAAATTTGATTTTGGCTCATTTTCCATTACTATAATATAAGTTTTCATTTTTTAAAAATAAAAGTGGTGCCTATCTTTTTTCTTAAAGTTAATATATATGAATGATAGAGTAATTGTTAAATTTCACTGTAAATGCCATTTTTTTTCATGGTAAGCTTCAAGAAAACACGTTGTACCTTAACTTCTAGAGGCCAATTTCCATATAAAATTTGCAAGAGAGAACAGAAACTTGAGATACTAAAAATTTAATATAACAAACATAAAAACTTATTTTATTTTATTTCAATTTATGTCCCACTGTGAAGCAACACAGGAGGTAATGGAGATTTCTCGTAATTTTGAGAGTCATGACAAGGAATGAGGACGACATCTAGGATAACATCCACCTCTATAAACTTCCACATAACAACATGAAGGATTTGAAGCCTCGAGTTTGCAACCGCAACCACTCAGCTACCACAGCCCCACATAAAAACTGAAGTACAAAGAAAAAAATGTAATGGTATATTTATTGAGATAGGACAATAAACTTACTATTTTATTGGTTCTACTTCCACTAAGACCCAGGTGTAAAGCTTTTTGAGAACTAAATCTATTCGTGAATACTTTAAATTATTTAGTCCATCTTTCTTGTATCTGTATTTGCCTTTATAAAGTTTATTATACCTGAAAAATATAGCAAATTGGTTATATTATTTAAATAGTATAATTATTAGGTTTATAAAGGTTAAACATAAATGTTTTGATTTATTCTCATTTTAAGCAAATACAGTAAGTTTATGGAGGGGGGGAACCTTTTTGATGACTATTTGCAGTCAATGATGATTAATCTACTCCATAAGAAACATCCATGCAAAAAATAAAAAGGAATATTTACAAGATAGCTCTGAAAATTAAAAAAACTTCAAATGGAAAAATGTCTCAATGTATAGTTTTTGTCTTCCATTTAGGATACTTTTAATTTATACAAACAATAAATGGGAGGCAATTACATTTTTAGTAAAAAAGGTAGTTACTGTACAACTGCTTTGGTTGTTAAAAACCAAAGAAAATACATAGTTATACAGTTAACACTGAATTATAATAGTTTCAAATTTTTTCAATGCAGTTATTCATTCTCCAAAAAATTGATTTTAGCTTTATAAAGAAACATTTTAGCTGCTAAAAGGAGATTTATAAAATTATAGAAAAATAAAATTAATGAGCTATTCAGTGAGATTTAAAATTTTTTTTAAAACAGATTTGCTTACTTTTGTAATTTTGAGAAAAAAAAAAGATAAAATTTCTCCCCCATCCCCCAAAGTAAAATAAGATGTCCATAATTCTTCCCTGTGACATTAAAAAAATTTGAAAAATAAGAGAGCCTCGAATTTTGTTAACTAGCAGATTCAATTAATGAATTTCGCAATTACATTGATGGAGCTTTATCCCCCCACCCCCGCCAATCAAAGGGGTATTTAAAACCACTTTGATTGGAGATTTTTAATATCAGAAATGTCTTTAAAAATGACTCTCCCTTTTAAAGACAATTTAAAGGTTCATCAAGAATATATAAAAACCCTAGGTCGTAGTACAAAGAGAGGGTGTATATTAAATTTCAGAACTGTGGCTCTATATGAAAAAAAAAATACATGTCAACTTGAATTCAAATTGATTAAGCTTCCAGTTCTAAGAAACGCAAATTAATGATATATGCAAAATACATCTCAATGAGTAGACGACACCATATCAGGATACTTAAGAATATGCAATCCTTTCACAGATGATTAGTTGGTTTTCTAGGTATGAGAGCCATATTCAGTCAAGTTGCACCAAGCTCTCATTAATGTGTAAAAAAAGTGAATCTGACTAGACTTAATTCTATAAATGTAGGAAAAGAATAAAAGAGTGAGATGGAGTGACAATGAGAAAGCTTGATGCAATAAAGATCCCTAAGGCATATCAAGGCAATAGGAAAGCTTTACTGGACACCTCAAGTTATAAATATTGTACATACAAGATATAGTGCTGAGGGTTTATACAAAAAATGTGATTAAAATTCTTAACAATAATTAATTTTCAAAGATAGTGATATATATATATAGGCCCTGTACATAAAATAACTTTAAACAGTTAATTATTAAATAGGTGAAATCTTTAAAATTTAAGAATTGCATACATACCTATCAGGATTTGGATCATCCTTTTTGTGTTTCAGCATAGTATACCGTGCTATCTTGGGAGAATATCTTGTAATTTTCAAACCATGATGTCTTATTCTAAAAATGTACCATGTAAATCATTAAATTCACATTCCTAAAATTATGATAACATTAAAATAACAATTAGGAAACAAAAAAATTGGCATATAAGACAAAAATGCAAATATATACCCAAAAACGGTCATTACAACAGATTCAAGCAAATTATAATTTGAATTCAGAATTTTTTAAAACTATAAATAGTTCAATGCAGATATAATATATATCAATAATCAAACATTTGCATCAAGTATATCTCTCAATGAGTATTAAGGAATAAAGCTTAAATAAGTTTTTTTCACTATTTACTCTCCAACACACAATGTCTTTATAATGTAGAAAATAGTCCTACAAACATAGGCCCCAGAATACTAGCATTCATCATCTCAAAACAATGTTTCATATGGGAAAATCCAAAGAATCAAATTCAGTGGAAAATTTATGGAGACACGACCAATATGGGTCAAAAGTTAATTTACAAAATTAATGAATCTTAATGAAATTTTTGATTTAGGTATTACGGAAGAAAACAATTGAGATCTTAAAACTGTTTAAATTTATACTTTCCACACAAAAATCATGCAGTATCTTCCAATTTTAATACTGATTCAGGGATTAATACTGATTAACCCTTTCTAATGTTAAAGGCAAATTTATGAGCTAAATCACATTTTAAAAAGGAGGCAAAATCAATTGTTACCTTTATTTCAACATTGAAAGGAATCAATATAATAAAAATATATATATATTTAATTTTTATCAAGGCAGATTTTACATTATTAAACATAAGGATAAAGATTCAGCTATTTCACAAATTTTTTTTATTGATATAGAAATTAAATTTAAACAACAAAAAAAAATCAATTTAAATAAATTTTAAATTAATTAAAATGCTAAATTATGGTAACTATAAAAAGAAATAAAGCTATTGGCAAAACGTATTTCTAAATTAAAATCATAATAATCTTTTTGTGTGTATAAATAAAGAATAACAAAGCAATTCGAAATTCAATAAGGAAAATTTTTTGATGGATAACATTCAGATTTTGTTTACATTTTGAAACATTGAGTGCCTTAATTGGATTTTTTTGTAAGATATTTAAAGAAACAGGATTAAATTATTTTCGAAAAACTGTTAACTGGAAACATAGAAATATTAGAAAAACAAAGACATCTATTAGCATAAAGAATCATACTTAACACTAGAAAACATACTACACTTTAAAAAGGACTTATAATTCAAACATTATAGGCTAATAATTAAATGGACATTGCATTTTGAAACTATATGGCGATATTCCTTGTAATTTTGTAACGCAGATGATACTTTGCTGGCATCTCACTCTCTAAACTTCTACACCATGCCAAACTAAAAATTAGATGAATATGAAAGCAATGTTATGCAAGAAAATTTGAATACAAATAAGCATTCTGTTTCAAAAAGTTTATAAGAGAAGGCAAATTTAAATTAACAGAAAACCACACAAGTTAAAGAAATGAAAAAAATGATAACCAGATAAAAAAGTTAAGACATTCATCAACATGTTTCAATATTTAAAACCTGTTTTGAAAGATAGAGGCCTTTCTCGTAAGAATTTTTTTTGGTAAATTAGTAATTTTGTACTTTTACAGTTGGTCAACACACGTAAATTTATTTTTTCGGTACTTGCATACTATTGCAACCATATTGATGACATTGAATAAAACTACACAAATTCTTAAAACAGAATATGCTGATGGGAATATAGAGCGTGTAATCGAGAAATACTATGTGAAAAATAATAAGCAGTAGTAAATTAATAAAAGTAAAATAACTAATTTTTATTTAATTTTTTTATTGTTACATTAATTATCCATTTTATTTAAAAATTCAGTAATTCCCAAATTTGAATTTTAGCATTCAAGCTAGCCATATCAACAAGCAGTTAGGTTTAGAATGGCAGCAAGATAAAACAAAGAAAAAGGCTGCCAATTCAATGCCTACAACACGGGCAAAATCGAGGTTGCCATTGTGGCAAGTTATCTTGAAAGTTGGCATGGTTGCAACAGTACGCAAGTACCATTTTTTCAAGTATATCTCTTTAAAATTGATTTTGCTATTTTTACTAATTATATTAAGCCTTATTTCTATCTTGTCAAATTAAAATTATAGTCAATTATTAGTTTTTGCAGAGCATTAAACAAACATATTATGCAAGTCAGTGTTACCCAGGCTTAAATAATCGTAAAATAGAAAAAACATTAAAATTAATAACCAAATTTAAAGTATTTAAATATTCAGGATATTAGAGCTATTCATACTAAATTTTAAATTAAAATCCTTTAATTTCTTACCGATTAGACATGTCATCATCTTCACCACCCCATCCCCAGAATTCATTGGAAAAACCGTTAACAGTTTCCATGTGCTTTTTAGTCAAGGCACTTACACCACCAAATATGTCTTTATATGGCAATCTAAAAATATACATATGTGTATAAATTAAAATTAGTAAACCTCAAATGAACTTTAATTTTTTCTCTCAATTTTTACCTGTAATTCATAGTGTTTATTGCTACTGACATATGTCTAGGTTGCTCAGGACATGTATACAAATTTCTATCATCTTCAGGAATTAAATCTACATCATGGAATATGAAACAATCATAGTCGTATTGTTTCAATGCTTCAGCATAGCCAATGTTCATCAACATTGCCCTGTTGAATTTCATATCAGCAGCCTAAAAAAACCATCGAAATAACATACTGTGAAAATAACTTAAATAGCCTATTAATGTTAAATACATAAATAGAATATATATTAAATATCAGCATGAAACCCTTTCTAATGTTGAATTTTTGCCCATTAATATTAAATTCTAGAATATCCTTAAAACATAAAACAGTTTTATCATGCCTGTGTACAAAACTATGCAATAAAAAATAATGAAAAATCTTAGATTTATATGAAATACAATACACAATTAGAGTTAGACTTCAAAAAACTAATCTCAAAAATATATTGGATAACATAACAGTAATATGATTGCAGTTGATAAAAAAAACATTAAGCTATAATATCATTATGCTTTAAAATTAAGTAAATAAATGGATCACAGAATTAGTCCAAGTAAGATTAATATTATACTCAAGGTACTATAGCTTATGCCATACAAATCAATCACAAATGATAGAACAAAGCACAGCTCTTATTTTTTTTCATTTAAGACAACATATGAGTCAACTCTTTGAGAGAATATAAACTTAAGAGATATACCACAATTTCATATCATTTACATAAACAAGGATGAAAAGTATCTTGCTCATTTCCATGGATTTCATAAAAATAATATTTTTAAGAAACTCAGTTTTTTTTTTTGTCCTTATGTATGAGCGGCATTCAAATGAAAGTGATTCAAGGTGCGTAGGGTCCATGAGATGTGTAGGGACAGAAGCTAGACAGATACACAGATAGAAACAATATTTAAAGAGTGAAATTACATACAAAGTTTATTAAAAGAAATCACCCATAGGCAGGCATCACATTGCTTAGGAAGGTTATGAATTCCATCCATGAGGAACGATGTCGATTGATCATGGAACCAGTTCAGAACTGCAGTCTTTATGTCATCATCGGAGTGAAATCGTTAACCCATTAAGCTATTCTTCAGCAGTCCAAAGATGCGATAGTCGTAAGGCAACAGATCTGGACTATAAGCTGCATGTTCCAGGACTTCCCACTTTTTACAGGCCAGTGCTTCAATACACACCTAGGGGACATGCGACTTCACATTGTTGTGCAGAATGATTACATCTGATGACAGCATACATGGACATTTGTTTTTGATAGCCTTATGCAGCTTATCAAGTGTTTGGGTGTAAAGTTGGGCAATGATAGAGATGTTCAGTTCCTTTAACTCCAGTAAAAGGGGTCCTTTCATGTCAAAAAATGCTGTCAACATCACTTTTCTGGCCGACTGCTGTATTGAATTTTTGGGCCAAGGTGAATCGAGATGTTTCCATTGCACGTTGACGGGCTTCCGGTTGGAAGTGGCAACACCATGGGCTGCAGAAAGTCATCCCTGTAGTGCAACAAATGTTGTAAACTCAGGCCCATTCACTATTTCTTGCTGTGTTCAGACAGAATGCAGCCAACCCATTAGCAATAAACTTTGATACTTCAGAAGGTTTGTGACAATATTCTGAACAGTACAAATGAAAACATTAAGCTCATTTTCAACATCATGAATGTTTCAATGTTGATTTCTCTTGATTGCAGAGTCAACGTCTGTAATCAGCTTCTCTGTCACAACTTTGTGCATCTGACCAGGCTGCGGTAAATCCCTCGTCTCTTGTTGACCATCACTAAACATTCTTGCCCACTTTGTCACCGTGAGCTTCAACACACACATCACCATAAACAGCCAGCATTCTGGGATGAATATCCACCAGCTTACACTCTTCCAGTGTTAAAAATTTTATTACAGCACGTTGATTTTTTTTTTTGGATGCAATTGCATCTACACCAACCATTTTTAAATGAATGCCACGTCCTAACGAATGCAGTTATCACAAATCTGCTTGTGCATGCATGTACATGGTACATACACCTTCACTATCAAGTTTATTTCACAAAAATACATAGAAAACTGTTCACATCACTGCTTCGAATCACTTTCATTTGAACACGCATATATTATACTATAATCAATTTTGTCAAACCAAAAGATGTCGTTGCACAATGCAATATACAGCCAATAGCGCAAATCCCTTCCATTGCATGTTCCAAGATAATAATAATTATAATGACATTTGGAAACGTCTTTGGATTTGACGAAATCGATCAACAGTACAATGCTTAAACACCGTTTTTCTTGGAAAATCTGCATGCAATTTATTAGATATTTTGTAAGAGAATTAGAAGGAAACATTGCACATACTTCTTCTATTACATATATACCATAATCTAATTGCTGTCTCTGTAGAATAGGATGTAAATTATGGAGAAATATTCTAAGATGTTCCTCTCTGTCTCTGTAAGGAATAACTAAGGCAACTTTGTTTCTTGCTATGCAATCAGGTGGCCGGAAACGTCCTCCAGGCTGTAAATTGGAAAACATCTGCTCTAGTGCATCAAAAGATGGCGCTTCTGTTAATACTTTTAGGCGTCCCACTAAAAATAAAAATTTTCTTTAAAATATTCTAGACACATTCAGGTATTAATATGGCAAACAATTGCAAGAGAAATTTGAAAACTTTTTATTTATTATTCACCTTCATATAATTCTGGATTTGAGAATAAATTTTTACTCCTCAATGTCCAAAAAAATGTTGGAACTTTTAACAAAACAATTAAAATTTGGAAAAATGAAAAATACCTGCATTTAAAAATCTTTAACTCTAAATTTGATAATTTGCTGGTAATTGAAGCATCCAATCAAAAAGAAAATACTTAAACATAACATGCAATTAATAAAAAAAAATAAAAAAATAATTTTGTCAAAAAAATTTTTCTATCTTTAAAAAATTTTAATTTTGAAACAGTTACAAATTCAGATCTCATCTTGTATTTCATAAATGTTTTGATTGCACAGAACATGACTTAGAACTCTAACAGTATTACATGATAGGCTTCAAATCGCAGTATAACTAATGAAGGAAAGTTAATACAGAACTTTTTCAAAAAGAACATTAAAAGAAATTAATTTCTTTCACTTATTAAGAGTGAGACAGGCAATTCCTTCTGATAATTCAATAGGTGATGAGTAACTCATAAAAAATTTCATGGCAATTAAACCAAAAAAAAAAAAAAATGAGATAAACTATGATGCAACTCATAGTTGATATCTGAATGAATAAAGTAAACAAAGTTATCTTAAAGTAGGCAGTCAAGGAGTTAAAAAAAATTCAATACTTAAGTATTTAAGATATTATTTCCATTTGATTCATTAAAATGTTACAGATTTGAAGACAGGATAATGGAGATTTAACAGAGACAGAAGTCAAACTTTAATCAGGTGCAAAGGATATGAATGCCATGGAAATAAGATTGCTTTGAAGCATTAGATTGAACAGAACCAAAAATCAAAAGTTCTCCTGGTGGTTTATCTAAGTTTGAACTTATTTTTTTCAATAAAGATAATATTATTGCCATGATAATTTCAAAATTTAAAATGATAGAAGAAACACTATAAAAATAAAATAGAATTTGATACAGAAAAAGATAAATAGCATTAACTTCATAACTTATTTGAAGCAACAACAGATTATTATTCATAATCTGGCTAGCTGTGCATGCATATATATACAGAATTCTAGTAATTTAAATATCCACATAGAATCATAGTAGTTGATACTCAAAATTATTGGCATGTTCCAAAAATAAGAACTCTTTTTTAGTCTTAGAAGTTTGAGAAGATGGCAGAAAATGTTAAACAGCTTAAGAAAGTTGGTTAAAAATTAATGGCCAAAATGTTCTTTACAGTGCATATAATGACCTGTACACAGGACTAAAACCATAAAGAAGACTCAAGATGTGGCCCCAGGATATCATACACATGGCATTTCAGCGAGTGAATGTTCATTAACATCACACTATAAAGCAAAACGATTATTAGTGACAGACATAATAGACTTGTCGTGACTAGGATGACACACATCTGAGATGCCCCCCTCCACTCCAAAATTACCATACCATCAGAAAGACTTAGAGCCACAAGAGATTCAATGTGTATCAGTCCCTCTACATGGTGGTTCTTCAGTGACACAAGGGGTCAAAATCGTGACACACTGACCACGAGCTTGTGCTCACAAGACATTTTGACAACACATATCACCAGTGTTCATTCAAAACAAATTCCACAAAGGGAAGGAAAAAATCAATAGAGCATCTTGGGAATTTTAATATTTTACAGATAATCAAGAGGGATAAGAACCTGAATGGTGCACTAGTAAAAATATGAATAACTGAGAAGAATTTGGAACAAAAAGGCTCCCAGCTATTTTACAAAAAAGGTTCACTCAATAATTAACACCACCACATATTCTTCAGCAAAATAATGAATGTGATAGAGAAAACAGAACCAGTCATGGAAGTGGCCAGGTTATTAAACAATGCAAATAAGGAAATAAAACCTGTCCTGCTGTAACTTGGACAGAATTTGTAAATACTTTGGTTTACATTTCGAATATAATAGGAAAGCCTTCAGGTCATTAAGTCTTTATGACTTGTGCAAAGGCAAAAAGCTCACAATTAAAAATATTCATATTTTTCCCATTCATTACATAAATATTCCTGAATGCTCCGCCCCCCCCCCCAAAAAAAAAAGAAAAAATAAACAAGAAAACAAAAGAATATTTTCTTAAATAAGTGATTCTATAAAGTAATGAACCCCAAATTTTGATATTCTCTATGTGTTTTTCCACCAGATGGCTTTCTCATAAAGGAAAGATACAAATAATCTTAATCAAGTCAACATTTCAAATGTTCTCCTGAAAAAGAGCAACCATTATAAGAAATGAAGCCCCAGTCCCAAAAGGAATGAGAATGAAGTAAGGATTGCAGAGAGAATGCAAAATCTAACAATGCAATAAAGAAATAGATTTGAATACAAAAACTTTTAAATATAGAAAATTGTATAAAGTTAAGTGAACCTTATATTGATTATTTAAACAACTGATATTTTTAAAGCTTTAGAAAACAAAAAATGAACTGAAAAGAAGCAATAAATTCAGAGATTAGTTTATTAAATGAGAATAAAAAATGTGAACTTCCAAGAAAAATATAAAAGCCATTTTATAAATAATTGGATTTATAAATTTTTTAGAAATCGTAATGGTTCAATACATAAATATCAAGTGAGAAAGGTTTTACTCAAATGTTTTTGAATACATTATGAACAAACTTATGGTCTTATATCAAAGCCAAGTATTGCTCATTTAGTTTCTTTTTTGCGTGTTTCGCAAAGCAAAAAATTGCAATGAAATCAGTTTGATGTTGGTTTTGCATAATTTTTTTTTACAGAAAACTGCATTCATAAAGATATTGTTGTGGTTTTGTAAAATTGCAAGAAGTGATATGGATTAAGACCATCCTTGCTGTGAGAAATGTTTTTTTAAAGATTAATTTGATTTTAAACTTGGAAATTTCAAGAACTTAGTTTCAAAACAAGTTAAGAAAATTCTTATACAGAAATAAAAAAAATGGAAAGAAATTAATTAGAAGACAGATCAAATACAAACTTTTAACAATCTTTTCTGAAATATTACTTCAAATTGGTGAAAAATTACACCAATATAGTTTTTTTCTATATATCCTCCATTAAGATTTATACTGTATTTATGAAACTAAGATGGATATAGATATAAATATGCTGTCACTATCAATTTATCAACAGATAGGTAAAAATACAGTCGAACCTCTATATTGCGAATTTTTCTATATAGCAAACTTTTCCTGGAACCTTGAACATTTCGCGATTTTCTTCATAAAATAACCTCTCTATTATGAAGTGAATTTTCTATATAACGAACTTTTTCTTCTGTGATTAAATTTTTTTTCTCCCTATTTTCAAAGTATTTCTGAACACTTCAAGTTATTCTCTCTTTAATACATTTATGGTGGTCATAAACCTCGTGAATTAGTTTTATAAGATCCAAACTCGCCGAGAGCAATAGAGTTCTGAACGTTTTATCCACCTTTAACCCCCCAATTGTCCAGTTCACGAGAAACATCTTCGATATCCCCTTTCACACTCAGTGGAGTTGTCCCGAGTTCTAGTTATAAAATAATGCATGCTTAATATTACTTGTATGCTTTAAATTAGGAAATGTCCTTAAAATTCATTAGTTTTAATATAAAAGTTTTTTAATATTGAAAATACAGTGTATTCTTCGACATTCTGTTTTCTTGTTTACCTTGCAGTTTTTCTTTTTTTTTATGGGTAAGATATATAAAATAAACATATATTAATTTTAAAAAAGGTGTGAATAGTTACTTTGTTTAATATATAGTGTTTATGAATTTAAAATTTGTTGTATGTGGTTTATAAAATACATTAAAAGATGAACCTCTAAATAACTTTAATCTGGGATTTAGCGACTTTGTTATATAGAGGTCCGACTATATAAATATACTATGAGCAAGAAAAGGTGTTTGATGAATTCAGATAGTAAAACTGCAAGAGTTTTCGGATAGTACTAACTTATTTTAATAAAAAAAAAAGTGACAATAATTAGGATTTTAAAAATACTGTAATAAAAGGAAGAAATGAAGCCTTGTGTTTGTTTAAAGAAGAAAAGTTTAATAATGTATATAAACTAGTCACTTTTATTAAAAATTCATAAACACACAAAATTTTAAGATAACAGACAAAATCATTCCTTGTATTTTACAGATATATAAAAAGGAAAAGTCAATATTGTAATTAAAAAGTGCAGAATTAATAGGATTGATTTCAATACAGAAGAATGAATGTAGTCAAAATTACACCAAACATCTGATTGAAATACACAAAAACTATAAAAATTGCTATTGATTATATAAACATGTAATTGAAAAAAGGTTTTAAAATGTTTGACTATTTTACCATACTTACACAAAATAATAATATATACAACTTATGTGCTCTTATTCTCAAACAATAATCAAAACTAAAATGTTACAGAACAATCTCTCAATGGATTTGGTTCCTTCTAAGGATTATAAAATTATGAACGTAAGAGATATTTCAAAATTATATATATATATATATATATATATTTAATGATGAAAACTACACTAACATAAAAATTGTATTCCATTTAATACAAAGCAATGAAATGTTGAGTAGAAAAATATATACTGAAAATAATTAGCTATGATAAATACCATCTTTATTTCTAATAACCCTATTAAAAATATATTTAATATCTAATGTAATGCAAATTAGAGATTGCCCCCCCCCCCCCCCTTTGCTGTGCTTGCTTAACATAGTTCTTCCCAACTATTTTATCGCTCTGGACCGGTCACCATTTTATAATCTTACCGCAGCTCACTGAGGGGTGGGAGATGTCGATGGTTTCTATTTTAGATTATTTTGCTTTAATAATGTTTGGTATTGGTGAGGCTTTAGGTCAGAGGTTCCCAATTTTTTTTGTCTCATAGACTCCTTGCCATATTTTTCGGTGTGGGGTAGACCCCTGCTTAATTAATATTGAATTTTTGCAAATTTATCAACTTAAATGTCTTTTTGACAGCTAGTTCTACTACTTTAAAAGAAATAAATTTATAACTAATTAAGTATAAAATTAAAAGTTAGTTAATATATAAAATAACTGTTAAATACAATAACCAAACAATACACAATTGATTTTAATGGAAGGGATGAATCTGGTGCTATTATAGCCAATTTTCAACATTTAGTATCAATCTTGCCAGGTTTTACCTTAAATCTCCTCTGTTAATAGTGTCCAGTTTCTTTTTTTTTGTTTTGGAGATTGGCAACTGCGCTGAAACTCCTTACTAGGAAAAATAATTAAAAACTTCCTCACCATATTCCATAATTCGGGACAAATAACAGGTTTGCCTTTTTAAAGCTAAAATTGCTGGTATCCATTTCTAAACTTTAAAATCTTCATTGGTGCATATCAGAATCAGTTCTTGTTGTCATGTGATATTTTTTTTTCAATATGACCATATAAATTCATAGCCTACTGTGCTATTACCATAGTCAAAGCAGTCTCAAACCTGGTTTCAAAATCTGAATAAAAGGCAGTTAAATGTTGAACGTAGATTAAAACGTGCTGACAGATTGTCTGGGTTGAGAAGATTCCGGAGACCTCCAGTATTATACTTCTTTAGTTTAACTGTGGAAAGAATTGCCAAAATGGTTCTTGATTTAAAAAAATTTATGCTGTCACCTTGTAAGGGCAAATTAACCTCATTTAATTTAGTAAATAAATCTGATAAATAAGAAAAATTTTGTTTCCCCTTGATCAAATTTTCTTTTAAAATTAAAGTCCCGATCTAGTTTAATGAGAGCCAATATCACATAGACCCCCACTTACACCTCATTGACCCCCAAATTATTTTTTTGCTGACCTGGACCCTTTGCAGGTCCTCATAGACCCCTGGAGGTTTATATAGACCCCTTTAGGTGATGTCTCTCAGCTTCACGTTAACTTCTTGTCCATGGAAAGTTCCACAAATCTGAGAGAAATACACCACAGTAAATAAAGTGGAAATAATGTCCCATGGGTTGGTGATACCATTTGATTCACCGACTGGTATTGGTCTGTGCCCCGGAGGTTGGGGCAGTGTCAGATTAAGCTCATTTCAGACCCTGGGCACTGAAGATCTACAGGCCCCTTTGGCACTGCAAAATCAAAATTTATATCTAGAAAATCTGGTTAAGTCCAGCTTATCTGGGCCCCTGAGTGCCCGCCCCAAGCATCCAATGGATAAACTTGCACTGGGTTGGGGACCACTGTTTTAACATATTAAAGATTTTCAATAATGAAATGATTTCAAGAATCTCAAATATAACAGAAATTGCATTTTGAATGTATATAAAAGGTCTCTTGTTTAATAAATTAATTAAGATTTTTATTCACATAATTTATACATAAATATTAATACTTTGTATACATTCAAGACTTGACAAAGAAAACAACAAAGCTATTATTAAATTAAAATCTAAAAAAATTAGAAAAATAAAATTATAATCCTAAAATAAGTAGAAGTACACATTAAATATACATATATTAAATGCTAAAAAATGATACAAGTTTACATACCTAGATTAGGTGGTACTAATGGGCATTCTTTCTTTGTTTCCATATGACTAGAACTATTTCTTGAAATAAATGTAGAATTTTCTTTCTTTTGTAATTTAGTGCTAACTATTTTCTTTAAGTTAAAACTATTATTTACAGATGTTGAATTCATATTAACTAAATGCAAGGCATGACTCTCAGTCACAGAAGATATTTTATCTTCACCAAATTTTTGGTTTAAACGAGAAATCCAAGCTAATCCAGGAGCTACAATTTTATTTATTGGGTCTCTGTAAACAAGAATATTACAGGCATATTCCAAGAATAAAAATATGATTAATGAGATAATCACAGCTTTACATATATGAGCTCGCCACAACTGGACAAGAGAACAGCCCTGCAATACTGTCCCGCCTTTGGACATATCCAAACGATTTATTGCAAGTCTTAAGAGTTTTCATAAATAGAAAAAAAGTACTTTTTTATTTCTTTTTTGTAGAAATTTGAAAGACTTGCAAAATTGAAAATGCAGCAGCATGATCTTAATAACTTATTTCCTCAAAATCTTAAGTCTGCAGACCAGTAAAATAGTTTGATGGAATGTGTCAAACATGCTATGTATTTCAAGATACATGGAAAATCTGTAAAAAAAAAAAAACAATGGAAAAATGTTTGAATGCAATAATGAATAGCATCAAAAATTTTTTTTTAATTCACTTCAGATTTAGTTACATATACATCATACATTTGTATTTACATTTAAGATTTGCTGAAAAATATTTTAGCAAATAAAATTTTAAAATTTGTTATCAATTCACAAGTTGAAATTAATGTGTAATAAAATCATGAGCTAAAATAAATTTCTAAAATATGGATAAAAAATATTGAAAAGATGTCCAAGTTTGTGTCTTGCATAATTCAATTAAAATTTAAAAAAGGATGTAACAAAAAAGTAAATATTTTTAAAATGAACATTATTGCTCACTTTCTTTACTCTTTTAACCATTAATCAGCTATTGAAACAAAGATATATCATTTCTGACATTTTAAACTCTTCAATGCTACCCCCCTTATAAAATTTCCAGAGCTAACAAAAATTTATAAAATATTTTGTATAGTATTCTTACATAGACCAGTATGTATGCAACTTTGTTAAACTGAATGATAATTATCTGTCTCTCCATAAAATATTTTAATTTAAATAGCAGACAACACAGCAACTGTTTACCCACGAAGAATGTATAAATTCCTACAACAATGTCTAATGAAAATAAAATAAAGAAACACAGCAATAATTAAAAAAAAATTTTAACAATAATAAACAATATAAATTTATATTTGTCATGAAAAATTTCACTTTCTTTAATTAAGGCTCTTTCCCCCGATTTTTCAAACAGCCTGATTCAAATTTGAAAGACAATTTCATACAGAAAATGTTCCAATTTTCATACAATTTTGAAACAATTGTAGCTCATTCAATAGTCAATTTGTAGCTTATATTTAAATTTATAACACAGAATATTTGAAATTTAGGAAAATTTCATAAATACATATAAATTTAAAAAAATACATGAAATATATTTTCTACCACAGGAAATGGATTAATTCAGTTTGCAGCAATGAGAAGCTTAATAAAGTACACTGTTTTCAGTAGGATAAAGTCTGAATGTACTATTAATGCTAGAATAACTTTCGATATGGAAAAAAAAATGTACCAAATTTGGATCTTAATCCTTAATATTACACATTCTATTCGGGTCATCATTATAGGAAGGGAAGATAAATAACAGCAAAAACATTAAAAAATAGTAACAAAATTTAATGGCAAGATAAAAGGCACAAACAGTAGCAGAAATACATTGAAAAGAATGATATTCAATTAGCAAATCATGTTTTTGGAATATTTTGAAAAACATTTATAACTGAACAAAATTCACACACACACATAAAAAAAAATCCCAATAGATAAAGATGTTTTGTAACATTTACTATGCAATTTATCCCAATAATGCAAGACCTATTTACTATAAATTTTGGTGTGATCACAGTAAAAAAAACTTAAGATATTCAAAATGACACTCAGGAATTTGAAAAAAAAATAACTGTAACAACAAGGTTAATAAATAATATTTGGCCCATTTTTAGAATTGCTTTCCTTACAACACAGATCATAACAAATTCATAATTGAATAGAATACCATCAGTGCTCCAGATAAAACATTTACAAGTTCCTCAGTCATTTGAAAAAAAAAAAAAAAATGTTCAAGTTAAGTTATAATTTCACCATTTGCTATATTTATTGGGAATAGAAAAGGATCAAAACTTTTTGGATATAACAGGCACTATTATTGGTTAAATAATATTTATAAATTGAGTTATTGTTCTTCATTTGAAATGCAAAGTGGCACAGCCAAATTGTTTATTTACCTCACAATTCAAAGGAACACAAGGGTTAATGATGATGGACCTCATAATTTTGAACCATACAGATAAAGATAACACCAGAGTGACATTCCACACTCCCAAATCAAGCCTTTGTGAGGACATGTCCCTCTAAACGGCAGATCTTAAATGACACCAGAACTTCAACCCACAACTTGACAGAAACCCCAACCCAGAGATTGCAACTATGATCACTGATACCAAGAGAAAATTTAATTTTACAATGTGCAATATTTAATAAAAATCTATACATTCATAACAAATTTAATATATTTTCCACATTTTGAATACTTATAACTAGTTCTACATATAAGATATTTTTCTATTACACTGATTTTTTTTCATTCAAATTTGTTACAAAAGTTTCCTTTAATGCTTAATATATATATATATATATATATATATATATGTGTGTGTGTGTGTGTGTGTGTGTGTGAGTCATACACCTATCATAAAAAGTTCTTTTCTTTTTTCAACATTTTTAAATCTGTATATTATTTTGCACTACACACGTATAAGTTTGATATTAATAAAGATTATGTGTTTCTAGTTCTTTAAATAATAAAAGATTAGATTTGTTTAATTTCGAGGAAGATATAAACCATTTTTCTCCAAACAGACTTAAGATTTCAAAAACCTCCCAGATGACACTAGTGTAATGGCAGCAATAATAGTTACTACATTACGAATGCCAAAATTGTATTAATGGATTTTATATATATAAAGTACAGACCTGAATACAATGGCAGATTCATAAAAATACTGTGTTATTCAGTATAAACAGTGAGCTAATTTATAATTAATGTTCTCCCCCCCCCATCTTTCCCATATGAAATCTCCCCTTTAAAAATATGTGAATAAATTTCAGATTTTCAACGAAATATCTAAAACATGTCGATATGATCATTTGCCAAGTCTAAGTTTTAAATTAAAACCTTTAAAATATAATACTAAGGTAGCTTTGAATGCAAATCATTAAAGTAGAATAGAGTTAAGTCAGCTTCTTTTACAAACTGCTATACAAAATCCAGGAGTATTAAAGAAACAAAGGCATTTCTAGAAAAAAAAATGGATAAATATTTATATTGGACTAAAAATGATTTCCCCTAAAAGACTGTTACCAAATAAATAAAATGTAGCAATTTTCACACAGAAAGTAGATTTAAAAGCTACTTCAAATTGAAATGATAAATGGGACAGTAAAATTGACTGTTTTGTAAACAACTACTTCAATACTATTATAAACTTCTGAAAACTAGAATCACAAAGTAAAATTAACTTGTGTATTTTTCAAACAGAACACTACCTGTTTAACTTGAACACTTCACTTTACAAGCAAATCAGAATTGAATGCTCTGTCCAAATTTTGAAGCATTCTCAATTTTTTTTTTTTTACCCATATATCAAAATTATAAAAATATTACGAAATTACACTTTTTTCATAATTATATAATTTGGAAATAATAGATTTTGAGCTATTATTTTGTGTGAAATGAGGCTACAATACATTGAAGAAAAATCAAAATCATTACAAATAAAGGATTTCTCTTCCATTAGCATTTTTCTAAATCAGAAATATATATTTTGAAACTTAGAGATACTTACAAAATACACATAAAAATCTACTTGAATTCAAAGAAATACACTTTCCTGCAACAACTGAATTATAATGCATTCAATAAAGCTCTTATTCTTCCTGAATATTTTCAAAACAAGAAAAAAATGTTTTTCCAAAATCCCATGCTTTTCTAAATTTAAATTCTATTCTTTCAAAATTTTAAATCATGCCCCCCCCCCTTCCTTTTTTCCTTACTTAGAATGAATTCTATTTAAAATCATGAACATGGATTACAATTAAGAAAAAATACATGAACCACTAATTTATACAATTTTCACAAATAAATGAAAAATCCTCTTTTTTATACTATGCAAATTCAAAATATAAAACAATCATTAGAAATAATCTTACCTTTATAAGAAATTTCATATAATGTTTGACCAATTTCTATAGAAATATCTTTTTATTACCAGGAACATTTCAGCTTTCTCTTATCACTCATTATTATTCACAAAGGAAATTTAAAGCAAGAGCTTTATTTTAGTTGTGTACAGAATTTAACACATAGTTTCTAAACGCTAAAGACAGATTTTTAGTTTCCAAAGGTGATATAGTACAGACTTCTTATTTTATTACAATTTGAAATATATACACATTTTTCATCCATAATCCTATAAGAAAAATTGAAAAATATAAATTAACTTAAAAGACTAATATTCATTAATATGGTGAACCAACCTTAATATACTATTATTTTCATTTTACTAATATATATATAAATAAAATATTCAATTTTTATTATTTGGAGAAAATGATTCAGTACAAAAAGTAGTTATTTTTAAAAATTTTATAGCATAAAAACAAAATGAAACAATTTTATGGCAAAAATAACACAAATTTCCTTTTAAAAATTTTTTAAAATATTATACATGTTGAGAATTTTTGATAGATATTTAGGGTTAAAATAAAACACTGAAAAACATTTACATTTTTTAACATAATCTCTTGTATACAAAGTTACATGATTTCCACTGTTGAAGCAAATGTTTTAAACATGTTATTTACAAACAAGAAAATTCAGAGAAAAAAACTAACATTTTAACAAGACAACTGTTAATTCACAAATAGAAAACACAATCTTATAACACGCTAACAGTAATAATTATATTCAAAGTATGAATCATATTACATTTTTATCCAATAACCATACATTAAAGCATAACATGAAAGGTAACATGGGACCTGAACATTTGATCAAATAAAAATGCATCTTCATGCACTTACAGATACAATTTTGTTTTCCCAATATTGTAAATAAAATGTTCTCTTTTAGATTATCTTTTATGTATGAGTTACTAATTATCTTCAGGTTACCGAATGAATTAATTATTAGTTTGTAACATAAAAGAAAAACAATTTAAAACATTTTTTTAAATAATTTTCTACTTAAACTATTTAAAAGGTATGCATTCTTTAAGAATATAATTTTTCCTTCATAAAATTTGACAAAGTTTATGTTATTGAATTGAAACACTTTTTGACTATGATTTATGAACATAATACTTACTGAAGTATGTTTCATTCAAGTTGCTCATAAATAAAAACAATTTTACACAAGATGCTTAAACATAAATGAGAAAAAATAGCTTTAAGGAACATATGTATCAGCTTATAACTGAAGACTATTTTACACTGGACTAAGTCAAAAATGAAAATTAAAAAACTACATTAATGTTTCAAATATCAACCTAAAAAAATCAAACTTTTCTGTTTTCTACATTTGTCATTCGTGAATTTGAAATTACTAGTAATGCAAATTTCAAGGCAGTGAAATATTAAAAAGAAACTGTACATTTTTCGTTCTTCAGAAATAAATTTTCCTGCTTCTGAGTATGAAATTTAGAGAGATTGCTGTCATATTATTCAGTTGTTAGAATCATAAAGTAGATGGCGAAAAATACAACACGTTATGAATTATACATGATCTGAATTACATGTCCAATTCCATCCGCGACACGTAATGCAAACTCTTTTGGTGTATTTACAGGCGTAAAATGCAACTGAAAATTGGCATAGACGTTATGACTGTATTTTCGTGGCAATCCAGAAGGGTGGGAAAAACAAAAAACAATTGTTTACCATGAATAAGACAGCATACAACAGAAAAAAAACTGAAAGAGAACAGCAGTGAACCGAGTTCGTTGAATATGTCAATGAAGAAAAAAACAGAATAAATTATTCAGCGAATATCCAATATAAAACATTTAAAGAAAGACATGGCAGAAAATCCGATTTTTAGGATTCGCAATGTATACTCACCTCCTCACACAACAGTAAATAAAACTAATATGAAGAAAAACAAACGCAAGTAAAAAACGTGAACCTCCTCCCTTTATAACAATAATAAAAACATCGATGCATGCCAATTACACTTCTACAAGACCGAAACTAAACACACACACTACATATATTATACGTATAATTTCTTACACACAGCTTAAAGAAAACTTTTTTCTTTGGACAAGATTTACCTTTTTCTTAATACGTCACACCACGTGACTTTTTATCTGATGAAATTGTCTAAATGATTCGTTTCCTACGGATACTTGTTTTATACAAGCAAATTAAAGGGTAAAATCTAACAGAGAAATTTCACAAAATGTATAATTTTCTTTTCAGAGATGTTCCTCAAACAGAATACAAAAAATGAAATTGCATCAAATTCATCATTTCTTAATTCTTATAATTTAAACCATCAGACCTGCATCACTTGCAAACTAATGGAATGCATGGTGCTGCGGAGATTAACTCACCATTTACACACTAATAACTTAATGCCCCCGGAGCAATTTGCTTTTCGTAAGGGTCACTCTACTGTTGACCAAATTTTATACTTCACCCAATGTGTTAGTGATTCTCAGAATCACAAACCAACTAGACACACCATGGCGGCATTTTTAGAAGTGTCAAAGGCATTTGATAGGGTATGGAAATATAAGCTGTTAAGCAAGTGCTTTGGTGTTTTTGGCATTAAAGGTAAAGCTCTGCCCTGGATCTCAAACTTTCTAAATCATCGAAATTTTTGTGTCAACTTTCATGCTACTTTCTCGGATTCTTACAAAACCTATCAAGGAATTTCCCAGCGCTGTGTTTTGAGTCCAACTCTTTTCTCTTTATTTATTTCCGGGTTGAATAATCTGTTAAACCTTCTCAAATTGGACTTTTCACTGATGATGTCGTTTTGTGGTGCAGTGATGCAAATATTAGCAAATTGGAATCCCAGCTAAATAGGTCCTTAGTAAATATTCAGGAGTTTGCAGACAACCACAAAATTACTTTCAATGCTTCAAAGTCTACAGTCAGCCTCTTCACGACTAATAGGCATCTTTACAACTACTCTCCTGAGCTTTTTCTAATGAGTGAGTGCTTGAATCACAGTAAATACCCTACCCATCTTGGTTTCACTTTAGACTCGGAAGTGAACTGAGGTAAACATATTGAGAAAATAGCCGATAAAGCAAGAAAGAGACTTAAGATATTAAAATATCGCTCTGGCAGAGACTGGGGTTCAGACGCCTCCACACTTAGAATAACTTATACAGCCTTGGTTCGCCCAGTCCTTGAATATGGGTACCAAGTCTTTCAAGTAGCATCTCCTACTAACTTGAAAAAACTGGAGAGAGTGCAACTCAGTGCTGCGAGGATTATCACGGGCCTTAGATATAGCTGCCCTACTGACATAGTTCTGTACGAGGCAGACATCCAACCTCTTACTATGAGATTCGAAGTCAACTCATATAGGTATTTTTACAAAATTAAAAGCTTTGGTTCCTCCAATAGAACCTCTTCTTTCATTTTAAATTTGACAAGTAACCAACGTTTAAAGCGAGACAGTCCACTTAATTACATGCGTAAACATGGTTTTATTGATTTCAATGTGGACACATCTACACCTTTTAGCTGCATCACACCTATTGATTCTTTTAATCATGTTGAATTCCGGGAGGAATTATTGATCAGTACTCCCAAGCAGCCATCCAGAATTACTAAGACAACTGGCACTTGAAGTAATAAAGGGCATTCCCAATCAAGCCTTGATTATTTACACAGATGGTAGTCGTTCGGATACGGGTAGAGCAGGGAGTGGTATTTTTAGTAACACTCCTGGGAATGATGTTAAAATCAGCATCAGAAACCCTGACCACTGTTCCGTCTTTAGATCGGAATTCATTGCTATTAGTGGTGCTCTCAATCATGCTCTCAATTCTTATAAGGACAGCATCTGGATCCTGACAGACAGCAGAAGCTCTATCCAGTATTTGAAGAATTGGCCAAAAATTATGGACAGTACTGGTTTAGATATTTTATCCAAATTAGTTAGGCTCGCGCGGTCAGAGGAAACAAGTATGTCTCCAGTGGATTTCATCACATGTGGGTGTGCCTGGGAATGAAGCTGCTAATGAGCTGGCTGGTAGGGGTTGTGATCTCTCTAACCCCAGCTCCACTGTTTTAACCCATTCGGAAATTCCTTCCTTCCAAAGAAATAAAATGAATTTGACTTTGCGAAACCCTCCTGCTCACCACTGGTACGCAGCTAAGAGTCCTGGCCTATCTATCCAGTGCAGGAGTTCCAGGGCTCATCAGACGGCCTTGGGGCGCTTTAGAAGCGGTCACCTGCGTAATATGACTTTTGTGCAGGGGGTAAAGTCTTTCTTTACCTGTCCCTGCTCTCTCCTTGCTTCTCCTGCTCATCTTCTGGACTGTTGGGGCATTTCCCTGCGACAGTTGTATGAACAGCAAGACCTGGTGCGTGACACTATTACGCGGAATGGTCAAATAGACTTGGTGTAGGCTTTCCTGCTCCAAGGGGATTGGAAACAACAACAACAACAAACCATCAGACCTTAATAGTCTGGGCATCAACGACTTAAGCTTTAAAACCGGACTGGATAAATGAAAATTTTACTCATTCCCCCTCTGTATAACGCAGTTATATCCATTTCAAAACTTTTTTTAAAGAAAACTTCTTCAATCCTTGATTCAGTAAGTGGATAGAAGGGATGATGTATTCGTGAGACTTCTTTCTGATCGTGAACATAAGCAAATATTTCAAGATCTTTTCCTCATCATTAGCATTAAATCAATATTTATAACGAAGTTGCATTTTTTTTATCCTTTTTTTATTTAAAATACAGATTGATCAACTAATAAATATTTCTTGGTTTTCTTCTTGAATAATGCAAGTGTTTACTCATATAAAACTGCTAAATGAGAAAATATGGGGATCGAACATATAATTTAAATCATTGTAGACTTGACGACTAAAAAAAATTGGCTCAAAAAATTATGTTATAGTCCTATGTATAATATTATGTTCAGAACCACAGTAAGCATTTAAGACATTTATTAAGTCTGCATAGGCTACGTGATGCTTCATGTTCTACATCGGAATGATGTCCTTCTATGAGATTACATAATACTGTAACAACTACATTTAAACTCTACCTCCCTTGACGATTAGCGACAGCCAGGGGGCACCGCTTCTTCTTTTGAGAAGCGGGAACTCGTTCTTCCCTTGCTCTTCTGCCCGGGATCGCTCCCGAAGGGAGATGTGTACACGTGGAGACAGGGAATGCCTCTGTTTCCCTTCTTTAGTCTTTAAGATTATTTTCTATAACTACTTTAATAGATGTGTGTTGTTTTCCTTAAGTGACCCCTTGTGTTGTGGAACGTGAGAAAATTAAAAAATAAGAATTGTTCCTGTAATGAAATGCCTTCTTTATTTCAATACCACGAAGACACGAAATGAGGGATTGTTATAGTGGCACCCAACGTTTAAACTGGACCAGGGAACCAAAATGCTGACGAACGTTTTCCTTGAGCGGACATGTCGCTTTTCTTCGACCAAATGACCACGTGTATAGAAATTTTGGTGTGTCGCCCCGACAGTCAACGTGCAAGTGATTGATTGCATATGAAAATCATCGGTTTTAGTATCGTCCTGATACTAACGTGAAAGAGCTTGAAATCATCGGTTTCAGTATCGTCCTGATACTAACATGAAAGTGCTCGATTTTATGTGAAGAAAATAATCCAAAATGAAATTGGGTTGATTTATGTGTTAAAAATACCATCGGGATCAAGAAAGTGGTGTGCTTAAGAAATATGTAACATATTTTACGTTAAATATAAATATATTCAATATTGTTTTGATGTGCGCGAGTGGTGTTTACAAGATATCTGCTATTTTGAAGAAAAAACAATCTCATCCGAGATTATGTGTTACTGAAATCTTCACCTGTACTTTGTGACGGGCTCACGCGTCTTTTCTTTAACATAACCTCTGGATTCTTTGGTGGCCAAGATTAATGGCAACTCTTTTCCAACCAAAAACCAAGAAGCGAAATGTAAATAAGAAATGCAAATAAGATAGCTTTTAAAAGAACAGAAGTTCCAGTAAACGGGATGGCAATTTGGGGAATGTTATGTTTGGAAGAGAAACAAGCGTGAATTGACAGCCTATCGTAAAGTTTCCTGGAAACCCAGCCATTACTACAAGGTGCATACCATTGCACGCGCGCCCAGACGTTTCCATATAAAAATAGAAGTTAAGTTTGGGATTAAGGTAGGACTGATTATATTTGATATTAAGATTGTAATATTATTAGAAGTTATAGTAGGTGGATTAAATAATCAAATAGAGGAAGTGGTCTAAGTTACGCGATTCGGTTTAACTATCATTGTGTGTGTTGTTCATTATAGATTCTCACTCATTTAAATTTATCTAAATTGTTAGACATTTAAGTTCTATTCTAAATAAAGTCATATAAAGAATTTAAAATGTCTATTCCTTTTAAAAAACCTATTCCTCTAGCTCACGCTGACAATCAAAGATACGGTCACAAAAGGGAAGCAGTATCACATTGGCACCCAACGAAATTTAATTTATATGACCCTGGAGTAGGAAGCTCGAGTGGGTTTGGTATTTTACCAGAAGTGTGGTTTTCCGGGTCGGAAAATGTGGCCGACTTTTTGGAAGCCATAGACAATCAAATAAAATTACTAGAAATACCTAGCGATTTAGCATATGCTTATTTGAAAGGTAATCTCCAAGGAAGGCCCCCAGATTGGTATCAGATATTCGGATCAGTGTTAGTGCAGGATACCGCCACGGATTTCGCGCAGCTAAAAGTATTCCCTGCCATAAGGAATAAGAAAGATTTGGAGACCAGGTTTTACGCGTCTCAACAGGGAAGGAACCAGGAGACAACGGATTTTGCTTACGATTTATTAAAATTACATCAAAAACTAGAATTGGGGATGTCGCAGGCGGACTAGGTAGATCGCATTTTTGTTAGACTTGAACCACAAGTGCAAGACTACATGGAGGTTCGAAATCCACAAAACACGGTACAACTTTTGGAGATCTTAGCTAAATTTGAAGAGAGGTATTCTTGCAAATCAACGTGGGGTTCGCAGAATGGTGATAATGTGGAAAGACGAGGTTGGAATAAGCATAGGACGTCTAATGTTGGTGATAATCGCAGAAATTGGAGAAATTCAGAAGTTGGGCGTAGACCAAATAATGGCTGAAATGATTATAGTGGTAACTACGAGAATGGCCGTGAAGGAAAACAATGGTTCGAAAGCATGAATAGATTTCAGAACGATGACAGCAGATTCAACGATAAGGGATACCAATTTAGAAAGGGAGATCGAAATGATGATTTTAATAGAGGGGACCGCAGAAATAGGGGTTCGAGGGAGAATTTCCGTCGAGGCGATAGGGTGCAAAGGGGACGAATGAATGTTTTGAAAGTTAATGATGTTCAAAGTAATCAAAAGAACTCGGCAGTGGATATACAGATTAAACTTTGCGACGGGCTCACGCGTCTTTTCTGTAACATAACCTCTGGGTTCTTTGACGGCCAAGATTAATGGCAAATCTTTTCCAACCCAAATCCAAGAAGTGAAATGCAATTGTAAAATGCAAATAAGATAGCTTTTAAAAGAACAGAAGTTTCAGTAAGCAGAATGGCAATTTAAAGAAAAATATGTTTAGAAGAGATAGAAGTGTGAATTGACGGCCTATCAAAAGATTAACAAGATTTTTAGCCATTGCTTCAAGGTGCATACTATTGCACGAGCGCCTAAAAGTCTCTGAACAGTGCTTGAACCTTAGCTTGAATCAAGGTAGGACTGATTATTTGATATTAGGACTTTGTGACATAGCCATCTGTTGATAGCTATGTCTTGGGGGTTACGCGTAAGTTAGAGGTGTGGGATTATCGGAAGGATGAGACATTCTATAATTCTTAATACGACTTTTATTAAGAATTTAACTTAAAATACTTATATAACAAACAAACTTATGAGACATAGCCATCCTGTGATGACTATGTCTGGGGTGATTAGCGTAAGCTAGAGGTGTGGGATTATCTAAATGATGAGACATTATGTAATTCTTAACACAACTTTTATTAAGAATAACTTAAATTACTTAATTCTAAATAACAACTTTCTTAAAGTGAGAATAAGCCAACAATTAAACCTTATATTCAAGTCAGATCGCACAACTAGAACACTTATCTTAATTATATTTATTTAACTGTCTAATCTAACTTCCTATACAAAATATTACCTTTTATAGAGTCACCTTCCTTCCTAGGTTGAAGAAATTCCTATTATGTTAATTTTAGATGAGAAGACTCATGCTTTCTTAATCCTTATTATAATTTAAGGCAATGAGCGTATCCTTCTTCCAGAGCTGTAGGACGTCTAACCTTTATTCCAAACAATTCCACACTAATTTATCTCTAGGCTTGCCGTTATATCTCACCAAACTTTCTATCCTTTTAAAGTATATCTCATTTGCATATTCGATCCGTTTCACTTCTTGGTATTGGGTTGGAAAAGTTTTGCCATTAATCGTGGCCGTCAAAGAACTTAGGAGTTATGTTAGAAGAAGAACGCGAGAGATGTCACAACCCCCTCCAAGAAGAAAAACGTGATTTATTTAAGGATTCTCAATGCCCTTGATAAATTACGTGCCTAAATTTTTATTTCTGAATCTCTTCGCTTTCTAAGTTTTATTTAAATTTTAACCTTGAATCCTCATTTTAACTTTTATAATTTCCAATATTTATCTTGACTTTAATTTTCATTACTCATCCTAGAATTAAATTTACTATTCAACTTAATTTTAAATTTAAACTCGTGACAATAAATTTTATTCCATTAACTAGGCCAACATTAATAATTGCTGTTTAATTCTGGTTCATTCTCACTTTTTACATATATACTCTTAAAGTAACTATACACTTAAATTTTCTAGAACTTTTCCTGGGTGCGCAGACCCAAACTTTGCATCCGTATCATCATTTCATATGGAGCTGGAATTTTTGCTCCATTTTTTCCGTGTTGAAGTTACCTATCATCTATTGCTATAATTTTCAGGGTCTGTCGCCAGGAAATGAAAACTCTCTGAGTTACTGTTTCCAATTTATGTTTACATAATACCAATAAGTTTCACAATTTTTATGCATTATGTATTATTTGTAAATCACAATAAATTTTCATCTCCATCCCCACATCTGGTTCCACAAAACTCCCAATGAGTTGCGCAGCGCCGTTAATATTATTGTTAGTGCCCTGACTATGCCGCGTTTCCCTGAACCAGATGCCTCATAATACGGAACAATACAACAACATATATATATATACACATAGTATACAATTAAAACATTTTTCAATAAACCATTAAAACAAATAACCAAAGGAATTTTCGCATCTCACGAAGTCATACATCGAAGCAAACAAATGTGCAATTACAATTGTTTTCTCCAAAACAGAAAAAAAATTTTTTAACAAGTCAAAAGTTCAAAATTAAATATACAATCATTGTAGTGTCAACTTTTGCTTGGCTTATAATTTTTAAACACCGCCCGAGACTTCTTTCTTTGCAATAATTCTTCCGACCACTTGTTGGAAAGATCATAAAAAAATGAAACAATACAACCTGATTTTTATATTCAGTCCCCCACCATGACGTCCAAAAACGAGGTGCTACCACTGTTCTTTCCTCTTCTCTTTCCTCGGCTGTACTGGAATTTCTTATGTTGCCTGCTGTAGGGATTGTAGTCTCCTTGTCGGCTTTTCCTTGCTTTCCCTGTTGCTTCCTTGGCCGGTCGGGACTCTTGATCGTTTCTTTGGCGTGGACGCAGGCTGTATCTCGGTCCATCTTGAACTCCAGTTGTCTCCGTCTTGTTCTTCTTTCTACTTATATAAATAGTACTGG